>JAJJWX010002688.1:0-600000 GCA_023529315.1 Papaver bracteatum | reverse complement strand
TAGAGCCAAGTCATACGAGTACAATCATCGATAAAGATAACAAACCACCGAAATCCGAAGTCTGGTAATACGAGAAGGTCCCAGACATCAGAATGAACCAAATCGAATGGGACGTATCTTCTACTGAAACTATCTGGGTAAGTAGTACGATGACTCTTCGCAAGAATGCAAGTATCACATTTAAAGTCTGACAGTTTGAAAGACTTAAACAAATAAGGAAACAAGTGCTCCAAATATCCAAAAGAAGCATGTCCTAAACGGCGGTGCCACAATAAGATCTGATTTTTAGATGCACAAGAAGACCTTTTAACTAAAAGAGATCTCCCTTCACAAACATCGTCAATGTAATATAAACCATCTCTCTTAGTACCTCGCCCAATTATCTCCCCGTTGCCGAGATCCTGAAGAAGATAGAAAGTGAGATAGATTAGTACTAAACAATTTAAATGTGCGGTTACTTGTGCCGCATACAAGAGATTATTTGAAAGAGAAGGAACCAATAATATGTGTTCCAAGGACAAGGAAGGTGTTAAATCAACTCTCCCAGCTCCGGTAACCGGATACGGTACACCATTGGCGTTGTAAATAGTTGTATACGCAGGTAGCAACGGATCTCTCAAAATAGAGGCATCGAACGTCATATGACCCGTAGCACCAGAGTCGAGAATCCAACCATGATCTTTTCCAGAATCAGTAGCAAGTAAAGCGACGTCAACCTTACTTGATTGCTGGAAGAGGTTCGGGTTCACCAAAGAATGAGATTCCACCACGGAAGAATGAGTATCGGTCGTCGTAGTCATCATTGAAGTACATGTATCTACCCCTTTTTGGTCGATCTTTATTTGTATTTTATAGGCGTCCCACCAATCGGGATAACCAATTTTCTTGAAACATTTCTCCACGAAGTGTGAATTGCTTCCACAGTAAACACAACGTCTAACGGAAGACATTATCACGATTAAAGAAGAAATTATGAAGTATGAATACAGGTCGCAAGAAGCTTGCGAAAAACTTGGCAAGCGTTTTATTTATTTATTAAATGACCAAAAAAAGGTACAAATGAAACTGATTGTGTACACAACTGTTTCTGGGGGGTGAAAAACAAACCGGCTAGATTCTACCTAGCAGTTAAAAATTATATGAGTAGTCGAATAAGAGGAACAAGTCCTATAACGGTAAAAACGGTAAGATTTTAAATTCAAATCAAGTTTTCTCTCTTGCACAGAGAAATTAAATTTGACAAATCAACCAAATATATGAAAACAAACTTAACATGGGTTTGCTTAAGAAAAACAAACTCAATAAAAAAAAATCTTGATCAAAGATGATAACTGTTTGTACGAAACAAAAACAGCAGTACAACTTACTTAGTCCAAGATAAATGGATTAACAAGTTTAAGTAGGATTTAAAAAGGACAATCATAAACATAACAAGTTTATCATAAAATCGGTAGTACAACTTACTTGTTTCAATAAGTGTATAAAGAAAAACAAGAACCTTAAGCCAATAAGAAGGATCAATCGAAGTAACAAAGCACTCACTATTACTAAGAAGCACTCAACTCACCATGGAGCTCTGATACCATGTTAAACTTAAGGTTCAACTCAAAAATAATTGTTATGTTATAAATCAATCTCTAAAAGAGATATATATAGTGTTACAAGAGAAGAGAAAGTCTTCTACAAAGAAAATAAGAAAGGGAGGAAGAAAATAAGAAAGGGAGGAAGAAAAACAAGCCATCCTACAAGCCACCCTATAGCCACCCTACAACTACTTCCACCTACTACTACTAATTCATTAGTCAATCTTGATGACTAATGTTACAACTAATAATTAATTATTCAACAATATCAACACCCATTTTTGAATTCTTCTTCTTTAATTTCAAAATCACCCCAGATTACTTCAATTGTCTTCTCTGGGATTCACAGCAAACCCTAATCATCATCATCTTTTCAAGAACCCTAAATTGATCTCAAACATCAATCTATGACTCTTCTAATCACCGGAATCCATAACACGGTGGTGGTTTAAATCAATTATGGTTAGCAGAAGAAGGTAAATTTACACGAAGATGATTTCTGAGTAAAATTTTGTCTAGGGTTTCAATTCGTATAAATAAATTTTTCATGGCTTATGTGAATCAATCAATCTATCTTCTCTGTTCGATAACGGAGGTAATCAGAGATGATTTTAATGGAGAAAAGATTTGTGTTTTGGGAAGGAATGTGTTTATCTTTTTGGAAGAAGAAGAAAGAAAGAAAGGAAAAAAAATTGAAAATTTTGGAGGTGGCCGGATTCGAAGTTAAGGCATATACCTGGGGTTTACTAAATTGCCCCTCAACATTTTAAAACATTCCAACTTCCGTGTCCTTTTTTTCTGAGCGTTTAAAGTTACGCGAATACCCTTCTCTTAATGTTGTATTTACACTGATTACCGTGAGATATGGAAATGTAGAAGGGTTCTTTAGTCCTTTCATTATTGATTGAAAATGGTTTGAGACACCAAAATCCAATCTTTTTGTGTAAAATTAAGATGCCTTAAGATTTACAAAAAAGTGGCCATATAAAGGTCCTCCCTCGCTTCGCTCGGTCGGCCCAATAAAAATCAATTAAAAACAAAGGAAATATTATTGACAACGGAGGGAGAACCATTAAATCCTAGTGGCGTAACAGGGGAAAGACTCCATGTGATTATGTTGGTGGTACCAAATCTTTCATCTCCATCGTGTGTATGGGATGCTCCAAGTTTGGCCACCAATAATAACCTACTAGAAATTGATCATTCACCTTTGTACACAGGCAAAAGAGACAAAAACAAGTTAGTATATATATGTGTTCCCCGATGAACTTAAAGTTCAGTTGATTAAATCAAAAATAAAAGTAAAAGTAAAGATCAATCAGGAACATTTTAAATAATTATAAGTTTCTCAATAAGCATGTGAGGCTTTAAAAAAAAAAAAATCAAAATAAACTTTTTGTCGTTCAAACAGAGGGGCCTCGGTTGGGACTTATATTGAATATTAAAAAAACCGAAATCTTTTGGCCCTCTTGTGATGGAAGAAAGGTAAGGGATGTTTCCTGCTGAAATCTCAAGGCCAGACAATGGGGTCAAACTTTTAGGGGGTGCAGTCAGCCTTAATGATGAGTTTGTGAAAAGGCTTGCTATCGTGAGAGCGGAAGAAGGCGTTGGAGTTAATGCAGATTTTGTCTAAACTACGTGATCCTCGGAGCGAGTTATTATCAACGTGCATGTATGGGCATCTCTAAGTTGTTATTTGGCCTTCGAATTTGTTTCCGGGGATACACTACGAGGGCGTGAGATATCTTTGATAGAGGCTTAAGGGAGGCGATAGAGGGAATCGTTGTGTGGGGAGGCCCGTTTTTCGGGGAGATTCAATGGAGACTAGTTACACTTCCTATCGGATATGGAGGCCTTGGGTTATACACGCTAAGGAAGCATCACAATACGCCTTTCTTAGATCACGTGTGCAATCTTGGGGATTGCAAGATCACATACTGGGGATAGTGGAGTAGAAGGTATGGACGATAATTTTTATATGGCATTGAAAACCTTACAAGAAACTCTGCCTGACCAAGACTTTAGTAGTTTTACCAATAAAGACACCGCCCCACTTAAAGCACAAAGCAACCTGGCGAGTTCTCTTTTTTGGTAAAGTTGTTAAAGATATGGGTAGGGTTTATGGGTTTTCATGATAGACAAAGCGCTTTTGAGTGTCTACAAGTTGCCGCATGCTAGATTTTCTTCTCGCTTATCCCGATTGACGGCCTTGGACAGAAGATGTCCCCTTGGAGTATCGGTGCATCCTTAAATACAGGTTAATGATCCCCCCTATACCCTTCGATTCTCGTTGCCTCCGCTTGTATTACAGTCCGCCTAGACGCATATGGGGAACATGCTGTTCACCGTAAGGTGGATCCTGGTTTCAAATATAGACATGATCATGTGAGAGATATCTTATATGATGTATTATGGAGGGCTGGTATTTAGGCAAAGAAAGAGGCGTCGGTCAACTTTTTGACGGATCCTCTTGAAGGCAGATCAACACTCAGGCCAGCAGATGTTCTTATTTTTGGGTGGGCCAACGGAAAACATACGTGTGTTGATCTTACTGGGTTTCTCCATTAGTAGGCATCGGGCAAGGCTCTTTCACAGTTTGGACAAGCACTTTGAAAGCTGCCTTGGGTAAGATAACGAAGTATGAAAAGGCTTGTATTGATAATGGACATGCTTTTATTCCCTTTGCCTTTGACACTTTTGGGTATTTAGCTCCGGAGGCGGTTGGACTCCTAGCGAGAGTTCAAAGAGTCATGCACAAAGAATGTCATGACTCCCGATTCTAGAGAGTTTGTGTTTAAGAGGATAGGGTTTGCCATTCAAAAAGGGCTTGCGGCGCAGCTTGTTGCTCGCTTGCCTTCTATGTAATAACTCATGAATCTGTATGATAGACATAAATATTGGCTCTTAAAAAAAAATAAACTTAAAAAAAAAAAAAGTTTAGAAGAAAACAATCCTTTATTGCTCACTGGTTAGAGCTACGTGGTGATGACGTGTTGTGAAAAGAGAAGGATACAGAAAATAGGGAGAAGAAAAGAGAGAGATTTCTTATTCATGTGTATATAATACAATGTTAATGCCGCTATATTTATATAGATAGAAGACTTGGTTTCCAAGATATGTAAACCCTAAACTTAGACACGAAGGGCATTTTAGTAAATAAATTTGGTTTATAACATTAATTTTGGTTTTTGTCTTTTTATTTTTATTTTTAAAATAATTACACCTGCCCACGCGTCCCAGACAAAAACTCATGTATCTAGTATAGGGAAATTAAGTTCTATCTATAGCGGAGACTGTAGCGTGATGCAATGGCATCTGCAGGACATCAGTCATGTGAAGGGTTGCATGTGTATGCGTCCATACACAAAGCCAAGTTAGCATCCGTTTCAAGTGGTTAATTTCATTCAATTACAAAACTTTAGGCTTCTTTTGTTGTGGTAAGTGGCAATTGAACCTGCACTATCTTTGGCGGAAAGTAAGGATAAAATTCTTTTGTATACCATTGTCTAAACATTGGGGTTCAGGAGGCACGCACATAGCATCACCGCCACGTACGACTGCCATCACCACAAAAAAAAAATCCCGATAGAATTATAGACAATAAACAATGTCGTGCGGCTACAACTTAATTATAAAGAGAAGCAAAGTGGTTCCATCAGTCTTCGGGAATCACAAAAAAAATTTACCGTCTCATTATAACGGTGTTTTGTTTTCTTTTTTTTCTTTCGTTCAGCCCACCCCACAGTGGCAGACTGGCAGTGGTGTTCTAGTATCAAAAGATGGAACACTCTTGGCAATTTCAGTTACATGGGGAGAATTAATCGACATGAATCATTCCCATGTAATACTAATCTTTATTCCAAGTAAACATAAACTCGAAATCAAATAGCCACTAATTTGAATTTAGTTAGTTCTAAGCTGCAAAAATATATGATGACAAACAGGTCATTGATTAACAACAACTTATTGCTTGTTCATAGGTAAACTCGAAATCAATTTACTTTTTTGGCCACGCACTCGATCCTTAGTTAGCCTGCATCCGTCCCAAAGGATTCTTGGACCTTGGTTCAAGAATACACAAAAAAAAAAAAAAAAAAAAAAAAAAAAAAAAACGAGTCGCCATGAGTCCCTAAGTTTAATTAGAAGACTACAATAAAAGAAGACTACAATAAAAGAAAAAGGTAAAAAGTTTGGGAACTACTGTTCGCTTTGGCTAAATTCCAGACAACGCGCATATATTGGAATAATGATTTGGAAGACTTTAGCAGCGGCTGATGACCGTTAGGTGTAAAATGTGCCGGCCCGGCACATCCCAGCCCACAAAGTCGCGTGTTTAGCGTGACATGTGCTGTGCTGGGCTGTGTCAGAGATTCAGACGTGTTGTGTCGTGCTGTGCTGTGCTACCACACTTATTTTATGTTTTCCAAAATAAATATTTTTGAGGTATTTTAGTTAGTAATGTATTATTATAGAAATAAATTAGCATAACGAAAATAAAATGTTAGAAATTGGCTAAAACGATGATCTTTTTGTGAAATATGCATCAAATGTGATGCATTGTGTAGTATTTTACGCATGACGTGGCATGCTTTTTCGAGTGCCGTGATGGGTTGTGCCGCGTGCTAACAAGCGCCGCGTGCTGGGCTGGGCTGATGTGCCTATTTTTTTGGCATAACACAACACATTAAATAAACGTTATGTGCCAATGCTGGGCCGGTCACGTGTTGTTCCGTGCTGTGCTCAAATTTTAACGTGTTGTGACTGCTGTCCTGTGCTATAAACGTACTGTCCCGTCACAATTTACACCTCTAAGTCTGTTACTTCTTCTCATAAATTTACTCGGCCAACCATTTTCGACCCGTCAAATTAAAAAGTTGAATAAAAAGAACATGATCATTCCCATTAGGAATTACAAATCATAGACATACCAAAAATTTATAGATCCTTTGTTTGTCTTTTGAAAAAGCATTCCACAATGGACGATATTGTATCCCTTTATATTATTCTCTTTTCTTTTTTTTTATAAAGTTGGGCCCTATAAAGTTTTATACTATTCTCTTTTCTTTATAAAGTTTGGAATTAGTATTTACTGAATTGATTTCCTACAATCAATCCTTTACTTCATTCCGCTTTCGGTCACTGTCGATATTGCACTTTTTAACCTGCATTATATATACAGTATTTAGTCTCGCTGGGATGTTAACCGGTTAACATATATTTACTCCCAAACTTACATGATTGTTATTAGGGTTACCGTTTATTGGGAAGGGAACTAAAATCCATTTCAGACAAAGAATTTTCTATTTGACTAATATGGGTTTTAGGATCCCATTATGCTGGTACTCCCATTAGCAGTGTTACAAAAATTTAGACAAATTATAATATATCCACTACATTTGGTAAGATTTTAAGATGGATAATCTACTGGGATGAATGTTGTTATATGTCCCAAAAGATGGGAAGAAATAATTTCTATGGTTTACGAATGTATTATTTTTTGATCACTATGATGGCATTTTGAAGATGTTTCTTTCGGAATTAACACTACACCATTTTCCTTATTAGTAACTAGATTTCGCAACAGCTTATGCTCTGTTGTGAATTTTCAGTAGCGAATTTCTATTGCGAAAACTTTGCAACAGTTTTCTCTCGTTACAAAACTCGCAACTGTTCTTCTGTGTTACAATTCGCAACAGATTGGATTTGTTCGCGTGCGACTCGTGAGTGTGGCTGCCTACACTTTAACTGACTCGGTTTTAGCTCATTCAGATGCTAAGTCAGCTTCAAAACTGACTCGAGTTTAGACTAAATATCGAAAAGAAATCTTATCTCATTCTTCATTATTCATTCCCCTCTCTCTCTCTCTCGTTCTCTGCTCTTAGGGTTCGACTTCTTCTTCTCGTTTTAAGGTTCGGTAATCATCAATCATTATGCACAATCAATTTTTGAGGTTCAATAATTATCGATCATTAGGGTTCAACAGATTGAAAACCAAAACTTAACCCCAAACCCTAGATTTACTTGAAACAATTTCGATGTTTCTGTTGTAGAACAAGACGAACCAAGAAAATAATTCTTGGATCTGAAATACGTAATCTCGTCTATTCAGTTATTAATTGTGTGAAATCTAAACCCTTGATCTGTTCTCACCGATCTCAAAATTATTGTGGTAAGAAAACTAGATTTATAATTCTTTATTACTTGATTTAGTTTGAAAAATGGTCTTTACTTTCAAACCCTCGAATAATTTGTTGGATGTTCAAATTTCTGTTGATTAATATTTAATTAGGGTTTTTGTTGTCCATAAGATTTGTTTTCTGAATAGCTTTTGGTGTTTGTATAAGTTTTTTGTGTTCGTAGGATTATAGAGTCTTAAATGAAATTCCCATTTTGAGAAATGGGGGTTTTGTCTCTCTTATGTTCTTGTTGATTGTTTGTTCAATTTCGTGTTAACAATTGATGGGTCAATTAAGTTTTTTTTTTTTCTTACTAAGAGTCTGAAACCAGCTTAGATTTGATGATTTTGGATATTGTATGTATCTTAGATTGATCTGTGATTGTTTCTAGTACAGTTTTCTCCTACCAATTCTATGATTCCGGTACATGAACAGTCATTATTATTAGGAACCGTTATTTGGGTAATTTACCAAATTTATAGATAATCTTGTACAGAAAATGTTCGACTTTCTAGGTATATGTAAGTGGAATTTTTGTATTTACTGCTCTTAAGCTGCAGATGCCGGGTACTAATGGTTGCAGATGATATTTATTGTAGTTGTTGTAGATTAGAAGGAGGTTTTACTCTATTATGGCACCAAATTTGTATTTGGATATGTTCTTATGGTATGTTACACACTCTATTCGACTTTGTCAATTTAAGATTAGCGAGTCAAGTATCTTGTAGGCTAATAGGCATATGGTTCTTCTAATTTATGTTAACTTTGATGGATGTTGTAGTTGAAATCCTGATATTAATGCATGTTGTGTCTGTTACCCCATGGTTTTGTTGGTATATAACAATTTTCAAGCAGTATGTTTTTGTTAATACTGATTTGGGTGTTTGCGTTTCTCTTGATCAGATCAGCTGAAGAAGTACATTGAATAGGTTTCCAAGCACAACTCTGAAGGTTTTACATTGGCAATGAATAGGTAAATCACAATTCTGGAAGATTTAGATAGACCAGTTCACCATATATACGTACATAATCAAGAAGCATCAATAATTATGCAAGAATTAGCTAAGAAGGAGTCTGATGATCTGATCCAATTTGGTGGAATTCTTTTGGATCCCAAACTCCACAAAGTTGTTTATCTAGGACTTCTTATGATCTCTTATATTGTGAATCTTTGGTTTTTGAGCAATGGGTTTCATCCAGTTATGTTTTCTTCCTTATATTTGATTTTTGAATTTGGGTTTGTTCATTTCGACGTACTTGTGCAGAAGGGACAACTGGGACATGGTGATATGTATATGTGAACTATTAGAGTAAGTTTGTCTGCTTGGGATTGTGATATTTCTTATACTTATTTGGTATAACTATGACCATGCAGACACATAACTACAGTAACATTGTCGTTGGCTGCAGACACAAAATAATCAAAGCAGGCGCCTAGTACAGCTCATACAGTAGTGGTGACTAATGACGAAAAGTCCTCGCCTTTGGCCGGAACAAGCATGGACAATGTTGAACAGGTTCAACAAGGACTGGTAAGTGCGATTTATTTGTTGATTAAATGATGGCGTATTTTTCGACGAAATCAGCATTAATTGCAGAGCACTCCTGGAATTGGCACTCCAAATTGTTATTTTGCACAATCCCTGTCAGTCACATTATCTATGTAGTTATAAATTAATTCTAAGTTCTTTCTTTATTTAGCTCGTAGGTCTTGTTGGTTTGTGGTTCTTAGAATCATCTGTTGGTTAATCAAATTTACTTACATCTGATTTTTCTTTAACATTATTTTTTAACAGTTTCAATGCTGATTAATTCACATATCTCTTCTTGATTTCTGCAGAGTTTCAGCAGTCACCAGTTTCTAGTCAAGTTTCCGAAGTCACAAATTTTATTTGTGGATGTAATTTTACTGTATGTAGGGATCGTCCATATTGTAGTTTTACTGTGGTTTTACTATACTTGATTCTCAGGTAGTTATACTTTTTGCAATCTTGCATAAGAAAAACAAGTGGAAATGCATTGATAGCTATGGTAGACATTAAGTAGTTTGAGAGTTTGTTGCCATTCATGTTTCCGGTTTGTTTAATCTCATCTGTTGTTTGCTTTGAGTAGCTAAGCTAGGCTTGCAAAGCTCACCTAACTTGCAGGGGAAACCAATGTTCAGGTAACTAAGATGTCAACTCTTATTTTAATAGTTTTCCTTTCCACCAAATTTATTTCTTATTCACTTTTTGTTGTTGCTAGATACTACGAAGTGATATGTTTATCTTTGATTACAGGGTGAAGAGCTCTTTTTCTTAACCATTTCTTATATGTAGTCTTCTTTAACTGTATTATACTAGCTAGTGATCAATATTATAAGCAAGTGATTATGATGCTCAACACTACAGGAACAACTTACTAAGGTGCTAGAAGACATCAAGGAAAAATTGGAAGCATGTACTCTTGTAGAAGAAACTTGTACAATGACTTTATTTTTTTGGGAAGGATTCAAGAGGACGGGTTCGTGCTGTAGTTCATGTTTCTCGTACATAAGTTGATCTCTCTGCTTATGCTCGTGCTAAGGTAGCTGAACTAAAGTCTAAAGATGGAGCTCTTACTAATAAGTTGGAAGACTTAAGTGGCAAGATAGGAGTTCTTATTGAAGGACTTAGAACATTATTCCATGCAGTGAAGGATATCCAAGATGCAATGCCTGATGAAGCAGTAGTAGCCACCTGGGGAGATGTAAATCCCTGGTAAGTACTCCACTTGCTTTCACATATATGATTAAGTTTGCATTTATGGAATATGACCTTCAGTTTATATCTACTTCCGAGGTATTATGCTTAATATTCATTTTTGCTAAGTGAGAAGTGAACTGCACTAGGATCGGCATCAACTCGTGCAGGTATAATTCTTCTTTACGCTTTTCAAAGGAGTCATTAAACACAACTTTATGTAAATGGAGATGTGAACTGCAATTGAAGTTTCGAATCTGTTAAACATGTTCTCATCAGTTTGGTTTTCTCCTTAGAAAAGAATTGTCATTCTTTTCTATTTTAGTGGAGTTTGAATTGGTTTTTTTCTTCGTAATGCTAGATGTGTCATGGACTGTATCTCATGAATGGATATTCATTGTGCAGGTTCTCTTGGGTATCACCGATTCTGAGATAATATTTCTGGATATAGTTAAGGATGTAGAATATGAGAAGCGTATTGTTAATGTTTCTCTAATAGTAAGTTCTCTCTAATCATTATTTTATTTTTTCAATTTCTTATGCCTTAAACAAAAAACCTTCAAGTAGATCTTGTTTATGGAGTCTGACCTTCAGTTTTGTCTACTTGCGAGGTATATGCTTAATGTTCATTTTTGCTGAGTGAGAAGTGAACTGCAGTATAATCGGCATCAATCTGTGCAGGTATTATTCCTTTTTACGCTTCTGAGTTCCTTTTTAAGAGTCATTAAACACAACTCTATGTTTAAACTGAAGAAACTGGGTTTCTTTCCTTGTCATATCCGAGTTCTCTAATTTCCTTGAATAGTCTTTATGTAAATAGAGATTTGACCTGCAGTTAATGTTTCGCATCTGTTAAAAATGTTCTCAAATTGGTTTTCTTCTCTGGCAGTTAGTTGAATTGTCATTCTTTTGTACTTCAGTGGAGTTTGAATTTGTTTTTCTTCGTAATGCTGGATGTGTCATGGATGGTATCTCATGAATGGATATTCTTTGTGCAGGTTCTCTTGGGTATCACAAATTCTGAGTTAGGTCTTCTAGATAAATTTGAGGATGTAGAATATGAGAAGAGCACTATTAATACTTCTCTGTAGTAAGTACTCTCCAATCACTGTTGTATTTTTTCAGTTTCGTATGTCATAGACAAAACCTTCAAGTATATCCTAGGAAATGAGAATAAAACAACTTAGGAATGACTATGTTTAGTTAGTTGCATATCCTTTCACATTCTTTATAAACTGCACATGATAACTTGCTTGTCGAAGAATTGTGAGTGTAGTGTGGAAATTTATACTTGTATGTTTTGGTACACAAATGTTGTGGTGTAGAAATGGAGAACAATGGTGTGTTGTGGAAAATTCTTGTATGTTGTGAATGTTTTGCTGAAAAGCTTGCAGCTGAACTCTGTTTTAGAAAGTAGGTACTGTTGCAGGTACCCTAGTTTTAACCAGGTCAAAATTGACCTGGAACTATTTTTTTGATGTTACAAATATTTCGCAACGGTCAAAAGGTGTTGCTAATTTTATACCGGAACTACCATAGCCGGATCGGATAACATTGTTCGTTCTTTAAAAAAACTGGGTAAAAAATTCGTAAATGTTTCAAACTGTTTCTACGTATTATACACTTCTAAGGTCGCAACAGTTTGAATCTGTTGCGATATTATGCCGCCGCAACAGAGTGAAACTATTGCGACCAAAAAACTGCAACGACAATGAAGCCGTTGCGAAAAACTGCAACATCGACTTTCCTAATGGAGATAAACTGTTGCGAGCCCGTTTTGCAATTGCCATTTACCGTTGCTAAACCTTAAATTTGGTGTAGTGTATGGACACTGGATTTCTCCAATGATGATATCAGGTATTATTTAGATTGATAATTGACACACTTCATGGTATTCCAACAACAATTTTCAAGGCTATTTAACAAAACAAAAGTTGGGAGTTATGACTTTACCGACTATGGCAATAATATATATATATATATATATATATATTTTAAAGAAATATTGGGAAAATGTCCCAATACAGGGTGCAATGTTTAAAATTTGCCCAAATGTTAAAAATAGTTGGAACAATGCCCCATTCCGTTAACATTGACATTAAACTCAGTTAAGTGACATGTGTAAGGCCAGCATCATCACCAGAACCAAAACCAAAACTACCGCCGCCACCATTGAACCCTAAATCTTGAATTTTGAGCCCTGTACCCTGAATTTTGAAGGGTATATTTGTCTTTTTTTTGCGCGTACGTGAGCTCTCACATGTGACTTAACTGGGATTTTAACGGAATGAGGCATTTTTCCAAAAATTTAAATATTGGGGGAGATTTCCAACATTACACCTTGTATTGGAACCTTTTTCCAAGTTTCCCTATTTATTAACATATCAAGACAATAGGCAATCATACTTGCACTTTAATCACGCGATATCTTACATCATACAGCATAATCAACAGGGAGTTTTTCCTTTTCCTGTCGAGTTCTTTTTTCCCATTCTACATTTTCTTTTTTAAAGGCATCCATCTTGTATTTAGGTTCCATCTTCTATAAACAAAGATAATTCCTATAGCTCTAATGCCACAATCTATATTCAAAATCAGAGTTGAGATTATATATTCAATCTGCTTATTTGCCATTTTCTTGGTTTAACAAATTTTCCACATCCATCCATCCATACATCTGTTTTGTTTTCCTAATTATCATTATTCATAAATATCATACCAATGGAGGAAGCAATTGTAAGCGGTGTCTCTGAGTTATTAAAAGTTCTAGGATCTGTGCTCACTCAACAGATAGGTAAGGCTTGGGGTCTCAAAGATGAGCTGCAAAAACTTGGAAGTACTCTGGAGATCATAGCCGCCGTAACATCTGATGCTGAGAAGAAACAAGAGAACTCTATGCTTGTGAGGCTTTGGTTAAAGAAGCTCAAGGATGTTGTGTATGATGCTGATAAGGTTCTGGACGCGTGTTCTTATGAAACCATGCGTCTTACTGAAATGAATAAGGTACAAAAATTAGTTTCATCTAAAAAGTCAAATCATAAGTTACGTCAAAAAATTGATAGTATTAACAAGAGCCTAGATGAAATTTCTACTGAGATGGGAAAGTTTCACTTTCAATTTTCTACTTCTGATGATAACACTCATGATTACAACACTGTGCGAGAAAACCGGCTAAGTACATCCTTGGTAGATGAGTCAAGTGTCTTAGGAAGAAATGAAGATAAATCAAACATAATTAAGTTGTTAACCACACCCCACACATTATCATCATCTTCTTCCTTAAATCTTAGTCAGCAAGAAAAAGTTTCTGTTATATCCATAGTGGGTATGGGTGGGTT
Organism: Papaver bracteatum; assembly: GCA_023529315.1. Lineage (NCBI taxonomy): Eukaryota > Viridiplantae > Streptophyta > Magnoliopsida > Ranunculales > Papaveraceae > Papaver > Papaver bracteatum. Next base: position 586,183 of record JAJJWX010002688.1, on the reverse strand, counting down.
AGGGAAAACTACACTTGCTCAACTGGTCTACAAAGATGACTCGATTGCGAGAAACTTTGAGATCAGAGCTTGGATTTGTGTGTCCGATGTTTTTGATTTCAAGAAAATCTTAACAGACATAATTGAGTCTGTTACGAATAGGAAATGTGATGATTTTTCAAACACTGATGTCTTGGTTAGAAAACTTCAGGAAGTGTTGAACAACAAAAAATATTTCTTAGTACTAGATGATGTCTGGAGTGAGGATCCAGAAGAGTGGGATGAACTTAGAGGTTTGCTAATGGTGGGTGCTTATGGGAGTAGAGTCTTAGTCACTACACGGAGTAATAGTGTTGCATCTGTTGTCAGAGGTGCTGTCTCACCATACATGTTACAAAACCTACCTCATAGTGTTTGTTGGTCTATCATCAAGAACAAAGCATTTCCTTGGGGTGTCGAAAAAATGAGTTCAAATTTAGCAAGTATAGGGGAAGAGATTGCAAGAAAGTGTGGTGGTTTACCACTAGCTGCAAATGTTCTTGGGAATCTTATGCGTTTGCATAAGAGCGAGAAGGATTGGTTGTCAATTCGAGACCATGATAGCTTGGGTACCAAAGATGCAACAACCAACATCAGATCAATATTAAAATTGAGTTATGATAAATTACCCAGCGCTCAATTGAAACTTTGTTTTTCTTATTGCTCTTTATTTCCAAAGGATTGGGAGTTTGGTAGGGAAATGTTGATTAGGTTGTGGATGGCTGAAGGATTCCTTCATCCATCTCATGGGATGTCACTTGAAGATGTTGGTGATGATTATTTCCATTATTTACTGGCTAATTCCTTTTTTCAAGATGTGAGGAAGGATAAGTTAGGCGACATCAAAACATGCAAGATGCATGATTTGGTACATGATCTTGCCCTGAAGGTCAACGGCGATCATGATATTAAGATAATAAATTCCAGTGAAATGGAATCTGTTTCTGAATATTGCCGTTTGCATTTAACTTTAGATGTGAAAACATTAGAAATTTCTTCAAAAGTTTTTAAGGAGGCAAAAAGATTGAGGACCATTGTTTCTCCAGAAAAACATTATGACTTCAAAAAAGAACAATTGTTTTATAACAAGGGTTTACGAATAATTTGTTTGGTTGGGAAATTGTTTTCCCCCCCACCCCCTTATTCAAGCAATATATTCTTCCACTCTTCCATATCAAAGTGTATCCATTTGAGGTATCTTGACCTGTCTTATAGCAAATTCGAGGAAGGACATGATATATCCATCCATCAGATTTACAATCTGCAGACGTTAATGCTTAATCGATGTAAAAACGTAGAAACGATTCTTGAAGGAATTGGGTCTTTGATAAACTTAAGGAACCTTAATCTCAGTGGTTCGGATGTTAAACAGCTACATGATTCTGTCGTTAAGCTCAAGAATTTGCAGACGTTAGATCTATCAGAGTGCCGGGAATTAGTTAAGCTACCTGAAAATATTGGGTTGGTGAAAGATCTAAGAGAGTTTAAACTTGAATACTGCTGCTTAAAAGAACTACCTAGTCAAGTTGGAGCATTGAAACGTTTAAGGTGCCTGGATTTGACAGGATCTAAGATCAAAGTATTACCTGACTCATGCGTCAACAACCTTTGCAATTTGGAGCTGATGGATTTCGGACACGAGTGTGCTCATCCCAAGGAAATAAAAAATTGGCCAAAATTGAGGATTCTTAAATTTGGATCGGTAACAGATGAAATGCCCAGAGGTATAGAAACTCTAACTTGCCTTGAAACGTTATCCCGTTTTAGGGTGAGGAACAGAGAAAACGTCTCTTCTAATGGTGGTGGTAGTGGGATTGAAGAATTAGCCGATTTAAATTCTCTACAAGTGTTGCAGATTTTCAATCTAAAATATGTGAGAGGTGGTATTGATGCGGAGAGAGCGAAGTTGAAGGACAAGACAAACCTCCGTGATTTAAAACTCTATTGGGGCTCCGAAGATGAAGACGATGAAATGACGTTTGATGAGGTGTTAGAGGGTCTCGAACCTAATCCTAATTTGAGACATTTGAGAATAAGTATTTTTCCGGGTTTAAGTTTTCCGAAATGGATGGGTTCATCCAACTGTCATCCGAATTTAGTGGAAATAAAAATTTGGAATTGCGTTAGATGTGAGAAGCTACCAGCGCTGGGGATGCTCCCATGTCTACGGATACTTTCCATAGGTCGGTTAGATTCCGTGAAGTGTTTGGGTGAAGAGTTTTATTATCAGCAACAAGAAGAAGAAAAAATCAGCCGCAATGGCCAATCATTTTTCCCTTCTTTAGTTGAGTTCAAGATTTTGTATATGGGTAATCTAGAAGAATGGGTTGCTCCTCAGCTTCCAATTTATAATTCATTTCGTTCCCTTGAGCAGCTAAACATCCAAAACTGCCCAAAACTGAGAAGCACACCGAATTCATTTGCCTCCCTTAAGGAATTGACTATATGGAAGAACACCAACAGCAAGGCAGTAACCTCAATAATTTGCACCGGAAGCCTTCCCTCTCTCACTTCCATTCGAATATACATTTCTGTAGGGCCACTTCATATCCCACTGGGCGTACTTGTCCAACATATTACTCCGAATCTTCAAGAACTATCCATCAAAAGGTGCTCTGAGTTTGAAGGTTTTCTTGAAGATGGTGATCTAGAAAACTACAACAACAAGAAGGTTGGTGATGATGATTTCGAAGATTGCTCTGAGTTTCAAAGCTTCCTTGAAGATGATGATGATGATTTCGAAGATTGCTATGAGTGTCAATGTTTACTTGAAGTTGATGTTCCAAACAACAACAATAACAAAAAGGATGGTGAAAGTGATTCCGAAGCAATATTATCTTTCTCATGTCCTAAAATAATCTCCAACTTAAACAATGTCAGCAATTCTCTCCGCTCATTAAAATTGGAAGATTGTCCAGTTTTAACATTACTTCCGGATTTACGATCGTTTACTTCTCTCCAAGAACTAACCATCATCAGGTGCTCTAAGTTTCAAGGTTTTCTTGAAGATGATGTTCTAAACAACTACAACAACAAAGATGGTGAAGGTGTTGGTGATTTCCAAACAAAATTATCTTTTTCATGTCCTAAGATCAACTCCAACCCCAACAATAGAAGCAATTCTCTCCGCTCATTAAAATTGGAAGGTTGTCCAATTTTAACATTACTTCCGGATTTACGATCGTTCACGTCTCTACGGAAATTATTCATCTACCGGTGTGATAAATTGAAGGAGTCAATATCCTACAATCTCAAGGAATCTCTTACATTTCTTGAAGATTTGAGAGTTGATTTTATTCAAAGAGAAGACGAGCATCTAAATGATCCAACTGATAAAAATTGGTTAGTTAATTTGATGGAGGATCGGTAGAAGAAGTAAATCCATGTGCTGCAACTCATCTCTTCCAACACCATGTAATTCCAATAGGTGTTCATTCTCTTTATTTAATTGTCCTAATTTTGTATTGAAACTTATCTTAAAGTATCACAGTGTAATTGTAGCTTCCATGAGGATTGGATGAAGATCTCAAGGACACAAGTCACTGATAAATACTCCAGCAGATGAGAAGAAAAGGTAAACACACATTCATCCTCTTTTAACTCTTTAATTCGTGTTTTTCAATTGTTGGTGAATCTTATGCTTATTTTCTTGGTACAGGCTTATAATGCAGGTATGACGTTCTTCTAACTTCCAGAACTATTAATCAGCTTGATTCAGAATTCCAATGGTTACGGTCTAACGGAGATTCTTGACGGCTACGAAGTAGAGGTAACTAATTCAAACAAAGATCAATATAACATGTTTAATCAAGTCATGTTGCCGTTCCAACTTCTGCTGCGATTCGTGTCTTCCAACACCATATAAGTACCAACAGGTCCCTTCTCTCTCTCTGTTCCTTCTCTTTATTTCAGTGTCTTAATTTTGTCATCAAAAAATAAATATTATATATAATACCAACAGAGCTAAATTTGCAGAAATTTTAGTTGAGACTGTTCATTGTGTTTATCAATGGCTGCTCAATTTAGATTCCTGGAAACTTATCTGAAAGTAGTGTACTGTAATTGTAGATTTCATGAGAATTAAATGAAGATCTTGTTGGAATTTGGAAATGAAACTTCGGAGATATACGAGCATAGTTGTGTTGCTCGTATAGAGCTCCTAGGAAGCAAGACTAACTCTCACAAACTCTTAATCTTATTAATCACTTCTTGCTTCTTACAACTTACAAATGCCTATTTATAGGCTTACAAGATCACTCTAGCTCTCTCTAAAATTTCTAGTATTCTTCCTACTCTAGAAGACTCTTGACATCTCTACAAATATCTCCACCTATCTCCACCTACCAACTTTGACTACACTTGAGTATTCTAGACAAACATGCTAACCCTTTTATAACTTTGACCGTTTGACTGTGTAGAATTCTCTACACAATTCTACATTTATCTTAACTATCTAGACAAATCTAGATTACAAATTAATTAGTATTTCCAACATCCCCTCCTAATTTGTAATCTCCATTTCGTAGTTCGATCTTCACCCAATTTCTCGTTCATCCTTCACTTCTCATGCTCGTGGTGTAGTTTCTCTTTTTCTCACGTCCAACATTTCTTCGTATCAACATCGCATCGTCCTCTCGTAGTGTCTCCTTAGCTCTCGTCTTTCATCCTCTTTTTTTCCAGCTATCTTATCTTTTCTGCTAGCCTCTAAGTGGGTGCGTTCCCACCGTCTCCGGCCTTTACTCGGCCCGGCCTTTACACGGCCTTCCTTTAGCCTTCACTCGGCTCTTTTCTATAGCCTTCACTCGGCTACTCTCGTCACGAGTAGAGGATTAGCATCTCGTGACAACATGGCTTTTCTCGCGCCATGTTCGAAAGTGCATTCTTTTCCACATGCACTCCCTACAATTTCTCTTTTCTCTTTCTCACTTTCATTTCATGGAGACTCTTTTACATCTTCAATGGTACTGAAAACTACTATATCTCACGAGCAACATCTTTTCTTTCTCATCTTTTTTCCTTTTTCTTTTTCTTCTCAAAACTCATTTTACTTAGATATGGGTGATAATTTTTATACGGGATCCAAAACAAACAATCAAAACTCAACACTTAGTATAGTTGAGAATCATACCTTCACTATCGCGTTTTCTTTAAACTCTACAAACATTTTGATTCGCGCAGCTTACACGCCCCATATGGATCGAACCTTCGCTCTGATACCATGTTGGAATTTGGAAATGAAACTTCGGAGATATACGAGCATAGTTGTGTTGCTCGTATAGAGCTCCTAGGAAGCAAGACTAACTCTTAAACTCTCACAAACTCTTAATCTTATTAATCACTTCTTGCTTCTTACAACTTACAAATGATACTACAAATGCCTATTTATAGGCTTACAAGATCACTCTAGCTCTCTCTAAAATTTCTAGTATTCTTCCTACTCTAGAAGACTCTTGACATCTCTACAAATATCTCCACCTATCTCCACCTACCAACTTTGACTACACTTGAGTATTCTAGACAAACATGCTAACCCTTTTATAACTTTGACTGTTTGACTGTGTAGAATTCTCTACACAATTCTACATTTATTTTAACTTTCTAGACAAATCTAGATTACAAATTAATTAGTATTTCCAACAGATCTGAAGATAACAAGTCATATTGATACAATACATAACCACACCAGGGGATGAAGAAGAAAAGGTAGACACAGTTACCCACTGATGCTTTTTAACTCTTGATGGTTGGCTGATCCAATGATATTTTCTCTATCAAAGCTAATAATATATAGGTACGGCTGGCGTATCAAAATTAAGTGTGTATAGATTTTCATTGAATCATGTTTGTGCAGAACCACCAATTATCAGTAATGACGAGTCTGGATGGCGACCCACATCTTCGTACTAAAGTTACTCTTTCGTTGGAGCTAAACATAGCATTTTTGTCAATGAAGAGGATGCAAAATGTAGGTGGTGGACTGGCAGTGGTGTCAATAAGAAGAACCGAGCCAAGAAGATCCCAATACAGAATTGTATGACCTGTTGAATCATTTCAGAGCAGTTGAGGGAAATCTGAGTTCCTCTCGTCTCATGTCCTTTCACAGATTTCTATGAGTCCAGTAATCGATTTTGTTGTATTTTCTGAGGTTTGTTTTGACTCCTTTTTCCTCTTCAAATGATTGGTGGTAGTTGTGGTGCCAACCTAATTGGGATGGCAGCCACCATATTGCTCATGGAGCTGAAGTCATTTTTCTTTACTTGGTCGCATCCTGCAGTTTTGTTTTGGAAAAGCTTGTACACCAACAACAACATCACAAAGTTCTTTCAACTATAATGTGAGGTCATTTCCATGTACATAAATAGTATTATCTTGCGAGGAATTTTCATTTAACCTTACCCTGAACAATAAAAAATTATATTGCTAAGAAAACTAGCCGAGGAATGAGTGAATTGCCAAAGCAGAGTCTCGAAAATCAAATCTTTGAGAAGATCAACTAATCAACAACTTTTATTAGAAAATCACAAAAGCGATTACAACACCAGCTTCTTAATTAAGCTTTAACTAAAACATACATAATGTTATTATAGTAAGAATGAAATACATATAGTACTTTGCTAAGACAACAGCAAAAGCAGAAGTTATTTGAATACCCCTGTAGGTACCAAAAATCACACTTGACGCGTGGTGCATTACGAATGGTGGAGTAACTTAACCAAAATAGCTTAGTTTGTACGAGATAGGACGAGGCTGCGAAGTAAGACCTGAAGATAGCGAGATGATAATTAGCGAGGTAAAGAAGACTTGCACAATAATATATCTCGGGAGATGATGAAACACACGAAGTAACTATCCTTACCTCGTCAACTATCCTTACCTCGTCAAGTGATCACCTCGGAGCTACCTTCGTCAACTATCCTTACCTCGTCAAGTGATCACCTCGGAGCAAACGAATCAACCAGCTCATACTCAGAGAACCAATTCGCCCGGAACATTCACCAGCAACATCACATCTCATCAGCCAACCAATATAAAAGCCACAAACAAAGGAAGAGAAAGAAAAAGATACGTAGATAAGACCGCCTCGTCAACAACTCGGACGAAAATAATTCTCATCATCATAGACCAAACCATGTTCATTTCCTGACTACAAAATTTTCATGAACCTTCAAGTCCCACGAGTTTAACTCGCCCAAATAATCATTTTGAGCAGCGAAGAAGAATTTCTAAAAAAAAAATGTCAAGTTTTAGGCATTTAGACGAAGAAGATACAATAACCAGCGAAGAAAGAGACAAGAGGGTTAAAACTTACTTCGCCCAAGCATCCTCAGAAACCAACGAAGTTTATCCAACCACAGACGTAACTTCGTAAGTCGAACCCATCTCGTCCATAACACATTTCGTCATCCTGGCAGTAAATTGCAAGGGCAACGAGAAATACAGCCAAGAGGGAAGTATTCCTACTCTTTCAATCCTGACTCTCATCCGCAAGCATGATTTATTTAGTCTTCGTATTCATTAATTATGAACTGCAAGCATGATTTATTTTGAGGTCTATACTTCGTAGTATGAACTGCTATGAGTTCTTTATCACTTTAAAATAAACTGTTATGATCTTTTACGACATTTACTCATTTGAGTTGCAAGCCGCAGGTACATTAAGACAGAATGACAAACCTGAAACATCCCCCTAAGAGATGCATACAGAGAGGAAACGCGCAAAGCCGTCGATATGATAAACCATCGACGAAGAGAAGGATACCGAGGCACACAAAAAAAAGAACAAAAAAAAAAAGAGAACAAAAAAAACAAAAACTACGTCAGTAGAAAAGAAAGGAAACTTAAGATGCAGAGAGCATTTTGGGAAAAGCCATTCCCAAAAGAAAGAACGAGTTAACAACCCCAGCAAACGAATTTCTCTCGAGAATGTTCGAAATATCACCAGCGATAGAAATAAAAGGAGAAGAAGGTCTTGTTATGAATAAGAACTTGATGAGTCAGTGGTTCACTTCGTCGAAACGTCACTCACTAGCAACTGACGAAGTTCCAGCAGGATGGTTAATGACGAAGAAGCCTCACTCCCACTCTCGACCTCAGGATCACTCTATATAGCTACGAGTCACACCCAATTCCAGAGAAGATAATGACCCCAACAAAGACAAATGAAGATCGAAAGAAACTCCTCTCATCAGCAAGGAAAACGCACGACATCCAAATTCAAGAACATGTCAAAGAGAGCGGTGTGCACCAGATCGACCCATCAACAAGAAAAGAATAAGAGAGAAGTTCACTTCGTAGCTACAACGCTTTCCTGAACCTTAGAATCCCACGAGGTTAGTTCATCGAAGAGATAATATAACATACCCAGCTCGTAAACATGCTACTTCGCCAAACAAATCTAAATATGCAGCTTCGGAAATTCATCCATCTATCACCACGAGTTCAAGTATCACGAGAAACACCACTAAAAGGAGCACCTACAATTATCATAACAGACAAACCATCGTAAGAAATAGACGAAGCACTACCGGAGATGAAGTAAGAACGCGTATTACATCCAAGAAATGTCAGATGGCATCGATCAAAGGAGTATTTTCAACAAATTAGTCCAGCAGAGATGAAGAAGAAAGGAGGAACAAATGTTTACCAGCAGCAAAGAAAAGACCATACTATTCAAATGTAACTTCGTCAACAGCTCAGGCATAGTACATCACCCGCGAAGAAGAACAAAAAATTTAAGATCAGAGATATCTCTTCACACCAACATCAAGGTCCCAGAAAATCCAGCGATCACCATACGAAGCAATTTATCCGAAGAACTTAGTGGAAGCGGCTTCAGAAGTCAGCTCATTCATCTCGTCAACTACACAACTCGACAGAAACGCATCTCGGCAACAATCCATCTCAACAGATAATTAAGTATCACGCAAAGAAAGGACACAGAAGTAAAGTTACTTCGTCAAGATCAAAAGCCATCTAATAAGCTACATGGGCGAAGTGAAACAGCTCACTCCAACAAGACAACCCAGCGAAGATCGACTTTGTGACCACCTGCAAAGTAAGATAGCCAATTCGTCACCTCGTCAACAACCCAATGAAACCAGTGATAAGAAAGTGGAGCCAATGATGACAAAGTATGCCGAAGAGATAAACTAAATGAACAGCCACTTTGCCAAATTCTGATATACGAAGTACACTTCGTCAACCACCCATCAAACAGTAAATATCGTTATCAACCAAACCCAAATCAATGCAAGCCATCCTTAACTAGCGGATCCACACAACTCAACCAGCAAGTTAATCAATCCAGTGAACCAACCTCCTTGCCATTAACTCAAACATCAGAAACTAAACCAACATCACAACTCCCCACTTCGCCAAAACCCTATCAGCAAGTGACGAGTCACACCCATTATACCCATTTCGTCAGTCCACAACACTCGGTCTCGTTCACAACAAATCAAAGGAGCCGGTGATACCACTTCGCAAACCAATACCCCAACAACGAAGATACCATCTCATATGCCAATATCCAATTGTTATCATAGCGAGATAAGCAATAAAATTCAGCGAAGTACAACAGCAATACAAAGGAGCCAGCATGAATAATATGGAGAGATAAAGAAAAGAAAGCTACAAGCCAAAAAGATCAAAGAAAAAGGGCAATGATAAGACCCAAACATAAAAAGAAAGCAAAGAAATAAAGAAAATTTGGGCGAAAAGCAAGACCTCACTAGGAGGCTAAAAAAGAAAAAGGCGATCGTAAGTCCTATATAAAACCTCTACATAGGGAGGCTGAGACCTCGTGGCGTGCAACCTAGTTCTCACAAAGTGCAAGAGGCAAATGTAAGACCTAACGCACGTCACGAGACAACCTCAGGATATGGCTAACAACCATCAGCTAGGGGAAAAAAGTAAGACCCATCCGTCGGGGGCCCCAATTGGGTAACCACTCGGTAAGGGGTGTGAGAACGAGACAGCGGAGAAGAAGATGGTCTGGTGTAGTTCTTCCGCTCGGTCCCAAAACCACCTCAACTAGGGTGTGACTTCGTAACCAAAAGCCACATCGGCGAAAGGGCACGAGGTCACGAAATAACTGATACCTAAGCCCAAAAGCACGGGGGTACTCAGAGGGGAAGGGACGGCACCCTCCTTTAGGGAGCTGAGTGACCACAAAAGTCGGCAATGTTACGGGGCTGGTACTCACGGGAGTAGGTAGGCCTGTGATATTGTTGCATAATAAGACCTCAATGAGCGAGATAAGGCGAGGTTAATGGATCTTTACTTCGCAAGAGTAAAGAGCGCCTGAGACTTCGTCGAAAAGCCCTGACCAACGGGGTGGGGCATAATAAGACCTTAACTAGGAGGAAAAATAAGACCCCGAACTGATGATAGAGATGTGAAGCAGAAAATGAGACCTGAGGAAAAACAAAAAGGGGAAGTGTATACTTGCAAAGAGGCAGGTATATACTACAAAGCAAAGCAGAGGGGAAAGCACATTACAAAGCTTGATCACACAAATCTTTGCAAGTCAAAGATTAATCCATTACAAGGCGTTATCTCGTAACGCTAAGTCACACAATCCTAAGAAGTGCTTCTTACGTTGCATAAGAAGTACTTGGAATTGAAATATTGCATATGATAATATTTATATTAACTTGATTATGCTATGAATTGAATATTAATAATGTAGGAACAAGCCCTAAAAGGCAGCAAGGTATAATTACATACGAGATGGGAACGAGAAAGAATGCAAAGGAGAATCAGAGGCACAAACAATAAAAAATCAAGGCAAGTATATAATATGCATACATTTAGAAAAAGCATATCATTTCATACATATAGCATTCATTCATTCATATCATACATACATTCATCGAACATACATCATGCAAAAGCACTTTGGGAATTCTTATAATTTATACTTCTTGAGAACAATACTTATTGCCGCGAGTGCTTCTTGAAGATTGTTAACTAAGAATACTTCTTATACTTCAGATTATATACTTCTAAGGATACTTCGCGTAAATATGAACCAAGGATGGTATTTCATTAATACATCGCTATATAATAGTAAGATATCAAGCAAAGCAAGGGAAAAGTCAAGAAAGAGAAAGCATATTACTTTTACTTCGGATAGATTTAGTTCCTTCATCTACCAAAGGAAAAGGAGGCACACACATATATGGAAAAATGCATATTATACACTTTGCGGAAATTTTTTCAAATTTTTTTGGATTTGATATGAATCATATTATAAGGACGTTAAGCTACAAATGAAACAATATCATGTGAAAATCTATAATGAGGCAAGACAAGAACAAGAAGTGATACCATCAACTCGTCATTAAGGGCAACATCAACACAAGGTTATCATCGGTAAAGCTCAAACTAGTACTTACAATGGACTTCGCGCAAGAATGTGGAAAAGGAAACATGGAAGAAAATCATCAAAACCAACTTTCAAGGTCAAAGCTCACAAAGAAGAAACTCGGTATATTAACTAATGAAGATATCTCGCCCACTCGGTACATTCACTAATGAAGATATCTCTCCCACTCCATACTTCATCAACGGCAAGAATCCTCAACAACAATAGAGTATACGAATCAAGTGCCATCTCGTCAACTTTAGATCGTTACATGCAACACGACACCTCGCTAATACTCATCAACATGAAGAACCAACAACCAAGCACGCAAGGGAAAATTCAAAAGCAATGAACCGTTCCAACAACAACAAAATTGAGGATTGATACTTCTTATATATTCGAGGATTAAGTGCTTCTTATACTTCTTGAAGAGCACTTCATACTTCGTACTTCTTATACTTCGGGAATGATACTTCTATACAACAACAAGACTTCGTAACCTAGCAAAAGAATAAGAGGCAAGTATATACTTTTTCAAGTTATTATTCTTCCGCTCGTTCCTTCGTCAACAAAGGTCAAAGTCATCTAATCAAGCACCACATGTCTTGCTCCAAAGGACTACACGAAGATGGATTTTTATCAAGAATCGCTCTTCGAGCAACACTCAAGAAAAATAGGGCAAAATGTAGGTACCAAAAATAACACTTGACGCGTGGCGCATTACGAATGGTGGAGTAACTTAACCAAGATATCTTAGTTTTTACGAGATAGCACGAGGCTGCGAAGTAAGACCTGAAGATAGCGAGATGATAATTAGCGAGGTAAAGAAGACTTGCACAAGAATATATCTCGCGAGATGATGAAACACACGAAGTAACACCCCGAAGTAACACCCTGAAGTAACTCCCCGAAGTGTGGATTGTTACGCAAGAAAAGGTAGAGCATGCGAAGTGTGGATTGTTACGCAAGAAATAGGACAGATGTCAGCGAAGTAAAATGAGCTGTCAGCGAAGTAAAATGAGCTTTCAGCGAAGTAAAATGAGTTGTCAGCGAAGTAAAATGGGCTGTCATCCATTATGTAGTTTTCCCTATAAATAAAGGACTTGGTCCATTGTAATAGAGGTTGGAATTTTTAGGAGGAGAGAGATCATATTTTATTTGAACTTATCTTCATCTTCTTCTTCCCCAAAACTAGATCTAGAAGAGCTCCAAAACTCTTTAATGGAGTCTCACCTTGAAAATCAATTACTTATGTAAACACCAAATATTCTAGTGAAACCCGTGGATGTAGATCCCTTTATGGATCGAACCACGTAAAAATTTGTGTGTCTCTTTTATATTTTTAACACTTCAAATTATCATTTTAGTATCCAAAAGTTAGATCTAGAAATTGTTCCATGGGTTTGAAGTTGAAATTTATTTAGATCTAGAAAAACATCATTTGGGTGTGACTGTGGGATTTTCCGCAGTTACAACCCCTTTGCTAAGGCAACAGCAAGAGCATGCCACGCTACTGCTACTTGGACTTGGAACAGTGCAAACACCATTTTGCAACACATAATTTATCAGCGGAAATGGACCCATAACGCAATTAACGGTTTCTAACAGAAATGTGCCCTCAGGACATAGCCCGCGACATTCTTCCCACCCACCTCTTAGTCGGAGGGTAAAAGCTGTCACAGATAATTTCTGTTAATACGTGTGTCAAGTACACTTACATATTCTCAAAGTACAAGTCCACCGCGTTCACATTGATAAATGTGTACAGTTCATAGTTCAAATTCAATCAGTGAATATTCATAAATGAAGTTACTATTCTTGTACATATACATGTATGACCTAAAGGGTATAACTATGCACTCTTGTCCTAATCAGGTTGTGTTTTGTGATAATGGGTGATTGGCGTTGCCTTCGGAGATATGGCATTTAGGCAAGTTTAAGTGGTTTTAGGTGAAAATGGTGTTGGGTGCAATAATCAAAAACTAGGAAAAATCAAATAAGCAAAAGTTATTGATACTTAGCTCCTTTATAATGGAAGTGATCGATTTGATGAAACAGACGAGCTCTCCAGATATCTGCAATAGCAACAAGGAAAAATCTTTGGAAAACAGAGTGAGTCACGTGTTCAACACGTTGCCATTAAGACATTAGCGCCCGGCTACACTCAAGAGTGATGCTATAGCCCTCACAGGACTAGCATATGTAGTAGATGCTCAACTTGTGCTTGGCAACTCCGAAAAAACCCGTAAGTAAAATGCGAACGCATAAGATAACATATAAAATATCTTCCGTTGGGGGTCCCTATAAAATATAAAGCAACCCCTTTCCCATAGATTTTACAAAAGTAGTGAATTTGTTTATATAATTGACAAATACAACTTCAGAAGAAAAACTCCCCGATGTGGGACTATAATGCTTATATAGTCTCTTAAAATAACTAAAATGTGGAAACTTCAGAATGTGGGACTAATAAGTTTTTCATTCACCAAAGAAAACAATAAATTATAATTTTATTAAAACCTTAATAATCATTTTTTTAGTAATCGTTTTCCAACAATCCCTCACATGAATGAAAACTCAATAAAACATGAATAACACAGATAGCTCTAAGTAAATCAACGCCCCAATCTCATGACTGAAATGGCTGAACAGACAGACGAATCGTGCAAGTGTTGAGATCATACTAGTCATTTCTACGTCCTCTCCCTCACACAAAAGTGTGTTGACCCCATGGTCATACTATGGATGACACCAATCATAATAGTATAGAGAGCTTTCATCTTTGGTTCTCACATGGTGAGACTAAATGTATCTTTCACCAAAGTGAAAAAAGAATGAACTAGTGAACCCTTAGTGACCCTTATTTCCAGTAATACCAAAACCATCAAAAACGAAAATCATATAAAAAGCGCAGGAAATACCATTTTAGGCAGAGATGTCCATGAGGTCTTGAACCTTTGCTTAGTGAGATATTACCGGAATTACTTGCTAGAAACAGTGAATTATGTCTTGAACTGCTAGTGTTTGATGTAATTCGCGATAAAACCACGGATGATTTCTCCAAGGTTGCTGCCAAGCTCGTGCTGTTTTGTCCAATTTTGCCCTGGACATATCATGTTTCTCAGAATGCTCTAGAGAATCAAAGCTCATATTCTCATAGGAAGAGGCCCCACTTCCTCATTCAGATAGGCGAGTTTCCATAAAGAGTGTTACTGCTACACCCCACTTCAATCTTAAATTAAAATTATAGAACTCATTAAGACTTCTTAAAAGTCATCCTTCACATGCAGTCACACTATCACGTCTACACCATAGGGAAGGGATGGAGAATGAAATTCTCTGATAATGTTTACCTTTACCCACCACAAATTAGTTGTCTCATTCGAAACATTGATCTTGGTATCTCCAGTCAGCAAGGTTGAGTATCCTTCATGGAAAATTTAATTTATGAGATTAAGCCCCATCCCCCTCGATGCATTTCTAACTATCTCTTTGTATAAACCTTTCGTAAAATGTTGTGCGATATTCTGCTTAGACTTTATCCAATCAATGGAAATAACGCCGATTGAGATTAGTTATTTTTAGCTTTAGCTATTATAGCTTAGCTAACATAATGTATAGATATAGATGGCATAGGCCTATGCCAGAGAGGAATGTCTTCTAAAAAGCATCTTAGGCACTCGGCCCCCTCTCGTTCTTTATCTAACGTAATACTCTCAGATTCCATAATAAATTGAGCAATATATGTCGGTTAGGAAATCTTCCAAAAAACAAACCCTCATGCTAGAGTGAAACCATATCCACTAGTAGACTTAGACTCCTTTGAGTCAACTATCCAATTTGCATCATAAATTCCCTCAAGGACAGCAAGATACCTTTCATAAATCAAATAAAAGGTAATAGAGTATTTTAGGTACCATAATACTCTACTCAGTGCATCTGAATGCTATTGCTCTGGACTATAATTATATCTATTTAACTTACTCACAATATAGGAAATATCTGGACTCTTACTGTTCATTAAATTCATCAGAAATCCTATATCTCTTGAGTATTCAAGTTAAGATACTCCACTGCCCTTATTTTTCTTGAGTCTACAAGAATAATCGTACGGAGTACAAGCAGGCTTACAATCAGAATGAATTCAACATAATGAGAATGACTAAGACTATAAATGTTTGATTATATTCTAATCCTCATCCCTAAGATTACATCAAAAGGGCATAAGTCTTTCAAGTCAACGTTCTCATTCAATGCATGTTTTAGTGGAATTAATCACATCTATGTTTGTATCAAGTTGTTGATGGTGGTTTTTTACTCAGGGGTAAAATCGTAAAACCCTAGTCAGACAGTGACGTTACAAGTCTTAAACGCATTTATTGAACCCTTTAATATGTATGCGAGAAAATTACCAAGGTACCTTTTTTAAATAATTACTAATTAGGGTTTTGATCGGCCATAACCCTAATTCTCACGCCACATGTGCCGATGGAAAACCATGCCAGCCACACCCACCGCGCCAAGGCATGCCAACCATGTTAGCCGCACCCCTGTGCCAATGGAAAACCATGCCAGCCACACCCAACGCGCCATGGCATGCCAACCATGCTAGCCGCACCCCTGTGCCAATGTAAAACCATGTCAATCACTTAGCACGCCAAGGAATGCCAACCATGCTAGCCGCACCATATGCCAACGGAATGCCAAACCCTTTGCCCCACCATGCCAAGCCAAACCGCACCTTGCCTTGGACCTAGCCATGCTAGACGCACCATCCAAATGACATGCCAAACCCTTGGCCCCACCATGCCAATCCTAACCGCACCTCTCCTTGGACCTATCCATGCTAGCCGCACCATATGCCAACGGCATGCCAAACCCTTGGCCCCACCATACCAAGCCAAACCGTGCCTTGGCCCTAACCATGCTAGTCGTATCATATGCGTACGGCATGCCAAACCCTTGGCCCCACCATGCCAAGCCAAACCGCGCCTTGCCTTGGCCCTAGCCATGCTAGCCGCACCATGTGCCAACGGCATGCCAAGACCTTGGCCCCACCATGCCAAACACACCTATCCACGCCACCATGCTGGCCTTCCCTACACGACTACCAAAATGGAGGCATGCGACAATCAACGGCCCCCCTTCAATCCCAGGACCAAATCCAAGCCATCCAAGGTTACCAGACAACGCATGGTAACCTTTGGCCCGAAAACCTAAGTTTGGCTACGCCAAACCATGCCATGCCAACCTAGCCGCACCACCATGATGGCCTTCCCTACGCGGCTACCAAAATGAAGGCGTGAGACAATCAACAGTCCCTCTTCAATCCCATGAAAAAATCCTAGCCATCCAAGGTTACCAGACAACGCATGGTAAAATTTGGCCCGAAAACCTAATTTTGTCCACGCCAAACCATGCCATGCCAACGGCATCCCAACCTAGCCGCGCCACCATGCTGGCCTTCCCTACGCGGCTACCAAAACGAATGCGTATGACAATCAATGGTCCCCCTTCAATCCCATGAGAAAATCCTAGCCATCCAAGGTTACCAGACAACGCATGGTAACCTTTGGCCCGAAAACCTAATTTTGGCCACGACAAACAATGCCATGCCAACGACATCCCAACCTAGCCACGCCACCATGCTGGCATTCCCTACACGGCTACCAAAAAAAATACGTACGACAATCAACTTCCCCCCTTCAATCCCAGGAGAAAATTTTAGCCATCCAAGGTTACCAGACAATGCATGGTAACCTTTGGCCCGAAAACCTAAGTTTGGCCACGCCAAACCATGCCATGCCAACCTAGCCGCGCCACCATGCCGGCCTTCCCTACGTGGCTAACAAAACAAAGGCGTACAACAATCAACGGTCCCCCTTAAATCCCATGAGCAAATCCTAGCCATCCAAGGTTACCAGATAATGCATGGTAACCTTTGGCCCGAAAACCTAAATTTGTCCACGCCAAACCATGCCATGCTAACGGCATGCGCACCTAGACGCGCCACCATGCTGGCCTTCCCTACACGGCTACCAAAATAAAGGCATGCGATAATCAACGGTCCCCCTTCAATCTCAGGAGCAAATCCTAGCCATCCAAGGTTACCAGACAACGCATGGTAACCTTTGGCCCGAAAACCTAAGTTTTGCCACGCCAAACCATGCCATACCAACCTAGTCGCGCCACCATGCTGGCCTTCCCTACGTTGGTACCAAAACGAAGGCGTGTGATAATCAACGATCCTCCTTTAATCCCAGGATAAAATCATAGATATCCAAGGTTATCAGACAACGCATGGTAACCTTTGGCCCGAAAACCTAAGTTTGGCCACGCCAAACCATGCCATGCCAACAGCATGCCAACCTAGCCGTGCCACCATGCTGTCCTTCCCTACGCGACTAACAAAACGAAGGCATACGATAATCAACGGCCCCCTTCAATCCCATGAGCAAATCCTACCCATCTAAGGTTACCAAACAACGCATGGTAACCTTTGGCCCGAAAACCTAAGTTGGCCACGCCAAACCATGCCATGCCAACCTAGCCGCGGCACCATGATGGCCTTCCCTACGCGGCTACCAAAACGGAGGCGTGCTACAATCAACGGTTTCCCTTCAATCCCAGGAGCAAATCCTAGCCTTCCAAGATTACCAGACAACACATGGTAACCTTTGACCCAAAACCCTAGTTTGGTCACGCCAAACCGTGCCAAGGCATGTCATGCCAATCTTGTCGCACCACCATGCCATGCCAATGGCATTCCAGCCTTGCCGCGCCACCTTGCTGGCCTTCCCTATGCGGACACCAACAAACGACGATCAACGGCTACCTTTCCTCTTAAGATGCAAAATCTCGACCGTCGAAGGTCACCAAGACATCAAGTCTCCCAAGATCGACTTGCCAGGCAACAACAATATGCTACATATTTTCAACAAAAACATTCGAGACATCGACGCATATTACAAACTAGGGATCCTCTTTGGGTATTGGCGGTTTTAAATCGTTGGCAGTACAGCACGGCACATGGCACGTGAAGCACGCGACTTCGTGTGCCGGGCTGTGCTGGGCCGGCACGTTTTACACCTCTATAGAAGACTACAATAAATTAAAAAGGTAAAAAGTTTGGGAATTACTGTTTGCTTTGGCTAAATTTCAGACAACAAGCATATTGGAATCGAAAATGTTTGGTGCACCGAAAAGGAGCACCGCGTGTTTGGTGTGGGAAAAAAAACACTGGTGGACCCCACCTTTCTCCCCACCCCCTGCTAATCTCCCCCAGAGCTGCCCTAACAGCCCTTGGATCTCTTTGCGGTGTGAATTGCGGTACACACCTTCGGTGTGTGTATCATTGCTCTATTGGAATAATGATTTGGAAGACTTTAGCAGCGGCTGATGACCGTTACTTCTTCTCATTAATTTACCCCGCCAACCATTTTCAACCCTTCAAATTAAAAAAGTTGAATAAAAAGAACATGATCATTCCCATTAGGAATTATAAATCATAGACATACCAAAAATTTCTAGATCCTTCGTTTCTCTTTTGAAAAAGCATTCCACAATAGTCGATATTGTATCACTTTATACTATTCTCTTTTGAGTCTTTTTTTTATAAAGTTGGGCCCTATAAAGTTTTATACTATTATCTTTTCTTTATAAAGTTTAGAATTAGTATCACTGAATTGATTTCCTAGTAGGGGTGAGCATTTTATCCGTAATTCGCGGGTTTAACCAGGACCAACGTATTTTTGTGGATGGATGTCCGGACCGTTCTCTAATAGGTTAGACGCGGATGAGATTTTTAAAACCTAACGGATAACGGATTGGGCCTGGGTGTAACCTTAAAAATCCGTTGGACATCCATATCCGTTAGATCAAGGGCATTTATATAGTTTATAAAAAATATATAGATAATTTTAGAATTTTTAAAGTGTTTGCTTGGAGTGTTGTCCATGACACTTCTATATTTACATACATATATAAAATGTGTAGGTTATATAAGAAGTCATCTATATTGGTTCTATGTTTTCTTTATGAATTTTAACTAACACAAATCTGTTGGATTATCCGCACCCAATCCGTTCATCTGTGCATCCATTGAATGCAAATCTATTGGATGTTGGATTGGATGCGGATGCCAAATATGAAATCCGTAGTGGATTGTTTTGGATACGGATGAGGTAAAAACCAGTCCATACGGGCCCATGCTCACCCCTATTTCCTACAATCAATCCTTTACTTTATTCCACTTTCGGCCACTGTCGATTCTACACTTTTTAACCTGCATTGCATTATATATACAGTAAAGAAATTTATTTAGTCTCGCTGGGATGTTAACCTTTTAACATATATTTACTCCCAAACTTACATGAATGTTATCAGGGTTACCGTTCATTGGGAAAGGAACCAAAATCCATTTCAGATAAATGGTTTTCTATTTAATTAATATGGGCTTTAGGATCCCATTATGTTGGTACTTCCATTAGTAGGGTTACAAAAATTTAGATAGATTATAATATATCCACCACATTTGTTAAGATTGTAAGATGGATAACCTACTGGGATGAATACTCTTATATGTTCCAAAAGATGATGACAGGGAAGAAATAATTTCTATGGTTTACAAATGTATTATTTTTTTATCACTATGATGACATTTTGAAGATGTTTCTTTCATTCAGTATTATGGATACTGGATTTCGCCAATGATGATATCAGTTATTCTTCAGATTGATGATTGACACAGTTAACGGTGTTCCAACAACAATTTTCAAGGTTGTTTAACAAAACAAAAGTTGGGAGTTATGACTTCACCGACTGTGGCACTAAGTGAATCATATGTTTTTCATTAATCATTCGGATGAAATGAAATTATTAATCCAAAGAACACTACACCATTTTTAAGGATTAGCAACGGCCCCTGGTTGTTGCTGACTGGGGTTGCAAAGGCAGATCCCTGTTGCAAAACCGCATGTTGCAGTTTTTCGCAACGACATAAGCTCCGTTGCAACTCTTGGTCAGCAACGGGGATTCGCAACGGCAACTGCCGTTGCAAACATGTTCATTCGCAATAGAAGTCTGTCGTTGCTAAGATATTGCTAATTACAAGAATACCCCTACCCGGAACTAAATTTTATTGGTTCTGGTTCTAATTTATTGGTTCTAGTTCTAATTTAGCAACAGAATAAAGACGTTGCTAATTTTTTGCAACAGCAAAAAAAAAGGTCAAGTCTTCATTGACCTAGTCAAAATCCATTCCCCCCCTCATTTACCCCCTGCAGTAACCCAGTTCCCCATATTTATCATTCCACAGATATACAAACCATGACACATATATTCACTTTCATTTCCATATTCAACATTATGAAAAAAGAATTCTTCAATTGAAGTTAACAAGTATGAGTATTTGATACAAACTATGTCATTCATTTAATGGACATACACAAATCATACTTAGTTCCTAAGTTCAGTTTGTATAGAGTTCTGAAATTCCTAAGTTCTTCTAACTTAAATCTCTATAAGGAGATATTACATTATAACTTACAAATCTTGCAGCTGCTAAGGGACCTAATGACTGATGCTTTGTTCTCCAACCTTTCTGATCTCATGAGCATTATTCAATTAACCTGCGAACAAAGAATCACAAATTCTTCTAATCAGATGTCCAGTATGCTTATAAAGATTGAGTCGAAGACTAATAGGCTATATAATCAAATCAAAAGAACCCACATACTTCACACTAACAAGTAGCTTAGCAGCATCAATATCACCCTGACACAATTTCACTGTCTAGGGTACATAACATAAGCCAACATATATTTCATTTGTACAACCACTCTAAGGACTTAATCTTCCTAAAACCTAAAATATGAAACACTAGCAAACTCGTCCACCAAATGCATGAGATGGTTGTCCTGAATGACTAACGAAATACAAACTTGCATGTTTAGCACGGCTTTGTCAAATAGATAAAAAAAAAGAGTATGTATAAAATCCATGTACTTATGAGGGGCTAAATTCTATACAAGTTGTGGTGTATGTGGTTTGTAGTTATAATGACCTACAGATTCACACTACAGTAACATGTGAATATCAAAAAGTACTTTCATTATTTATACCTCTTAGGTCGGATTTTATCTTCTTCCTATTCCATCACTCCGCCTGGTTCAGCATAAAAGATCTCCACGTGACCTCGAAACTCTGGGTTTACCTGCTTAAAGTTAGTAACTTCTGCCACCATGTAAGTAAGACACATCGACTAGATTCCTAAGTTCGTTTAACTTAAATCACTATAAAGCAATCTTCACCCTGCAATCCAAATCACAAATATGAGAAATTGAAAACAAGACATACCCACACAAAAAATTATGTCATGCATAGAAAGAATCAAGTCCTCAATTTAAAGGTAAGTAATTACTGTCAACATAAAAGAACAGATACGCATAATGTTGAGCTAGATGTAGCCTGAACGGTAAAACAAGCAGGGAATGAAATTTGGGAAGAAAGTAACCTATAACTAAACACTCCAGAGAGTTACTACCAGCTATTCAAGCAATATACTATGAAAAAGTAGGCTTTCAAATTATGATTATCGAGTTGTGAGACCAATTGAATCAATTACCATAAGGAAACAAACTGCTTAACCAACATTATGTCATCCATAACAGAAATCAAGTCCCCAATTTAATGTCAACATAAAAGAAAAGATACATGTAATGTTGAGCTAGATTAGTTCAGGCTACATAATGGGTACCGAAAGCAGGGCAAGGAATTCAGTTAGAAAGTAACCTATGACTAAACACTCTAGAGGGTTATTACCAGTAAGCAACCTATATGCTACCAAAAAGCAGGCTTTCAAGTTATGATTATCCAGTTATGAGACAAATTTCTAATGATAACGAAGACCAACTGCTAGAGGAAAAAAAATAATCTAAGCAACATGAGAAAACTAGGCATATACTAGTTAGAAACAAGTATGTGTTGATCATTACACGAAATGTTTTCTTCACTATATAACAATTCTACCAACTCATGGAGAAACTGTTTTAATGCTACATTCCTACAAACAAATTTGAAGCCTTAATAATTAATAACACACAACATGGAAAAATTACCGAACATCAAAAATATAAACTCAATCTTCAGAGAAAAGTATTTGTACCTTAGATGTTACTTTGGTACATGAACACTCTAACTCTCATTCCCTACATACACACAGAAACATAAGTTATGATTCGAACCCTATTTAGAAAAAATACTTAATGTACAAAGAAACAAATTGAAGTCTCTTATTCAAAACAAATTGAGGTTTCTTTTTGCCTTACCATGGATTTAGGTGGCAAGTTGGAGGTGAATTTAGCACGAACAACACCATTGTTACCATGAGGCCTGATAACGTTTCCCAAAATGCATCGATAGTGAGAACCATTAGTCTTGACCTTAGCCTTGTAGATGTAAGCCACCCTCTTACCAGCATACTATTGTACTTCTTCTTTGGTGTAATCGTAGTGCAGTATCACAAGCACCTGGTTGCTCAAAGAGATTATTAGTACAAGAAGTTGTACAACAACATCACAGAAACACAAAGAGTAATCGTATATCACCGATAGCCAATAACTAGAATTGTTGGACAAGTGTTGTGAACTGCAATAATGAATTACTGAAAAACTGAGTTATATCCAATTGTAGGTCAGAATAGAACAGAAATTATGGACAAGATGAAATTATAAAAAGTACAGAGGTTATGCTGAATGATGGAATGGATGTTATACAAGGTGATTGTGACAATGAACCACTTGATACAGTTACAGGACTATGTAAACTAATAATCTATAACACACAACTGACTTGACTTATAGAAATGGTATGATACAGGACAAAGGAGAAAACTGAGAGACAAGTATGTGACAGAGAATGACGTACTTTAAAATGAGAAGTTACAGCTAATAACGCAAAACTAAAATGCATACTGTAACTACAAAAAGATTATGCGTGAACAGCCACGGGTTTTAAATTCTAACTCTACTTATCCTGACACAGTATAACTTTTACACTATAACAACAACTATGTAACACCTATTTCTACTCATGATTCATCCAGCACAATGAAAAGTGCAGAAAGTTCAGGATGGATGCTGCAATGCAGCTAAGATGGATGCAATTCAAGCCTGCAGGATTGAGTTTAGGTTAGGCCAAATGCTAAATGAAATAGCAAGTGTTAAAAAAGTGCAAATGAACAGTTAAACACTATGATCCTACTGATTCCTATGTGACTAAACTTATTTATGGATATACACATATGATAGTATGTCTTAAATTTTAAAAACAAAGGAATCCTAATGAATTACAACAAAGTTACATAATGCAGTATGCAGTAAACTGAGAAAATTACAGATATGGCATGTAAAAAGCAAAATGACCAACTAAGCTATACTACAACATCAAAGTTACAGATGAACTACAAACTGAAAAACAAAAACCATAACTAACATTAACAACAGAAACATGATGCAAATTATATAACAGATGGGTTACTGAGTTATGCTACAATTGTTGAAGACAATAATCATTAGGTTTTAAACAATATAACAAGGTCGGACCCCCAATTCATATTTCACTACACCCCCAATTCATATTTTACTACAATAAGACCAAATCTAAACCAACTTATCCTATTTTACTGAAATAAGACCAAATCTAAACTAATTCATACAACTCCAACATTCCAATGAAACCCTAGGATTCGATAAAACATAAACTTAAATCAGTAAAATCGAAAAATAGAATTAGCTGAAACCCTAAAAATATGGCTAAAACCCTAGAATCGATTAGATTCACATATGAAACCCTAAAACCGAAATAAAAAGAAGAAATCGAAAAAAACAGATTCACAAATGAAATCAGAAAACTGAAATCACAATTGAAACCCTAGATATCAAAATCTGTAAACCTTAAAAATTAAGTGAAAGATTATACCTGATGATAGATTTCAGAGATTGAGAAGAGAATAAGGAGATCAGCTGAGTAGATCGAGATGGAGATGAAGATGGTGAGGAGAGGAGGGATCGAGTCTGTGGTTGGTTGTGGAGAAAAAATGAAGATGAAATCGACTAAGGGGAAGGATATAGGCTAGATGGAGATTAAGGGTGGAAAAAAAAAGAAGAACTCTTGACCAAAGTTTGACTGGGGCGTGTTTATCATCCCTAGTGTTCTGACCGCACAAGCCCTTAACACGCTTGAAAAAAGCGCAGTTGCAATTCGCAACCTTACCTCCGAGGTTGCAAAATTCGCAACAGATCCTAGCCGTTGAGAAAAATTAGCAACGGGGATTAACAAAGAAATTTCGCAACGGACCTACTGCCGTTGAAAATCCGGGTTGCAAATTCCTTAAAATGGTGTAGTGGAAGATAATAATTATATATATATATATATTAGGAAAATTTGAAAAAATTCCCCAGTACGAAATGCAATGTTGGAAATTTGCCCATAACGTTAAAAATAGTTGAAAAGATGACCCATTCCGTTAACATTGATACTAAACTCAGTTATAAAGTTTGGAATTAGTATTACTGAATTGATTTCAGGTCCTATATTTAATCCTTTACTTCATTCCACTTTCGACCACTGTCGATACTAATGATATATATAAAGTAAGGAAATTTATATAGTTACATGTTGGGTTGCATGGACGCTGCATTTTTTGCGCCATGTCCGCGTCGGACTTACGTTAGACACGGGAAGCGCGTTGGACGCTGACACGACGAGAATCCGATGCACCAAAGTGTGCGTCCTGCGCGTGTCTGTTTTGGACGTGTTTATGGGTAACAATCGTTTCTGCCGATTTTGGTAAATTCGTTAGGTGAGTGAGAAACTGGTTTAAACCCTAAACAAATGTGCTGCACGTGAGCATTTTATAGATTCGAGAGATCAATCTGTACAAGTCCGGCCTAAACCAAGAAATGGCCGTTCCAGACTTGCTTCGGTCATAAAGTGGAGGAGAAGGGTTGATTTGGGGAGGATAGCGAAGATAGGTGATGAGACCAGAGAGTTATGGTTGGGTAGTGTCTCGACTTGTATGAGAAAGGGTAGAAGCTTAGGAATCTTGCAAGTGATGGAAGCCTTTTGGGTGAGCTCGCAAAAATTGCTTTCTGATAGTGTTGCATTTTTCTCCTGACCAAGCCTTGTTGTCTGTTAGAGAATAGGTGAGACCTATTTATACAAGTTGAGATTGAAACGTACCCTGGCCTCATTACGGAAGGAAATAAAAGGTAGTTAAATGGGAGGATGTATTAAACGGCGTGTTTAAGATTGAAAACGTTTTTCACTTTTATTTCCCCATTTAATTGACCGCTTTTATTCCTTTTCACGCTTTCTTAATATGAGCGTAGTGTACGCTGCATGCTGTGACCGCCAAACCAAAACCCTGAGAAAGCATCCCCCAGTTTTGTGTTGATGTCTCGAGAGTTGGTTTCACTTTGGGTTCAAGTGGCAATGCCAAGCTGCTAGGGGAGTGTGTGGCATGTGCCAATGGCATGCGTGGAATGCCTTGACCGCAAGTTACACCTTGAATGTAAGTGGCAATGCCAAAGCTTCTAGGTGAGATTGTGTCATGTGCCAATGGCATGTCTGGAATGACTTGACCGCAAGTTACACCTTGAATGTAAGTGGAAATACCAAAGCCGCTAGGGGAGCGTGTGGCAATGCCAAAGCTGCTAGGGGAGCGTGTGGCATGTGCCAATGACATGTGCAGAATGCCTTGTTCGCGGATTGCACTTGGAGTGCAAGCGGCAATTCCAAAGCTGCTAGGGGAGCGTGTGGCATGTGCGACTTGGTAAGGAAAGCTGCTAGTGGTGCGTGTTGGCATGTGCCAATGTCACCCATGGCCACTTGGGCCTAGGTTGCGCGGTTTGCAAGCCTAGGGCGCGCGCGCTACTTTGACATGTGCCAATGGCATAGCGGCTTGGAAAGTGGCTAGCGGTGCATGTTGGCATGTGACAATGGCATGCACGACCATATTATCCTATGTTGCACGGTTTGAAAGCCTAGGACGCGGGCGCTACATTGGCCTGTGCCAATGGCATAGCGGCTTGGAACGTGGCCAGCGGTGCGTTTTGGCATGTGCCAATGGCACGCATGACCATATTATCCTAGGTTGCTCGGTTTGCAAGCCTAGGGTGCGTGCTCTACTTTGGCATGTGCCAATGGCATAGCGTCTTGGTAAGAAAAGTGGCTAGCATAGCTAGGGCCAAGGCAGAGTGCGTTTGGCATGGCGCGGCTAGCTTGGGATAGGTGTGGTAGACATGATTTTCCATTGGAACGGAGGTGCGGCTAGCATGGTTGGCATGCTTTGGAGAGTTTGGTGTGGTTGGCATGATTTGTCGTTCGCACATGGATGCGGCTAGCATGGTTGGCATGCTTTAGCGCATTTGGTTTGACTAGCATATCTAGGGCCAGGCAGAGTGCGTTTGGCATGTCGCGGCTAGCTTGGTCTAGGTGTGGATGGCATGATTTTACATTGGCACGGAGGTGCGGCTAGCATGGTTGGCATGCTTTGACATGTTTGGTGTGACTAGCATAGCTAGAGCCAAGCAGAGTGCATTTGGCATGGCGCGACTAGATTGGGCTTGGTGTGGATGGCATGATTTGTTATTGGCACGAAGGTGCGGCGAGCATGGTTTGCATGCTTTTGCGTGTTTGTGTGGCTGGAACGATTTTTCGTTGGCACAGGGATGCGGCTAGCATGGTTGGCATTCTTTGGCGTGTTTGGTGTAACTAGCATAGCTAGGGCCAAGGAAGAGTGCGTTTGGCATGACGCGGCTTGCTCAGGATAGGTGTGGCTGGAATGATTTGCCATTGGCACGGAGGTGCGGCTAGCATGGTTGGCATTATTTGGCACGTTTGGTGTGACTATCATATCTAGGTCCAAGGAAGAGTGCATTTGGCATGGCGCGGCTACCTCTGGCTAGGTGTGGCTGGCATGAATTGTCATTGGCACAGAGGGGAATTAGGGTTTTGTTCGTTGTAACCCTAATTTGAAAAAATACCCCCTATTAATTACTGACTACATACATTAAATGTTCTAATAAATGTGTCACCGGTGACATTAGGTTATTCGGGGTTTTACGATTTTACCCTTTGTCTAAAAACCACCATCAACATTAAGTCCCTTGCTTAGATCGTAACAGGAGCTTTGTTGGGAGGTAAGCATAAGATGGTGACAAACTATCATCAGTAAATCGTGAAGAGAATTGAGGAGGCTTGTCTTACCTTTTTATAGATAGGATTTGGAATCCTTGCCTCTGGCAGTTTTGTACAAATTGGGAGGCTGGCATGATTGGGAAGTCCGCATCATTGAAAGACAAGAATCTGAGCGGCATTGAGAAGTTGACGCGGGTTAGGAAACTGAGCGTGCAAGCTGGTGGGATCTGCGCAAGGCGGGGAAACTGATCGTGCTAGCTTGGCGCGACTTGGGAGGTCATTGGGAAGTTGGCGCAATTGGTGGGACCGGAGCAATTGGGAGACTGGGAAGCTGGGCGCGAGCTTGGTGGGACCGGTGTAAACAAGGAGGTAATAGGTGTTTCGACAGATAGCAACGTTTCCTTATTTTTCCTTTATTCACACGCGGCTTCAATCAAGGCATCATCCATTCTCAAAATCTGGAAGCGTTATGTCTCTCATTGTTTCCTTTCCTTTTTTAAGGATTCGTATTCATACCCAGCGCAATTGTACCGTCTCCCTTGTTTGAGAAAAGGTTCTTCTTGTTGAGTTTCACTCTTTGTCATGCCGCATATAGACGAATCATCCTTTAACCGGGCAGATTCCCCAGGTGAAGGCCCGAGGTCTGACTCTTGCAAAAGCATCCCGACTAAGGTTTCTTGGGCCAACGAGGAACGTGATTATATTCATGTTCACCTAGGGATTCCAGGAAACGAGAGACATGCTCATGTGCATTTCCGGTACCATCGTACATGGTAAATTGAGGAGAGGAGTACCCCCTTGGAAGAGGGATTCTATGCATTTCGGATGGGTAAGGAGGTTGGTGATGATGTATGTCTAATTCATCATTCTTGATTCGGTTGTGGAGAATTTGTTCCAGATATTCTCATGTGACGAAATTAGACGGCTGATTTCTTTCCAACGAGATTCTAGCGCGAGTTTCCTCGTCCGCGGAGGCGTGCTCCGCGCGAGGTGCTGGTGTCGGGGTTGTTGGAGACGTTTCTAAGCGGCTTTGGAGGACGCGACTCACATGGTAGTCGTTCTATCAAGGTCTTGAGAAAAACAAGTACCTCTTTCTTTGTTGAAACCATATCTGTCTGGGCGAGCTCTGGAGAGCATCTCATGTCGTTCCATCAAATCAGCGATGGTGACATAATGACGGTTTCCTCTGGTCCCTCCGGTCTCTCAACCCGTCGGTGGGGTAGTTGGAACCTTAGTTGTGTTCGGAGGTACCATGCTAGATAAAGGTAGCGGCTCTGGACCTGGTGATTGGCGGTGTTGTGCTCGAGGGAGTGCATTCGGAGTTACTGTAGTCAGCAGGTGATGCTACAACATCATTGGGAGAGACGTTAACATCAGGGATGTGTTATGTGCTGGTATTCTCGACAGCCTCTCCGGACCTGAGTTCCACCATATTGGGATTGACGTTTGGGAAAAGAAACCAAGAGTTGGAGTTGGTATTGTGATCGATAGATCAATCCTCCCGTTGTGGTCGCCAATTGTTTATGGGTAAAAATCGTTTCTGCCGATTTTGGTAAATTCGGTAGGTGAGTGAGAAACTGGTTTAAACCCTAAAAAAATGTGTTGCACGTGAGGACTTTCTAGATTCGAGAGATCAATCTTTACAAGTCCGGCCTAAACCAAGAAATGGTCGTTTCAGACTTGCTTCGGTCACATAGTGGAGGAGAAGGGTTTATTTAGGGAGGATAGCGAAGAAAGGTGATGAGACCAGAGAGTTCTGGTTGGGTAGTGTCTCGACTTGTATCAGAAAAATTAGATGCTTAGGAAGCTTGCAAGATATGGAAGCCTTTTGGGTGAGCTCGAAAAAGTTGCTTTCTGATAGTGTTGTATTTTTCTCCGGACCAAGCCTTGTTGTCTGGTAGAAAATAGGTGAGACCTATTTACACAAGTTGAGATTGAAACGTACCCTGGCCTCATTACGGAAGGAAATAAAAGGTAGTTAAATGGGAGGAGGTGGTAACCGGCGTGTTTAAGAGTGAAAACGTTTTTCACTTTTATTTCCCCATTTAATTGGCCGCTTTTATTCCTTTTCAAGCTTTCTTAATACGAGCGTAGTGTACGCTGCATGCTGTAACCGCCAAACCAAAACCCTGAGAAAGCATCCCCTAGTTTTATGTTGATGTATCGAGAGTTGGTTGCACTTTGGGTTCAAGTGGAAATCCCAAGCTGCTAGGGGAGCGTGTGGCATGTGTAGAATTCCTTGACCACAAGTTACACCTTGAATGTAAGTGGCAATGCTAAAGCTTCTAGGGGAGCGTGTGGAATGTGCCAATGGCATGTTCGGAATGCCTTGGTCGCGGGTTGCACTTGGAGTGCAAGCGGCAATGCCAAAGCGGCTAGGGGAGCGTGTGGCATGTGCGACTTGGTAAGGAAAGATGCTAGTGGTGCGTGTTGGCATGTGCCAATGGAACGCACGGCCACTTGGGCCTAGGTTGCGCGGTTTGCAAGCCTAGGGCGAGGGCGATACTTTGGCATGTGCCAATGGCATAGCGGCTTGTAAAGTGGCTAGCGGTGCGTGTTGGCATGTGCCAATGGCACGCTCGACCATATTAGCCTAGGTTACACGGTTTGCAAGCCTAGGGCGCGGGCTCTACTTTGGCATGTGCCAATGGCATAGCGGCTTGGAAAGTGGCTAGCGATGCATGTTGGCATGTGCCAATGGCACGCACAGCCATATTAGCTTAGGTTGCACGGTTTTCAAGCCTAGGGCGCGGGCGCTACTTTGGCATGTGCTAATGGCATAGCGGCTTGGTAAGGAAAGTGGCTAGCATAGCTAGGGCCAAGGCAGAGTGCGTTTGGCATGGCGCGGCTATCTTGGGATAGGTGTGGCTTGCATGATTTTCCATTGGCACGGAGGTGCGGCTAGCATGGTTGGCATGATTTGGCGTGTTTGGTATGGCTGGCATGATTTTTCGTTGGCACAGGGATGCAGCTAGCATGGTTGGCATGCTTTGGCGCGTTTGGTATGGCTGGCATGATTTGTCGTTGGCACATGGATGCAGCTAGCATGGTTGGCATGCTTTGGCGCGTTTGGTGTGACTAGCATATTTAGGGCCAGGCAGAGTGCGTTTGGCATGGCGCGGCTAGCTTGGGCTAGGTGTGGCTGGCATGATTTTCCATTGGCACGGCGGTGCGGCTGGCATGGTTTGGCGCGTTTGGTTTGACTAACATAGCTAGGTCCGGGAAGAGTGTGTTTGGCATGACGCGGCTAGCTTGGGCTAGGTGTGGCTAGCATGATTTGCCATTGGCACGGAGGTGAGACTAGCATGGTTGGCATGCTTTGGTGCGTTTGGTGTGACTAGCCTAATTAGGGCCAAGGCAGAGTGCGTTTGGCATGGCGCGGCTAGCTTGGGCTAGGTGTGGCTGGCATGATTTGCCATTGGAACGAAGGTGCGGCTAGCATGATTGGCATACTTTGGCGCCTTTTGTGTGGCTGGCACGATTTGCCGTTGGCATAAGGATGCGGCTAGCATGGTTGGCATGCTTTGGCGCGTTTGGTGCAACTAGCATAGCTAAGACCAAGGCAGAGTGCGTTTGGCATGGCGCGGCTTGCTCGGGCTAGGTGTGGCTGGCATGATTTTCCATTTGCACGGAGGGGAATTAGGGTTTTGCTCGTTGTAACCCTAATTTGAAAAAATACACCCTATTAATTACTGACTACATGCATTAAATGTTCTAATAAATGTGTCACCGGTGACATTAGGTTATTCGGGGTTTTACGATTTTACCCTTTGTCTAAAAACCACCATCAACAGGACGCACTGATAACTCGGGTTTGAATTGTTTTTTTTTTCATTTTTATTTAAATTTCTTCCATTATTTTTATTATTATTAACTAAATAAAGAAACGCGAACATTTAAATCAATTATTTAGGTCTTTATTAAGGTTTTATAATTGGAAATGACATCACGTATACCCATAGGTGGGCATGTGTTGTTATAAGAATGCATTTTGATTGCGCCGTGTGTTTAATAGTGATTGATTGTTTGACCTTCGATGTGTATAAATAAACGATCTCTTCTTTTCTTTTGAAATTTATACACATGTAGCATCATTTTCTAATTTTTCGGATCGAAACACTCAATTTTGTTGTACAAATACACGATTGCATATATAAATAATATATGTATATAGGTGTCCGCATCCTAGTTTTTTGAGAATTTTGTAGTGTCGTGTCCTTGTCAGCGCAACCTAGGTTACATGATTGTTATTAGGGTGAAATCTAGTATCCATTTCAGACAAACTAATATGGGTTAGGATTCTTCCAAGTTTTCATTATACTGATACTCCCTTTAGCAGGGTTACGAAAATTTAGATAGATTATAAATATATCCACCACATTTGGTAAGATTTTAAGATGAATAACCTATTGGGATGAATGCTCTTATATGTGCCAATAGATGATGACAAGGAAGAAATAATATCTATCTTTTATGAATGTATTATTTTTTGATCAGTATAATGACATTTTGAAGATGTTTCTTTCAATATTATGGATACTAGATTTCACCAATGACGATATCAGGTATTCTTCAAAGTGCTAATTGAGACAGTTATTGGTATTCCAACAACAATTTTCAAGGCTGTTTAACAAAACATAAGTTGGGAGGGAGTTATGACTTTACCGACTGTGGTGGCCAAAGAAGATAATTTTTTTAGGAAAAATTGGAAAATGACCCAATACATGGTGCAATGTTGGAAAATTGCCCAAACGTTAAAAATAGTTGGAAAATGCCCCATTCCGTTAACATTGACATTAAACTCAGTTAAGTGACATGTGTAAGGCCAGCATCACCACCAGAACCACAACCAAAACTGCCGCCGCCACCACTTGAAACCTAAATCTTGAATTTTGATCCCTGGACCCTGAATTTTGAAGGATATATTTGTCTTTTTTTCCCGTGTGAGGTCACACACGTGACTTAACAGAATGAGTTACTTTTCCAAACTTTTAAATATTGGGCAGATTTCCGGTATCACACCTTGTATTGGGGCATTTTTTCAAACTTCCGTATTTTTAAACATATCAAGACAATAGGTAATCATACTTGCACTTTAATCACGCGATATCTTACATCATACAGCATAATCAACAGAGAGTTCTTCTTTTTCCTGTCGGGTTCTTTTTTCCCATTCTACATTTTCTTTTTTAAAGGCATCCATCTTGCATTTAGGTTCCTTCTTCTATAAACAAAGATAATTCCTAAAGCTTTAATACCACAATCTAAATTCAAAATCAGATTTGAGATTATATGCATTCTATCTGCTTATTTGCCATTTTCTTGGTTAAACAAATTTTCCACATCCATCCATCCATACATCTGTTTTCTTTTCCTAATTATCATTATTCATAAATATCATACCCATGGAGGAAGCAATTGTAAGCGGTGTCTCTGAGTTATTAAAAGTTCTAGGATCTGTGCTTACTCAACAGATAGGTAAGGCTTGGGGTCTCAAAGATGAGCTGCAAAAACTTGGAAGTACTCTGGAGATCATAGCCGCCGTAACATCTGATGCTGAGAAGAAACAAGAGAACTCTATGCTTGTGAGGCTTTGGTTAAAGAAGCTCAAGGATGTTGTGTATGATGCTGATAAGGTTCTGGACGCGTATTCTTATGAAACCATGCGTCTTACTGAAATGAATAAGGTACAAAAATTAGTTTCATCTAAAAAGTCTAATCATAAGTTACGTCAAAAAATTGATAGTATTAACAAGAGCCTAGATGAAATTTCTACTGAGATGGGAAAGTTTCACTTTCAATTTTCTACTTGTGATGATAACACTCATGATCACAACACTGTGCGAGAAAACCGACTGACTACATCCTTGGTAGATGAGTCAAGTGTCTTAGGAAGAAATGAAGATAAATCAAACATAATAAAGTTGTTAACCACACCCCAGAAATTATCATCATCGTCCTCTTCATCGTCCTCCTTAAATCTTACTCAACAAGAAAAAATTTATGTTATATCCATAGTGGGTATGGGTGGTTTAGGGAAAACTGCACTTGCTCAACTGGTCTACAAAGATGACTCGATTGTGAGAAACTTTGAGATCAGAGCTTGGGTTTGTGTGTCAGATGAT
This sequence comes from Papaver bracteatum, assembly GCA_023529315.1. Classification (NCBI taxonomy): domain Eukaryota; kingdom Viridiplantae; phylum Streptophyta; class Magnoliopsida; order Ranunculales; family Papaveraceae; genus Papaver; species Papaver bracteatum. Next base: position 552,472 of record JAJJWX010002688.1, on the reverse strand, counting down.
TTTGATTTCCAAAAAATCTTAAGAAACTTAATTGAGTCGGTCACAGATGACAAATGTGATGATTTTTCAAATACTGATGTCTTGGTTAGAAAACTTCAGAAAGTGTTGAACAACAAAAAATATTTCTTAGTACTAGATGATGTCTGGAGTGAGGATCCAGAAGAGTGGGATGAACTTAGAGGTTTGCTAATGGTGGGTGCTTATGGGAGTAGAGTCTTAGTCACTACACGGAGCAATAGTGTTGCATCTGTTGTCAGAGGTGCTGTCTCACCATACATGTTACAAAACCTACCTCATCGTGTTTGTTGGTCTATCATCAAAACCAAAGCATTTCCTTGGGGTGTCGAAAAAATGAGTTCAAATTTAGCAAGTATAGGGGAAGAGATTGCAAGAAAGTGTGGTGGTTTACCACTAGCTGCAAATGTTCTTGGGAATCTTATGCGTTTGCATAAGAGCGAGAAGGATTGGTTGTCAATTCGAGACCATGATAGCTTGGGTACGAAAGATGCAACAACCAACATCAGATCAATATTAAAATTGAGTTATGATAAATTACCCAGCACTCAATTGAAACTTTGTTTTTCTTATTGCTCTTTATTTCCAAAGGATTGGGAGTTTAGTAGGGAAATGTTGATTAGGTTGTGGATGGCTGAAGGATTCCTTCATCCATCTCATGGGATGTCACTTGAAGATGTTGGTGATGATTATTTCCATTATTTACTGGCTAATTCCTTTTTTCAAGATGTGAAGAAGGATAAGTTAGGCGACATTGAAACATGCAAGATGCATGATTTGGTACATGATCTTGCCCTGAAGGTCAACGGCGATCATGATATTAAGAAAATAAATTCTGGTGAAATGGAATCTGTTTCTGAATATTGCCGTTTGCATTTAACCTTAGATGTGAAAACATTAGAAATTTCTTCAAAAGTTATTAAGAAGGCAAAAAGATTGAGGACCATTCTTTCTCCCAAAGAAGATTATTGTTTTGGAAAAGAACAATTATTTTATAACAAGGGTTTACGAATAATTTGTTTGCTTGGGGAATTCTGGAATCTTTCGTCCGAAACAAGAAATATATTCCTTCATTCTTCCATATCAAAGTGTATCCATTTGAGGTATCTTGACCTGTCTCGTTGTAAATTCGATGAAGGACATGATATATCCATCCATCAGCTTTACAATCTGCAGACGTTAATCCTTAGTGATTGTAAAAACGTAGAAACGGTTCTTGAAGGAATTGGGTCTTTAATAAACTTAAGGCACCTTAATCTCAAGGGTTCGGATGTTAAAAACCTACATGATTCTGTCTCTAATCTTACGAATTTGCAGACGTTAGATCTAACAACGTGTCGTTATTTAGTTAAGCTACCTGAAAATATTGTGTTGTTGAAAGATCTAAGAGAGTTGAAACTTGAAAACTGCGGCTTAAAAGAGCTACATAGTGGAGTTGGAGAATTGAACCGTTTAAGGTGCCTGGATTTGACAAAAACTATGATCAAAGTATTACCTGACTCGTGCGTCAACAACCTTTGCAATTTGGAGCTGATGGATTTCGGACACGATTGTGCTCATCCCAAGGAGATAAAAAATTGGCCAAAATTGAGGATTCTTAAACTTGGATGGGTAAGAGATGAAATGCCCAGAGGTATAGAAACTCTAACTTGGCCTGCATCAAAGGTTCCATTTTAAACATAAAATGAAAAAACGATTCAATATGTATATATAAAAAGAATAAAAAGATGTTAAGTTCCATCGATACTCATTTCTCATTTTCATTAGAACATTTCATTTTGATCTAAAATGGTCCATTCTCAGAGAATGCTCCAAACAAAAAGGATTTTTAGCAAACTCAATTAAAATACCACAATGAAAATGAAATTAGAGGGAGGGAAAGATTGTTAAACCATAAGGTTTTGAATATTGAACTGAATTCATTGAAAGGAATCAATCAATCAACCACAGATTTAAAGCAATCTAAACCAAAATCTGAAACCTTATATATACAAATCAGCAACAACTTTGAGATTAAAATTTTTGCTATTCAGTGAACAAATTATAGACTCTGAAAACACATCATGAAAACACAAACAGTAAACCCTAAATTTTAAACATCAAAGGAGAAGAAGAAAATAAACGTTATTCTTTAAAAATTAAAATTAGAAAATAAACATAACAAAAACGATGAATCAAATTAAAATTAGAAAATTCCATAATCACAAGAAGCTAAAGTGATGAATCTATGAAACCCCTAATTTAAAAAACAAACAAAATCTATTCTCAAAAGAAGAATACCTTCGTCCTTAAATTCTCGATCAAAACCTAAACCCCAATTAGATGAAATCAAAATCTACTCCTAAGAATGAAAGGGAAGGAAGGAAGATGGAGAAAAATAAATTTGAGAATGAAAATAAGACTCAAGGAAATAAGATGGGGGCGGAGATCACGAATCGGAAAAAAATTGACGTAAAAAACAAGAAACATGATAAAAAAAATTTAGGTGGTAGCTGATTGTGCAAGATTTAATTGCTGAGGTGGTAGCTGACTCAATCAATATGGTCCGGACCTTTTCTAAATAAGGGTATAAATGTCTATAAAACCCCAAAAGGGTGTTATTTGTATATTTCATTTAAGGGTGGCAGTTCTGGAATCTTGTTTCTAGAGGGGGGTCATTTTTACACATTAAAGTAGATGAAATGCCCAGAGGTATAGAAACTCTAACTTGCCTTGAAACGTTATCCCGTTTTAGGGTGAGTAACAGAGAAAACGTCTCTTCTAATGGTGGTGGTAGTGGGATTGAAGAATTAGCCGATTTAAATTCTCTACAAGTGTTAGAGATTTTGAATCTAAAATATGTGAGAGGTGGTATTGATGCGGAGAGAGCGAAGTTGAAGGACAAGATAAACCTCCGTTATTTGGATTTACATTGGGGCTCCTGTAGTGAAGACGATGAAATGAACTTTGATGAGGTGCTGGAGGGTCTCGAACCTAATCCTAATTTGAGAGATTTGAGAGTAGAATATTTTCTGGGTTTAAAGTTTCCGAAATGGATGGGTTCATCCAAATGCCTTCGGAATTTAGTGGAACTAAAAATTTGGGGTTGCTTTAGATGTGAGAAGCTACCAGCGCTGGGGATGCTCCCATGTCTACGGAAACTTTGCATTGGTCGGTTAGATTCTGTGAAGTGTTTGGGTGAAGAGTTTTACCACCAGCAACAAGATGAAGAGAAAATAAGCCGTAATGGCGAATCATTATTCCCTTCTTTAGTTGTGTTCTTGATTTTTAATATCAAAAATCTAGAAGACTGGGTTGCTCCTCAGCTTCCAATTCATAATTCATTTCCTTCCCTTGAGAAGCTGTACATCGACGGCTGCCCAAAACTGAGAAGCACACCGAATTCTTTTCCATTTCTTAAGGAATTGAATTGGAGGAACACCAACAGCAAGGCAGTAACGTCAATAATTTGCACCGGAAGACTTCCCTCTCTCACTTCCATTCGAATATACATTTCTCTAGGGCCACTTCATATCCCACTGGGCGTACTTCTCCAACATATTACTCCGAATCTTCAAGAACTATCCATCAAAAGGTGCTCTGAGTTTGAAGGTTTTTTTGAAGACGGTGATCTAGAAAACTACAACAACAACAAGGATGGTGATGATGATTTCGAAAATTGCTCTGAGTTTCAAAGCTTCCTTGAAGATGATGATGATGATTTCGAAGATTGCTATGAGTGTCAATGTTTACTTGAAGATAATGTTCCAAACAACAACAATAACAAAAAGGAAGGCGAAAGTGATTCCGAAGCAATATTATCTTTCTCATGTCCTAAAATCATCTCCAACTTAAACAATGTCAGCAATTCTCTCCGCTCATTAAAATTGGAAGATTGTCCAGTTTTATCATTACTTCCGGATTTACGATCGTTTACTTCTCTCCAGGAATTAAGCATCATCAATTGCTCTAAGTTTCAAGGTTTTGTTGAAGATGGTGTTCTAAACAACTACAACAACAACACGGATGGTGAAGGTGATGGTGATTGCGAGAAAAATTTATATTCTTCATGTCCTCAAATCAACTCCAACAATGGCAGCAATACTCTTCGCTTGTTATATTTGTGGGGTTGTCCTGTTTTAACATTACTCCCAGATTTACGATCCTTGACTTCTCTGCGGGAATTAACCATCTTCAGGTGCGACAAATTGAAAGAGTCAATACCCTATGATCTCAAGCAGTCGTTTAGCTTTCTAGAACTTTTGCAAGTTGATTTTATTCAAAGGGAAGACAAGCATCTACCAAATCCAACTAATCCACGGAGGTTAATTAATTTGATGGCGGATCGGAAGAAATAGATCTGTCATCTGTTTGCTGCGATTCGTGTCTTCCAACTCTATATAATCACCAACAGGTTCCTTCTCTCTTTATTTCAGTGTCTTAATTTTGTCATCAAAAAAATAATATTTCTATACCATAATACCAACAGAGCTAAATGTCAGAAGTTTTAGTTAAACGTTAAAACTGTTCATTGTGTTTATCAATGGCTGCTCAATTTAGATTCCTGGAAACTTATCTGAAAGTAATGTACTGTAATTGTAGATTTCATGATAAATTGAATGAAGATCTCAAGATAACAAGTCATATTGATACAATACATAACCACTACCAGGAGATGAAGAAGAAAAGGTATACACAATCGTGCCTTGATCCTTTTTAACTCTTTGATGGTTGGCTGATCCAATGATATTTTGTTTCTCTATAAAAGCTGATAATATATAGGTATGGATGGCGTTTTTCTAACTTCCAGAACTACGAATCCGTTTCATTCGAATGGTGACGGAGATGCTTGACAGCAACGATAGACAGGTAACTACTACGGATCATATTAAAATTTTACATTAACCATGCACTTGTCTTGCAGATTGTTGGTTCATTTTATGCTTATACAAATGATTTCTTGGTCCAGGCTGATAATGTAGTTACTACGTGCTCTGGGAACTGTGAATTATCAGCTTTATTCGAATGGATATGGAGATAGTAAAGAGACGGAACTAGTTTAAACAAAGATCAATTTCATATCTTTAATCATGTCTTGGCCTTCCATGTCTGAAAGAGTTCAGTATCAAAATGAAGTGAATCATGTTTGTGCAGAACCACCAATTATCAGTAATGACGAGTCTTGATGGCGACCCACATCCTCTTACTAAAGTTACTTTTTCGTTGGAGCTAAACATAGCATTTTTGTCAATGAAGCGGCTGAAAAATGTAGGTGGTCGTGGAGTGGCAGCGGTGTCAATAAGAAGAACAGAGCCAAGAAGACTTAGAGTTACCAATACAGAATTGTATGACCTGTTGAATCATTTCAGAGCAGTTGAGGGAAATCTGAGTTCCTCTCCTCTCATCTGTCCTTTTTCGGATTTCTAAGAGTCCAATAATCGTTTTTGCATTTACCGATAGCCGAGGAATTTATCTTGTGGGGAATTATATATTATTTTCATGTACGTAAATAATATTATCTTGTGAGGAATTTTCGTTTAACGATACCATGAGGACCAATATTATATCGCTAAACAAACTAGCCCGAGGATTGGATGAATCGCCAAAGCACGGTCTCACTAATGAAATATTTTGGAAGGAATGAACGAAAGTATTCTGAGAGAGGATCAACTAATCAACAACTTTTATTAGAAAACGAAAGCGATTACCGTAACAACTTCTTAATTAAGCTTTAACTAATGTGCGATTCCATACATAAAATGCTATATGACCAGCAGAATGACAGCGGAGTAACAACGTTTTTCACGTGGACATTTACGTGGTGGAAAGAAACTGTTTTTTATTTTGCCACGTCACAAATATTAAAATAAAAATAAAACAAAGTACATCAATAAACGAAAATATTTACTTCCATAGTTTTCTCTCTTTCTTCTCTATTATTTTTAGATCTAATCAGAAAAGTAGCAGTTGTTGAATTTTTTTTTTTTTTTTTTTTTTGATACAATCAGCTGGACTAAAAAAGCCCAAAACCAAAACAAAAAAACAAACAGGAGGCCTCAGGCCCAAAAACTGAAAAAAAGAAACAAAGCCAACAAGCAATCAAAACTATCTCCAGTACACTTTCCTGGTACTATCTTCATAAAGAATTTTCTGGAAATCCAAGTTGAATTCACTCTGCAGAAGTCTGACAAAACCATGCTGAGGATGAATGTTAGCAAGAAAGTCTGCTGCTTTGTTAGTTTCCCTGTAGCAATGACTAAATTTAACTCTTTCAAAGTTCTGCAACAAAGTACTAACCCTTCTCCAAATGTGAATAAGACTCCAGGGAGGGTGAAGATCAGCTTTACTTAATAGAAGAAATATAGCCATAGAATCTAGGTTAATGTGAATTCTAGGAATATGGTGCTCTATGGCTAGATTTAGACCCAATTCAACTCCTTGTAGTTCATGAGCAGCTACAGACATGGGATAACTCCCTCCACAAGCACAATCAATCACAGTTCCCTCCTTATCTCTAAGAAGAGCACCATAGCCAGCACTAGTTTCTTTAAGAGAACCATCTGTGTTTATCATAATTTCATCTTCCTCAGGGCCAATCCACCAACATTGTTTCCATACCTTTTGAGTAAAGGTACAAATAACATTCCAATTTAGCATAAAAGTTCTATTCTCAGGAGTGTCACATAGAGTTCTAGGATGAGCACTGAGTTTGAGTTGAATGTCTTGGATAATAAGTAGAATCACCTGATGAGCTGACTTTGACTTTGCATTAAAGATCCTATTATTTCTCTCACTCCAGATATGATAAATGAAACCAGTAAAAACTAGCTTCTTTATAGTGCTAGCAAGATCATTTCCAGTAAAGAACGTAATGCACCATTGAATCTCTACATCCCAGGTATGAGTATTACCTCTACAGAATCCCATCTTCAAAAGCAAACCATTCCAAATGAGAGAAGAATAAGGGCAATCATGAAAGATATGAGCTTCAGTATCAATGCCATCTTCACAGAGAACACATTTATTATTCTCACTAACTCCCCATCTAACCAACTTGTCTTTAGTTTTCAATCTTCCATGAAGAACAACCCAAGAAATAAAAGAATGTCTTGGAATGTGAAGTTTAAACTAAACCAAGGTATGCCAAAAGACAGGGTCTCTATGATTAGAAATAGCATGATAGGTATCCTTCATAACAAACTGTCCCTTTAGGATAGACTTCCAAATCAGCAGATCAGGTTCAGTAGAGTTAATATCCACAATGGCTATCTTCTTAAAAACAGCTTCAACATCAGAAGGACAGTTGGAAGGAAAGTTCCATTTTCCCTCTAAAATAAAATCTGAAACAATTGCATTATTATTAGGAAAATATTGGCTAATGAAAGTGGGATCAATCCAGTCAGCTAGTTTTCCACTAGGATGCCAATTGTCATGAAGAAAAAAATATCTATGACCATCACCTAAAACAAAACCAATTTGAGTCTTAGTTATAGGCCTATGCTCTAGAATCCTTCTCCAGCACCAGGAAGAATCTTGAGGGGTACTCATGGTCCAGAAATCTTTTTGCTTAATAAGATTTGCCTTCACCCATTCAGTCCACACATAACTTCTCTAAGCTATCAAGTCCCAAATGTTCCTAAGATTGGAAGCAATATTTGAGATTGTCAAATCTTTAATGCCCAGACCCCCTTCCATTTGTGGAAGGAAAATAGTTTCCCAACTAATTGGATTATACTTCTTGCCTAAATCAGAACCTGACCATAAGAATCTCTTGAAGATGCTGGATAATTCATTAATAGCCCTTTGGGGAAGAATAAAACAAGAAAACCAAAATTGAACCATACCAGTTAGGACTGCTTTAATAAGTATGACTCTCTCACGATAACCAAGATGCTTGGATTTCCAAGATTTAACTCTAGATCTAACTTTAGAAATGAGAGGGACACAGTCAGAATAGGACAATCTTGTAGAGAGAAGAGGCATACCTAAGTATCTGACAGGAAGAGTATCAGTGGTACACTCTAAGCACTTAGTAATATCAGTAAGGACAGAAGGCTCCACAGCTGAAGAATAGAGAGCAGTTTTCTGCTTATTCACTTCAAGACCTGAACAACATCTGAAATCATCCAAACACTTTTTAAGAGTTGAAGCAGCAGCAACTGATCCTTTGAAGAAGACAAGCACATCATCAGCAAAACACAGGTGGGTAAGCTTAGTGAGGGAACATCTAGGATGGAAGCCATATTTTCCTTGTTCAACATGTTGAGAAAGAATGCTGTTGAAAATCTCCATAACAATGACAAAAAAATAAGGAGAGAGGGGACAACCTTGCCTCAATCCCCTAGAATCCCCAAAGAAACCATAAGGAGACCCATTAACAAGAACAGAATACTTAGTTGTAGACATACACAAGAAAATCCATTGAATAAACTGTTCAGGAAAGCCCATTTTTCTCATAGTACTAAGGACTGCAGTCCAACCCACAGTATCATAGGCCTTTTTAATATCTATTTTTAAAGAGCATCTAGATGTACCAGTGGACCTATGATAGTTTCTAACCACCTCATGAGCAACCAAAATATTATCTTGAATAGCTCTGCCAGAAATAAAAGAAGACTGATTGGCACTAATGAGACCTTGTAAAACTTTCTTCATTCTAAGAGAAACAATCTTAGTAATACACTTGTAGATGACATTGGAGCAAGCAATAGGTCTAAAATCAGAGACCTTAGTAGGGTTGTCACACTTAGCTACAAGAGTAATAAAAGTGTTGTTTATCTCCTTCAACATCTTAGTCTTAGAAAAAACGTTTTTTATGGCAGCAACAAAATCATCACCTACTATAGACCAACAGTGTTTAAAAAAGTGGCTAGAGAAGCCATCAGGCCCAGGGGCTTTATTGGAGCCTATAGAAGACAAAGCCAAGACAATTTCATCTCTAGTTACCTCCTTAATAAGCTCTTCAGAGGTGTTAGCATCCACAAGTCTTTTAAATTGAAGAGAGTTGATTAGATTCTCATCACAGCTGGAGATACCATTTTCATCAAATAAATCAGAATAGAAAGCAATGCATTCTTTAGCTATAGTGGAATCTTCATCCAAAACCTCACCTGAGATGGAATTAAGAGATAAAATGTTGTTTCTTGATCTTCTTTCCTTCACAGAATTAAAGAAAAAAGAGGAGTTAGAATCACCAAGATCAAGCCACTGAATTCTAGACTTCTGCCTCAACATAGATTCTTCATATTTAACTAAAGTAGCATAATGTTGAACATAACTTCTTTCTTTTCTAGTAAGTTGAGGATATAAAGGGGAAGCTTGGACTTGAAGTTGAACTTTATGCATCTCCTTTTTAGCTTCCAAGACCTTGGCTGACATAAATGGAAATCTCTCCTTCTTCCATTTAATAAGAATTTGCTTCAACTTCTTCAGTTTAGTCACAAGCACATACATAGGATTACCTTGGACTTTATCTCGAAAGAATTTTTAACTAAATTCAAGAAATCAGCTTCCTCAGTAACAAAGTTATAAAATCGAAAGGGGGGAGGGCCATGTTTTCGCTTCATAAAGATTGTAGCAATAGCTGGAGAATGATCTGAAATTCCCTGAGTTAAAAATTCATCTTTAGAATCCTCAAACTGATTTATCCATTCTAGGTTAACTAGGATTCTATCCAATTTAGAAGCAATTCTACCATCACCCTGCTGCTGATTGCACCAAGTAAGAAAATAACAAGAATAAGGAAGATCAAACAGACAAGTTTCATTCACATAGTCTTGAAAATCAGTCAATTGACTAGGGCTAACAGAGGCACCACCAGCTTTTTCATGATCATATAGAAATGAGTTGAAATCCCCTATCACCATCCAAGGCCTATCATTGAAGTTTGCAAAAGCAACAAGCTCATTCCACAGAGCCACTCTCTGTTGAGCATTATTAGAAGCATAAACAAAAACTAAAACAAAATTCAAAGTGGTAGTGGAAGAAACATCTAGAAAGATATCTTGGGATGAAGTATGCAGAACTGTAATGGTTACTTCTAAAGGATTCCAACCAACCCAAATTCTTCCAGAATCATTATTAGCATAATTATCAATAAAAATCCAACCAGAGTGGATGTTATTTCTAATTCTATCTTTATTAGTGCTCTGAACATGAGTTTCCAAAATGCCTACAATGGACAATTTATTCTCTCTAATAAGATTACCTACTTCTACTTGTTTGAGAGGGTCATTTAAACCTCTCACATTCCATCCTGCTGCTTTAAACATCTTTAAAGGGTGGTAAGGGAGGTTTCTTTGCCCTACTGACCTTTTTAGGATCAGAAGCTCTTACCTGTAACCCAATAGAATTAGACACTGAAATAGGAGGTTTATGTCCAAAGTGATCTCTAACTGAGATGCCAGAAGAACCTCCAATAATATCAGAGCCAGCATTATTTTCTTCACCAGGTTCATTAGATTTTTGAGTGATATCCATTAAAACCCTTGAATCAGAAGCAGTATCTAAAGCTTCAAACATGTTATTCATCTGGATAGGTCCATTTCTCTTTAAGATTTTAACAGCACTAGGAGTTACCTCTTCATTAATATCAACCATTGAGTTAGTATCACTTGCATTCTCAATAAGAACCTCCTCTGTAGCCAATTCTCTAGTCCTCTTAGGAATTTTAGGATTCTTCAAAATCCACACTTCCTTCACCTGTTTCTTTTGGGCCTCAATAGCACCAGCAACAGCTACATCTTTCTCTAATTTGAGTTGAACACAGTTGTTGCAGGTATGGCCAAACACATGACAGTGGGTACACCTTGGAGGCTTCCAAGATTATTCAACATCGACAAAGTATTTCTTCTTCCCATCAACAAAAATAGGGATAGTAGCAGGAAAATCAAAAGAGACATCAATTTCCACACATACTCTAGCATAACTCATTCTAGTTCTATGTAAAGTTTGATTGTCCATCATAATAGGTCTCCCCAAATAACTAGCAATTTTACTCAATCAATCAGAATCCCATAAATGAAGAGGAACTTTTCTAAAATTCATCCAAATCGGAACCGATTTCAATTCAGCAATTTCACTCTCTATATCCGGATGCCACGGTTGTACTAAGAATAATTGATTAGAAATATACATAGAGCCAAATTCTAGCGCAGTTGAACGATCTTCATCATTATCAAAATCAAAGATAAACGAGGATTCACCATGAATAGTAAGAGTAAAACTACCTTTGAGTTTCCAGGCTCGCTCAGTGACTCTTTTAACCAGATTGTACGCCAATCGCTTCCCAACAAACAAACCCACAACTAGATTTTCACATCGTTTGATTTTAGGAGCAAGATCAGCCTCTGTAACAGCTACCACCCTCTCACCATCAACCAGAGCAGGAGGTACAAACTTCATAGACGCTGCCAGAGACGCATCTTTACGGATCGAGAATAATGAAGAGGACCAATTCTGGGACAACTTCACCGGGGGAGAAACTTGAGAATCAACCAGAGGATTCACTAGACTATCACCAGAACCTTTATCACCGGGAGAACCAGTAAAACCTCCCAAAGAAGAGCCAGCTACCTCCTGAGAGGTGGAAGATAGCGGCGAAAAAAGCGGCGGAGAAGAAACTTCCATACCACCAGACGGCGGCAGACGGTAGAAAACCTAAGAACCAATAAAATCGCACCACCTCACTAGCAGTTGTTGAATTGTTGAACAGTGACTGTAAATTCGTGCGGAGAGATAAATCAAGTTTGACATAATATGAACTCATTCATCGATGTACTATCATGTATAAAAATCCTCCATTAAAATCCCAATCGGAATGACAACTGTTTAAGATATTTGATCGATTAAGAGAAGTGGGATTGTCAATTTGAGTCAACCAATGTTTTTTTTTTTCTTTTTTTTTTCCAGTTTCTAAACTTTGTTCATAGATTGTTCATCTGTTTGCGATCCTGCTTGATAACAATTCTGGCTCCGAAAGATTAGTCTAGGGTTTGAAATCCTGATCATGTTGTGAATAAGAAGAACAAAAGAAGACGATGTCTATTTCCAGAGAATCTGTGCTCTACTTTTGTTGTTGATCAGAACTATATATTCAGTAAATCCTGATCATGTTGCGAAGAAGAAGAACAAAAGAATTAACTTTTTTCTTTTGATAAATGTGACGTGTAAACAGCAATATATGTCTCTCTCCGACGCACACACTGCCACGTCAAAATCGCGGTCAACCAGCTGTTATTCAGCTGTTCAAGTAGCACGATACAGTTGGTGCTGCTAGGTATAAAACGTCACCCAACCTTAGATGATTGCCCACACAGATGTATCTATGACCAAATATTTATTTACGAATTAATGGTTACTAGAAAATCTAATTGAGTATGACTAGCTCCCAAAAATAATCAACCCTTCTTCGCAAATATATCTAGGAATCCAGAAAGATAGGATTTGTTGCGGCAAGCAGAATAGATTTCAATTTATTAAAATGATCCAACAATAAAATAAATAAATATATATATATACTTTTTTGCTTCAAAAAAAAAAAGAGAAGAATATATTTCTCAGCCCCCTTATGACACAATCTCAGCCCCATCTGATTCGGCTCTTTTGGCTAGGTTACCCATGAGGCTCGTTGGTAGGTTAGTACGGCAACCTGTTCAATTAATGTAGTAGTATGTTGTTGGAGCTTAGCTTGTTAGGCTTACAACTAGTTAATCTAGTACTCTTTATATATTTCTTAATTAATACATCTAAATATAAGATCCAAAGGCTAAAAGATGCATCCTTATAAAGATGTTAGGAAGGTGGCCTTGCCAAAGCAGGTTTCTCATCGGTGTGGTCAAAGAGTTTAGTCCTTCATATGAGGAACCGTATTTTAGGGACCATCATATTTTTTGTGACCATTGTTTTTTAAGGCCCCCACCCTACAATGATAAGGGGCATTCTAAAAATCACGAGTTTACCAGTTTGCCCCTTACCCTAATTAACACCACCACCACCGATTACCACCACCACCACCTCCGATTATCACCACCACCAACCACCGATTACCACCACCACCGCTGATTATCACCACCACCACCTCCGATTATTGAGTGACTAAAGTGATAGAAGAAGAAGAAGATGGAGAAAAAATTATTTTGAGATGGGTGAATATGGAGAAAAAACATCCTCTGGGTACCGAAGTATGCTTGTAACTTAGTGAATGCTATAAACGGCCTAAAATATCTTGAAAATCAAAAATGTAACAAAAAAAATTCAACCAGGTCAACAAAGTTCGGTTTTATTATATGAAGAACATGTAACCGAACTTTCTGCAAATGCAGTTCGGTTAATAAATCCAAAATCACAAGTAACCGAACCAGAGCTTTAATGGAGTTTTTGTTTGTTCGTCTAGCCGATGAAAAATCAAATGTAACCGAACTACTATGCTTGAGTTTACATAATTTTGTTCGGTTCAGTCGACTAGACCACGTTGTATCCGAACTTTAAACAACGGAGTTCGGTAAGTTCGCATAATTTTATTTTTTTGCGATTAAATCGAACTCAACATTTGGCTATATAGAGAAGAGTTCGGTTTTAAAATAATTTTTGCGAGTTAACCGAACTCATTTACAGAGGTATGTTCGGTTGGTTCGCAAACTTCAACGCAACCAAGTTCCCCGACGAAATGCATATTAAAAGTAACCTATTGTTAGAAGTTCGTTTGGTTCGCAAACTTCAACATATTTTGCGAATCAACCGAACTGAGCTTATATATGCATATATGCAATTAGGCAAACGTTCGGTTAAAGTAAAACTTGACAATTTTTGCGATCCAACCGAACTGCACTTGCAAATGCATATATGGAATTATCCCATAGTTCGGTTAAAAGTATTTTTTGCGAGTGAACCGAACTCTGAGTTCGGTTTACAAAAAATAAATTCTTGATAACCAAACTCTAAGTTTGGTTGAGTTTTTTTTGCGACGTAACAGAATCCGTCTCTGAAGGAAAAAAAACCTCCATTAAACCTCTCTGCAACATCCATTTTCAACTAATTTTGATGATTACTTCTCAATTTTTCAACCAAAAACGAATGACAAGCAATGAGTTTATGAGAATATCTTTGTTAATGATTTAAATTAAGCTATATATATATATAGGTGGTGGTGGTGGTGGTGGTGGTGATAGTCTGAGGTGGTGGTGGTGGTAATTGGCGGCGGTGGTGGTGGGAGTAGGTGGTGGTGGTAATCGGTGGTTGGTGCTGGTGATAATCGGAGGTGGTGGTGGTGGTAAACGGCGGTGGTGGGTTAATATTATTTTTTACTTAATCATTTCACTAATCATAACCCAAAAATAATTAAAAATGTAGTTTAGATATTAATTAAAATATATTCATAAGAGGTGACCTACATTTATAAGGGGTGTCCTGCCCTAAAAAAAAACAATGGTACCCAAATAAACAAGGGTCCCCAAATTACGGTTCCATATGAGGAAATGAATGAGAAATCACACTCACTCAAGTTTTGATGGGCTGAAATGTCCACTGGAAGCCCAACATTTAGATGGCTTTGAAACTAAATGCGAATATCTTTTCGGTAGGTAGGTAGATGAGTGAGGCATAAGTGTCATTAGTCGAACCACTAACCGAAATAGCGCATGGCTTATGATTATGATAGGCTTACCTTTTCTTGCCAAAACCAATAAAGAAGTAGTACCGGTTCAAGTTTGTTATTAATTTGTACATAAGAGGCTTTGGGATGTATTCAAAATAAAATTGTTTCTTGGTGGCGCCTTATTTCGGTTGGAAAATTTAAGCAACCAACTCTTTTCTATTTGTTTAGCTTGATCAAAAGTGGATACATTGAACAAAAATGCAACCAAATTACACCCAAAGGGCCACCCTGACCAGACAAAAGGTAACCACACAACCAACCTGGCAACCTCCCATATTATGTGAAGGCGCTTACACAACAGAACACAAATCTAACAATACAATACAGCTAGGAGGGGAACTCGAGGCACCCCAAAATCGAAGATGATACTAATGCACCATTGACCGAAATATGCATTCTTGGGTAATATACTTCAAAGGTAAAATGTTGCATTGTCCAAATGATGCACTTGAATACATGCCATAGGGAAACGATGCATCCTCGAATACTGAGCTAATCCCAGTTGGTTAAAATGGAGTATCCTTTACTAGACTCAGAACGACTACACAATTACTAACGCCAAAATGGAATGAATTTAACGAGCTACGACCAACTAGTTAAAGTGATTTGAGCACTCTCACCGTGTGAAACCATCAGGGTTGTTTCGATCAACATAGATGCCAAAAGGAAGAAAAAAAAAAGTTAAAATTCATAGAGCCACGTGAATAATAATCACTATGATTGAAGTTACTGAGATGAGCCGCTGAAATTATTGCGTTTTTTGTTTTTCTTTTAAAAGCAGGTAGAACAATATCAGTCTTTAGCCACCTGAATATGTCATGTCCCAACAGAATAATAGTCACTTTCTAACGATTTCAATTTATCTTCGGCTAAGGGGTTCATCAAGGTGATACTTTGGGACCCTTATTATTTGCTCTAGCTTTACATCCGATGGTCTGTATGATTTATTCGCAATGCAAGCTTGACCTACAAGCGTGGTACTTGGATGATGGAACTTTGGTTGGGGATACGCTGGAAGTGTCAAAGGCTTTAAGCATTATCCAGTCAGAAGGCGGCGGAAGAGGGCTTCATCTTAACATCAAGAAGACTGAGATTTTCTGGCCTGTTGTTGACCCTAGGAGTATAGACGATAACGGGTTTCCCTCGGACATCGGTAGGCCTTCTAGAGGGGTGAAACTGCTGGGCGTCTCGGTTAGCCTAGATCTTAAATTCAGAAGCGATCTAATACAAGCTAGAGTTGACAAAACAATTTATCTAATGGAAAGTGTGAAGAAACTGCAAGATCCTCAAAGCGAGCTTCTTCTGTTACGCAGTGGCGCTGGGGTGTCAAGATTATATTTTGCTATGAGGACTGCCATCCCCTTGGCACTGCTTCAAGCTAAATCCTTGTTTGATCAACGTTTGATGTTTTTTTTTTGAGACACATTGTCACGGGAGATGGAGCTGGCTTCGGACCACTGCAACAACGTCTCTCCACCTTGCCAATGAAAGATGGGGGTCTCGGTGTCAACACAATGGAAGATACTAGCCAGTATTGTTATATCGCTTCTTGTTTCCAGACTAGGGGCTTACAACAGACCATGCTAAATGTTTCCTCTGAGGAGGTGACTAGCGCGTGCTTCAAGCAAGCTTTGAATAATTTCCTAGAGGTATGTGGATTGCCTTCTTCTACATTCAACATTAATAATATTGCCCCACATCCAATGCGTTCGTTGGCAGTGTTATATTTTGATGTTGTGAAGAAGCGGATTCCAATCCACACATTTCTATGTCCAGTCGAGATTCAGTTTTATGGCAAAGCAACAGGATGCCACATACTTTGTATTTTCTTAAGGCGATTCCCATTTCTGGTTTAAATCAAAGTATAGGACCGAGGCAATTTAGGTCGGTGTTAAGTTATAGATTGAGAATACCTCTTTTCGGGGAAGATAGTATATGCTCAAGTTGCAACAAAAATATGGATATCTTCGGAGATCATGCTGTGCATTGCGCTAATGATGTTGGCAACAAATTCCGCGATGACCTTGCAAGGGATGTTTTCGCTGATATTTGTTACAAGGATGGTGTACATGTGAGGAAGGAGGTGGATCTTGGATTATTATCAGACAACAATACGCCCTTGAGACCGGCTGATATACTTGTTCACGGTTGGGAGAATGGTGGCCGCTTTAGCATTGATTCGCCATTCCCTCCATATGAAGTATCCCATAACGGAAATTAAATTGGTTAAGACAGGATGTTTGCTTTGATGTTACGGTTGTTTCACCGTTCACTGGCGGTGGAGTGCGTACTTTTATACCCGGTCAGGCAATTTCGATAGCTACAACGCGTAAACGAATCAAATACCTTGATAAGTGTTCCACTAACGGGTACGGGTTTGTTGTTTTAGCCTTTACGACTTTAGGGGAGTTGGGCGAAGATACTATCATTCTCTTGAAGAGGTTGAAGAATTGTATCACCAATCATGATGTTAATTATAAGATAGGAGGTACTCTTTATTATAGAATAGGTTTAGCAATCCAAAAGGGTGTTGGTGCTCAGCTTGTTGCCAGGCTACCCATCAATTTAATGTAATCTGACCTTCAAAGGCTTTTTATATATCTTTCTTTCAGACAAGAAAAAAAAGAAAAAAAAAAAAGAAGAAAAAGATGAAATTGATATGCTTTACTCACATTTCAAGCAAAGCGTCGTGCTGGAATATTAACTTGAAAAACTGTAGCTAGCAGTTCCCATTGGAGAAACTGTCAAACAATAGTTCTCTTAGAATTCGATACAGGATAGACACACAATAAAAGATGTCTTTATACAGACAGAGTTCTGGTGAGACAGCTAATGGCAGCTAAGAATTAACGGACAGTTAAGTTACTGTTAACTTAAACAGAAAACACCTGACTCAAATAATTACTGTTAGTATTGTTATTAGCCCCCCGCAAGTTGAGCTGGGCAGACGTATGAACACTCAACTTGTCACGCAGGAAGTCAAATCTTGCAGAAGACAAGCCTTTAGTGAATATATCTGCAACTTGATTACTTGTGGAGATGTAGTACGGCTTGAGGGTCTTTGAATTAACCAACTCTCTGATGAAGTGAAAGTCAACTGCAGCATGCTTCAGTCAACTGCAACTCTCTTATAACTAGTTTAATTAAACAAAACTCAACTATATTTCTATAATCAAGTCTTGGCCTTCCATATGTTCGAAAGTGTTTACTATCAAAATTATGTGTATAAATTTCCATTAAATCTTGTTTGTGCAGAACCATAATTGTTAGACCATGGCGACCCAAAGTTACTCTTTGGATGGAGCTTAACTTAGCGCTTTTGTCAATGAAGCGGCTGCAAAATGTAGGTGGTAGTGGTTTTCATATAAAGAACAGAAGCAAGAAGACTTTCAGAGTTACCAAAGCAGAATTGTATCACCAGTTAAATCATTTCAGAGCAGCTGAGGACAATCTCAGTTCTTCTCATCTCATCGGTCCTTCTACAGATTTCTAAGACTCCAATAATTGATTTTGTAGCACCTTCTGTGGTTTGTTAATGTTTCCATTTTTTTTGTCTTTGAAAATGAATGGTGGTGGCTGTAGTGCCAACCCTGTTGGGATGGTAGTCACCATTGTGATGCTCATCGCCATGGGGGTGAAGTGTTTTTCCTTTTTCTTTTTCAATCCGTATTCTATTCTGTTTTCAAGTTAAGAATATGTACTTATAGATCAACTACAAGATCAAAAAGTTCTTTCCTGTATGAACTATAATGTGCAAGCATTTCGATGTACATAAATAAGAAACCTTATGTTAAAATTCATATACCATACCCTGAGCCAGATAACATTTTTATTATTGCAGTTTGTGCATTTGTTGGACAGCGAAAACTATAAGCAAAATGTGATAAAAAGCAAAGTCCATAGCTAAGTCCTGAATCACACTATAATTATCCAACAGACCCAGAAAGTCCATTATAACCAGCCAGAGAACTTAATGAGCAACATTAAAAAAATGATCAATGAATTGGTGCAAAGCAGTAAAAACTTAGTCTTTCATATAACCGGGGAAATGTAAAAACATGAAAAAGAATGTGAAAAGAGAAATCACCCTCATTCAAGTTTTAGTGGGCTGAGATTTCAGACCGGAAGTCCAAATTTTAGATACCTGTCATTTCAAAGTTCATACAAAATGCGAGAATCTCGTGATAGTAGAGGCTTCGATTAAAACAGTAATTACATGACTTATCTACTAAAAGCCTATGATTATGAAAGCAAAGCATGATTTTTCCCCACTGCATATGGTTATTTAGTTTCGACTTTCCTCAGCTCTGTTAAAGTGTTGGCATTCAACTAAAAGTTTGAAACCAATTGTTTACATTTATTGTCATCTGGCAACCACTACTGGATGATCAATAAAGAATAGGACTCTAAGCAGAATGTTATATGATTTCAGAGGAGGTTATTAGCAAGTTTGGTGCGGTGGCAGTGAGTTCCAATGAGCCCCAACATTCTAGCAGTACATCGATATTAATGTACTGTGGAATGACACTTGCACTATGTTGAAGTTCTGTTTTCATGTTTCCTTTTTCTTTCTTCCTTTCCGAGCAACGGTGACTTGAATCATTGCACTTTTCGAAGTACACCATGATGATGCATTTTTGTTTTCGACCACCATCCTCCCCGCATAAATATTTAACGAGCTATTTGAAAATAAAAACTGGTGGACAGTTTTTACATCCAAGGATAGATAAGGAGGTATATAGCATTTTAAATGCGAAATTTTAACTGAGTAAGCAGCTAACCATCACATAATCGAAGACGATGTCTTGAGCATACGTCAAAGGTAAAATGCTGCATTAGCCAAATGATTGCACACGGTTAAATGGAGTATCCATGATAAAACTCCAAACAACTACACCACCAGTAATAGTAATGGATTTGCGTCGCGCAAGTCACAAAAGAAAATCAAGGTCAAAATTAAAGGGTTGGGTTCTGAACTATAGGGCTTGGGCTAAGAAATGGATTGGGAGTCTCAAAAAGAGGGAAAGTGGAAAACCCGCTAGTCCATCAGGGTTTTCAATGGAGCTGAGTCTTGTCTAGAAATTAGGTCATTTGATATGTTATCATTGTTAGGTTACGTATAAGTTCAACTATATATATACAGTATGATTATGGGGCATCTGTTGTTGAATTCATGATTTTCTTTCTGCTGTCAATTGTCTATGTTCTTCTGCAATATGTTTTTATTTAGATGTACCATCCATTCTATAATTTATATCAATCACCCTGACCTTATTTTGCTTACATAAACAGGGTTGACAAAAAACATTACTGCAATTGTGAAGGAATTATTTTGCTCTTAGAAGGGAAACATATCGTTTGATCCTTTTTTCGGTGGTCCCAAGTCAGTTTGGTCTTTTGGGAAAACTCCGTTACTGTTTAGTCCGTAATTATTTAAAAATATAAAACAAACAAAAATACTCTTCTGTGTTAATATTTACTTATTTTCTTGTAGCAATTCATTATGTGTGATGAACCATCAAAGTTTGTTCTTACAAATGAAAACATAATAAAACCAAATTAAATCACATATGAATGAACTTCATTATTTAATTAAAATTCTACAAAAATTTCATTATTAAGAACAAAAACCTATATAAAAGCAGAGTTCATTTCTAGAATGAACCCCTGATAAAAACTTGTATAAACCAGAGTTCATTTCTGGAATGAACTCCTCATAAAACCTGTATAAACCAGAGTTCATTTCTGGAGTGAACCCCTGATAAAAACCTATATAAACCAGAGAAATGAACTCCTCATAAAACCTATATAAACCATAGTTCATTTCCTGAATGAACTCCTGATAAAAACCTATATAAACCAGAGTTCATTTCTGGAACGGACTCCAGATAAAAACCTATATAAACGATTATGTTCTTCAACAGCAGAGTTCATTCCAAAAATGAAGTTTATTTCTGTATTGAAGTTCATTCTAGGAATGAAGTTTATCTTAAACAGCAGCAGCACCAAAATACATAAATCTTCATATTTAAACAGCAACATCAAATTTCTAGGGTTTGACGAGTTCATCTTCAACATCAACATATTTCTAGGGTTCATCTTAAACAACAAACACCAGCAGAGAATCATATTTGACGAGTTCATCTTCAACAACACACATGTTCATCGTCGTCTTCATCAGCAGATTTGAGTTGGTCATCTTCATACGTCGTCTTCATCTTCAACAACAAACAAACACGAGTTCAGATCTAAAAAATCATAAAACAAACGTCGTCTTCATCTTCAGCATCTTTAAAAGATGCATCAGCAAATCAAATATTCAAAAAAATTGTTTACATCTTCAAACAGTAGCAGGAAGAAAATAAAAAGAAAAAAAGAGAGAAAAATTTTAGATATGAAAATATATGAAAGAGAAAGTAAATCTAAGAATGATTTATTCTCTCTTACTTTTTGACTATATATAAGGTCCTAATCTAAAAAGGTATTTCTGTCATTACAAGATGATAATTACATCATTTATGACATCACCCTAGGACCAAATCATAATTACTAGGACCAAACTTTAATATATTTTTCCAAAAAGGACCAAACAAATAGTTGACTGAGTCAACTGGACCAAACACTCTCTAATATATTATTTTTAGGACCATATGATATTTCCTACCTTAGAAAATTTAGTTACACGTGGTGCGACTGTTCATGTAAAAGAGTCATTCGAAGGCAATACTAGTCTGATATCTTTATTGTTTTCGGGAAAAACATAGTTAGTCTTAATATGTTGCAAATGTGATAAAAAAAACACCTCACTAATTGCAAACGACCGATTTTTCGTTCAAGAGTAATGAAGTAGTCCACATCAAGGCATGCGTTACTTAGTATTAACCACCCAATAAGAGACAAAAGGATATCAACAATATCGGTAGGATGGTCCATTCCAAATATCAACTGGATCAAGATTAACACTAACGGAGCTGCCAGAGGTCATCTAGGATTTGTAGGGGCAGGGTTCATCTACAGAGATTCAAACGCACGAACGTTATTGGATCTAGCTCAATCACTGGGAATTACAACTGCATTAACTGCGGAAACTTGGGCTATGCTTTTGGCTTCAAGAACAGCAATAGAAAGACAATGGAAAAAAGTTCCCTTTGAAACCGACTCAGAAAACCTATTGTGCTTCATCACTTCCTTTACCCCTCCACCTTGGCACATAGCATGAATAATTGAAGAAATAAAATTTAGATTTCATCATATCCCGCAGGCTGCTATTCAGCACAACAATAGAGAAGGAAATCAAGAAGCCGACGGGTTGGCCAATCATGCAGCGGATGGAAGTCAGACAGGAAGTTCATCAACCAAAATATGGGACCAGGCAATCCCATTTTTTATTAATCAAATTTTATTTCATGATTCCGCGAGTATCACATACCCAAGACAAATTCTAAACTAATTTCTTTTAATTAGATGTATGTTTAAAAAAAAAAAAAAAGGGAGGATGCACTTACCCTACCACGATTCCTTCAGCTGAAAATTTCAAATGAAAAAGCCAAAAGTACGACGAATATGTCTTCATCAAGTTGAAAACTACGAGAAAAAAAAAGAGTTTTTTTTTCAAGCTTGGTAAAGGGGCGTCACATAATGGTAGAGGGGCGGCACCCTAATAAGACAAAAAGGTCATTACAAGTAATTTTCAAGTGTCCCTTATCAAATAAAATCTGGAAATGACTAATTAGCCCTTATTGTTGATAATCAAGATTAGTAATGATAATCAAGATTAGTGTTGATAATCAAGATTAATGTTGATAATTAATTTTCACTTATCATATGATTCATAACTCTAAAATAGGTTATAAAAAAAAAATTAGAGAAGAAAAAAGAAACTTTTGTGATATTTGTGAAGGTCAACCTCAACCAATTGAAGAAATTAACCAACAAAGTGAAAAACCCAGCATTGAAAATGACTAGGTATACTTCAAAAGTACGTAACAAATCAATTTTTTTAAAATTTCAGAAGAACAAACGGTTAGAATTGAGCTCGTTACCAACCGTAACTATATATTACGGTACGTAATGTATCAATTACCAACCGTAACTGGTTCAATTTTGGGAAAACCCAAAATTTCAGAAGAACATACGGTTGGAATGGAGCTCGTTACCAACCGTAACTAACCTACGGTTGGTAACTAATGAATAGAAACCAACTGTAACTAACCTACGGTTGGTAACTAATGAATAAAAACCAACCGTAACTAACCTACGGTTGGTAAGTCATCTTAACTTTTGAACCGTACATAACTATTTGATAAGTTGTTAACCTTCAGGATAATTTACGGTTGGTTAGTTTAATTGAGTTTCAAACCGTATCGAACATATTCTCAAAACTAAGAACTTACGGTTGGTATTTGAGTTTAAACCAACCGTAACATCAACCCAATCAACATTTACGGTTCGTATTTGAGTTATTACCAACCGTAACTAGCATAAACCCAGAAATTTCAATTTCAATTTTCATTCAAAACCCTAATTTTTGATACAAAATTAACTTAAATCCAACACGATAAACTAAACCCTAACTGGGTTTTTCCAAACATTTTTCAAATCGCCGATTAATCGAAGACGATGACATTTTCGGTTTTAATGGAGGTTAGGGTTGATGGAGGAGAAGAGAAGATGAAGAAGAAGATGAAAAAAAAAACTGATTTGATTTTGGTTAATTAAAAAAAATTGATTTGATTTTGGTTAATTTAAGGTGAAAGGGTAATCTAGTCAATCTACACCCCTATAGGACACCCCCTAACCAATAAGAGGGACATTGCTATCACACTTGACGCCCCTCTACCATTTCATGAAGCCCCTTTACCAAACTTGTTTTTTTTACAGCTAGAAAGACCAGAAAGTTAGAGGCCTCATGATCTATGAAGCACGGATACTTCAAAATTGGTGACGTATCCGTATCGGTGCCGTATCAGTATCAGATACTTGGGGATACCTTGGGATACGTATCTGATACTCCATTTAAAGTGTCACCTTTTTTTAATTACAAAAAGGGTAGGGGATACTCTGGGTTACCTCTCAGATACTCTAAGAGTGGATATTTCCTATAATCTAACATTTATTTATTTTATACAAAATCTATATATTCATAAATTTATATATAAAATCTAAATATTTATAGATATTTGTACTCATGAACACATCGAATAATTATATCTAAAACCTAATAACTTGTTGACTATAAAGAAACAAAAAACTTGGTATTCATTTTTATGTGCTTCGAAAAATAGAAGAAGAAAAAACGGTGTTAGAAAAATACAGCTTTAAGGCTTATTGGGCAGTCATGTTCTTTATGTTGTTTAGAGAGAAATTGGAGTACATATGATTTTATCCATTCAATTAACATAAGTAAGGCCGAAACCCAAAATGCTGAAAATTTAATGTTTGTTCACTTTAATATATTCAAAATAGTATCTATCGGATTTTTTTTATTTTATGATTTTTTAGTAGAATGAATTATTATTATATTAAATATATTTTTAATAAATACATGTATCCCACCGTATCCCGTATCCCCATTTTATGAAAATTGACGAATCCCCGTATCAATGTCACCGTATCAGTATCCCAGTATCAGTATCGGTGCATCATAGCTCATGATCATTATGTCTTTTTGTTCAAAAATACAGACCACAGAAGTCTAGAAATAGATGTTTAACTGAATAAAGTATTGAGTTATTAATTCTTCATTGTTTTACTTATTTATTTGGTTGTGAAGATATTAAGTGATTATAACTCATAATCAACTAAATTGATACTTAACTTCTTTAGGCAATATGTGGAATTTCAAATTTACTGAATAAGCCTCAATTCACTGCTTGCTGCGCACATGTTTACAAATGAGGGCATAGAAGCATTTTTAAATGTTGAGTTTAACGCGCGGAAGATTCGATACCAAGTCTAGAGATTGAGTTGATACTTTGGCAGAATTTTAGTACAATAATAATTTCATTAATTATGTACCAAAAATCCATTATATCATCTCTATACACTCGAATTCTAGACATATCCATTTCTCACAAAACACTCATATGCACTGAACTCTTTATGCATACTACTTAATCACTCACACCACCACTAATCTCACAACTCACGGTAGGGAGAGGTTATCTCTCTCTTACTCTCACTAAGGAGATCTTTGCTCTCTTTCTCAAACACTTTCTTACAAGCATAACTGATCCCCTATTTATAGGAGATATATTAGACCGTCTAACTTAATCTAGCTGGATACTTCTAGAGTATTACTACCCTAGATTATTTTAGAGACCTGCTAGTCAAGCCTAAATACATGACTAATTTTGTACTCTAGATAATTCTAGAGACTCATTTCACACACATGTTAATTGTCTAACATTTACACTCTAGATATTTCTAGAGAGTCAACAACTGCAACTGGACTTCATTGGACTTCACTAATGAAGTCTGTGTTGATATCTCAACACTCCCCCTCAACACTGACTTCATTATGAACGCTTCCCCTTAGGAGTGACTTCGTTCTCCATCTTCTTGAAGGTATATTTTTAGCTTCTTATTATGTCATTCATAATCATTTTGAGTTGTGTATTTTTGTCAACAACCTCTCCCAAGTGTTTTGTGCTTCCAAAGGATTTCACATGCGACTTCCGATACATGGTTGGTGTCCTTCGTGTTTGCGAGTCTTCTTTGTTCTTCTTCCTCCATCGTTATACCTTGTCGTGATCCCAGCGACCTCCTGTCGCGTCTCTCTCGTGATCCCTCCTGACCATCATACTCATAGTCCTCGACTATACACCGTCGTGGAACCTGCAACATCTTGGTTGCAACGTACTCCCATGCAACATCTCGGACGCAAGGTACTCTCATGTAACTCCTCTGTTACAACGTAGTCTCAGCATCTCTGTGTCACAACGTACTCTCATGTAACACCTTTGTCGCAACACCTGTGGTCTCACACCACTATATGCAGTCCTCCCGACTGCGCATCTTCATGACGATAACCATGACCTCGCGATATCCATCCCAGACCTTCCTACAGTCATCTCTCGCATGGTCTTTGTAGTCTCACACTGCGTATTTCACCACGACGGTATTCCATCACGACTACGACATGGAAAACGGTATACGGCCTCGACCGTACCGCTCTGATACCACTTGTTGAGTTTAACGCGCGGAAGATTCGATACCAAGTCTAGAGATTGAGTTGATACTTTGGCAGAATTTTAGTACAATAATGATTTCATTAATTATGTACCAAAAATCCATTATATCATCTCTATACACTCGAATTCTAGACATATCCATTTCTCACAAAACACTCATATGCACTGAACTCTTTATACATACTACTTAATCACTCACACCACCACTAATCTCACAACTCACGGTAAGGAGAGGTTAGCTCTCTCTTACTCTCACTAAGGAGAGCTTTGCTCTCTTTCTCCCACACTTTCTTACAAGCACAACTGATCCCCTATTTATAGGAGATATATTAAACCGTCTAACTTAATCTAGCTGGATACTTCTAGAGTATTACTACCCTAGATTATTTTAGAGACCTGCTAGTCAAGCCTAAATACATGACTAATTTTGTACTCTAGATAATTCTAGAGACTCATTTTACACACATGTTAATTGTCTAACATTTACACTCTAGATATTTCTAGAGAGTCAACAACTGCAACTGGACTTCATTGGACTTCACTAATGAAGTCTGTGTTGATATCTCAACACTCCCCCTCAACACTGAATTCATTATGAACGCTTCCCCTTGGGAGTGACTTCGTTCTCCATCTTCTTGACGGTATATTTTTGGCTTCTTATTATGCCATTCATAATCATTTTGAGTTGTGTATTTTTGTCAACAACCTCTCCCAAGTGTTTTGTGCTTCCAAAGGATTTCACATGCGACTTCCCATACATGGTTGGTGTCCTTCGTGTTTGCGAGTCTTCTTTGTTCTTCTTCCTCCATCGTTATACCTTGTCGTGATCCAAGCGACCTCCTGTCGCGTCTCTCTCGTGATCCCTCCTGACTATCATACTCATAGTCCTCGACTATACACCGTCGTGGAACCTGCAACATCTTGTTTTCAACGTACTCCCATGAAACATCTCGGACGTAAGGTACTCTCATGTAACTCCTCTGTTACAACGTACTCTAAGTATCTCTGTGTCACAACGTACTCTCATGTAACACCTTTGTCGCAACACCTGTGGTCTCACACCACTATATGCAGTCCTCCCGACTGCGCATCTTCATGACGATAACCATGACCTCGTGATATCCATCCCAGACCATCCTACAGTCATCTCTCGCATGGACTTTGTAGTCTCACACTGCGTATTTCATCACGATGGTATTCCATCACGACATGGAAAACGGTATACGGCCCCGACCGTACCGCTCTGATACCACTTGTTGAGTTTAACGCGCGGAAGATTCGATACCAAGTCTAGAGATTGAGTTGATACTTTGGCAGAATTTTAGTACAATAATAATTTCATTAATTATGTACCAAAAATCCATTATATCATCTCTATACACTCGAATTCTAGACATATCCATTTCTCACAAAACACTCATATGCACTGAACTCTTTATGCATACTACTTAATCACTCACACCACCACTAATCTCACATCTCACGGTAAGGAGAGATTAGCTCTCTCTTACTCTCACTAAGGAGAGCTTTGCTCTCTTTCTCCCACACTTTCTTACAAGCACAACTGATCCCCTATTTATAGGAGATATATTAGACCGTCTAACTTAATCTAGCTGGATACTTCTATAGTATTACTTCCCTAGATTATTTTAGAGACCTGCTAGTCAAACCTAAATACATGACTAATTTTGTACTCTAGATAATTCTAGAGACTCATTTTACACACATGTTAATTGTCTAACATTTACACTCTAGATATTTCTAGAGAGTCAACAACTGCAACTGGGCTTCATTGGACTTCACTAATGAAGTCTGTGTTGATATCTCAACACTCCCCCTCAAAACTGACTTCATTATGAACGCTTCCCCTTGGAAGTGAGTACGTTCTCCATCTTCTTGACGGTATCTTTTTGGCTTCTTATTATGCCATTCATAATCATTTTGAGTTGTGTATTTTTGTCAACAACCTCTCCCAAGTGTTTTGTGCTTCCAAAGGATTTCACATGCGACTTCCGATACATGGTTGGTGTCCTTCGTGTTTGTGAGTCTTCTTTGTTCTTCTTCCTCCATCGTTATACCTTGTCGTGATCCCAGCGACCTCCTATCGCGTCTCTCTCGTGATCCCTCCTGACCATCATACTCATAGTCCTCGACTATACACCGTCGTGGAACCTGAAACATCTTGGTTGAAACGTACTCCCATGCAACATCTCGGACATAAGGTACTCTCATGTAACTCCTCTGTTACAACGTACTCTCAACATCTCTGTGTCACAACGTACTCTCATGTAACACCATTGTCGCAAAACCTGTGGTCTCACACCACTATATGCAGTCCTCCCGACTGCGCATCTTCATGACGATAACCATGACCTCGCGATATCCATCCCAGACCGTCCTACAGTCATCTCTCGCATGGTCTTTGCAGTCTCACACTGCGTATTTCATCACGACGGTATTCCATCACGACTACGACATGGAAAACGGTATACGGCCCCGACCGTACCGCTCTGATACCACTTGTTGAGTTTAACGCACGGAAGATTCGATACCAAGTCTAGAGATTGAGTTGATACTTTGGCAGAATTTTAGTACAATAATAATTTCATTAATTATGTACCAAAAATCCATTATATCATCTCTATACACTTGAATTCTAGACATATCCATTTCTCACAAAACACTCATATGCACTGAACTCTTTATGCATTCTACTTAATCACTCACACCACCACTAATCTCACAACTCACGGTAGGGAGAGGTTAGCTCTCTCTTACTCTCACTAAGGAGAGATTTGCTCTCTTTCTCCCACACTTTCTTACAAGCACAACTGATCCCCTATTTATAGGAGATATATTAGACCGTCTAACTTAATCTAGCTGGATACTTCTAGAGTATTACTACCCTATATTATTTTAGAGACCTGCTAGTCAAGCCTAAATACATGACTAATTTTGTACTCTAGATAATTCTAGAGACTCATTTTACACACATGTTAATTGTCTAACATTTACACTCTAGATATTTCTAGAGAGTCAACAACTGCAATTGGGCTTCATTGGACTTCACTAATGAAGTCTGTGTTGATATCTCAACATTAAAATGACACTTCCGATTACTAGAGTGTTGGGATGTAAGCAGAAAACAATCTTAGATATTGAATGCAAAACATGTTAGAATTAGATTTTAACAAGTATTTCAATATGTTCACAACTTAAAATGTAGCTAAAGAAAGGTGGAAAATATTGCGGCCTTCGGCCGCCTAACTAGAATTAGATCATCATTGTCGGTATATAAATTTGTCCCCCCTAACCAAAAGTTCTAGCTTCGTTTAAGATTGTCTTCTTCTTACCACAAATGCTGTAGTGTTTAATTCCTTCCAGATCAGCCTAGATGATAGCATAGGAAGCATTTCCCATGCATGTGTACTCAGTTCTGATAGATACAGTACATTGTTTCATAGTTTTATATACTAGTAACTAGTTCTTCTTGTGTAGCCGTGTAGGTGCCTCATATGTTTTGAAGTGCTTCTCATATAAGTTTCCCTGTACATAATGCTACTCTGATTTCAAATAACCATACTAATCCTAGTTTAATTAGCCAAGTAAAGTGATTTATGGAGTTGCCGGCAGTCCAATAGGAGAAGCACGTGGTTCTGGATAATTACCTTCAATCAAATTATTGTGCCAAAGAAAAGTACTGGATTCTGTTTTTTGCTAACGCGGTTATGAACCTACAGTACCAAACTATGGCTCCATGAATAAGGAAATTATTGCATAGTACTCCTTATAAAACCTAGCTAATTGCTATGGCTCTAATCCCATAATCTATTTCAATGACAGATCTGAGATTATATACACTCTATTTTCTTTGCTCATCCATCCATTTCATTTCTATTCCAAAATATTATTCATCCATTTGATTTCCTTTCCCAAATACCATTCTTCATTATCATCATACCAGTATGGATGCATTACTTGTTAATAGTGTAACCGAGCTATTGAAATCTCTGGGTCCTATTGCTACTCAACAGATCAGTAAGGCTTTGGGTGGCACAGATGAATTGGAAAAACTTAAAAGAGATTTGGATGCGATAGCGGCCGTAACAACTGATGCTGAGAAGAAACAAGGGGAATCTCAGGCTGTGGGACTTTGGTTAAAAAGGCCCAGGGATGTTGTGTATGATGCTGAAAATTTATTTGAGGCCGATTCTTGGGAAGCCATGCGTCGATCTGAAATGAATGAGGTACTACAACTCTGTTCAGCTGCCAAATCTAATTTTAAGTTGGGTCTTAAAATGAAGAATATTAACAAGGGCCTAAATGAGATTTCCATTGACATGGCAAAGTTTCAGTTTCAAATTTGTACTCCTGATGTTAGCACTTATCTTTCTTTATAATAAGAGACCCCCAAGTCGCCACATGTCCCATCCACAATCACTTTTGATTGTGGTGAAGCCATGTAAGCACAATGTATCCCTGTCATCGCTGCCTGATTGGCTATTCTTATAACACATAATCCAGTAAGCAAAACCCAAAGTCTCCCTCCAACAGTCACTACTGTTTAGACACAATCCGGACGGCCACCTAAAGAGTCACGATTTGTTATTCAGTAGGCAACTCCGAAGTGCTCCTCCAACAATCGCCACGTTTTTAGGCATGATCCGAACGTCAACTTAAAGAGTCACCAGGGATGATGCATTGTGCAACCCTAATATCTAGGAGAGTATCGCAAGAGTATAGATTAGGCGCTACCTGAATTATATGTCAAAAGCAACTAAATTAGTGAGAAGTCCCATTTCAAAATTAAAAAACAGACCTAAATCTAAACCTATCTGTTCCAACAGTCGCAACCAATTAAAATTAAATTTTAATCTCATTTCATCACATCTTTTGTTAGCATTATAAACACAAATTAACCAGTACCATCCCTCAATGCAGGCGATAGCCATTTTTGCGACCATCGTATCTTATGTTTCGGTCTAGCATCTCTACCTGTGAATCATCAAGCATGGTTGTCCCTCTATTACGGGTGCAAGAGTATAGACTTGAGAGTAACAGAATTTACATGAAAAGTCACATCTATTCACCTAAAAGACATATCCAATCAAGCATTATCTTTTCGTTCTTTGAGACATTCCTTGAGAATTTCGCACTTCCCAACACAAAGTTCAAATATTTCTGCATGTCTGGCGGGAAAAATCTCTAACTTACCAAAAGAATTACAAAGATGTAGCTACATTAACAATCCTCTGCTTTTCCATAACATCGACAGCACCGTGTCATCACAAACCTATTCACAAATAACATAGGTATGTTTTATTTTCCCCTTTCAAATCTAAAAGGTTCAAAAATATTTGTGGTACATTCAGTTAAGAGACGCTTATTCACACAGTAATGTTGATCCTAGAGGAAAAGCCACCTCACTTCCCAAGTGACACCTCGTTTCCCAAAAGACCTCTTGGTTGGGATGTACATATAAAATACGTTAAGATGTATAGTGGCAGTTCGTATGGGAAAGAATGCGAACTTGGTGGGGTTACAACAGAACCTTTTAATTTCTGTTAGTAAATTCCATGAAATTCTTTAATGATACTCATTCCAAGAAATGTCAACATCTCTCTTGCTAAAAAATCTCCATCGACAATATTAGAATTTTGTTGCGTAATTTCTTTTGGCTTATGTAGAAAGTAATCTTTCATAGTTGCTAAGAAACCAATACATATGATTCTTGCACAAAACAATAACTTTTGAACTACTAAGAACTTTTATAATTAAGAATTGGTGATTGTCGTGATCTACGGATTACTTGCGCCTTACTCCTTTGGTTACACAGGTTTGATGAAAGCAATGCAGTTTGTAATAAGATTCATTCGACGAAGAAAATAGGATGAAGGAACTAGAACAAAGAGAGTCTCTAAAACAGCAAGGAAGGGCGAATCGTGCATTTAGTGATCGATAGTATGATGTTCATGTAGTGGCAAAGAGACCTGTGTCAGATCATGCTCCTATCATGCTCAACTGCAACTCGGGTGACAAGTTAAAGTCTCCTTTCAGGTTAGATAACTTCATCTTGTCTCATCCAGATTTTATAAACATACTCAAAAATTGGTGGGAAAATCTTTCTTTTGTTGGCTCCCCTAGCTACAGTTTTTCTAAGAAGTTACAAGCCCTAAAACCCTTAATTAAGAATTGGCAGAGAAATACGTTTGGCAATATGCAGTCTCAATTAGAAAGCCTGGAACTTACTATAGATGTGTTGGATAACCTGGAAAAAATAAATGTTCTTTCAGATGAAGACTTAGTGGCTAGGGAGCAAGCTAAGCTAAACCATGCTTCAATCTATTTAAATATAGCTAGGAAAATCAGTCAAAGAGCCAAAGATAGATGGATTCAAGATGGGGAAAGGAATTCTAGTTACCTCCATCACATTGCTTCTTTCAAATATAAGAATAATAGTATAAATTGCCTTAGGGTTGAGGGTGATTTGTGTTATGACAAAAGGAAGATAGCTGTGGAGACACAAAAATTCTATAATGCACTGTTTACTGAGAAACATAAGTCAAGACCAGACTTTAACCAATTGGAAATGCCAACTATCTCGGTAATGGAGAGTATCAACCTAGAAAAGCCATTTTCAGTCGATGAAGTTAAGAATGTGGTGAACAATTTTGGGGTGAACAAAAGTCCGGGTCCCGATGGTTTCACCTTAGAGTTTTATAAACATGCTTGGGAGGTAATCAAAGATGATCTAATGATAGTGGTGAAAGAATTTGAGGAAACCAGTGCACTGAATTGGAGGATCAATTGTACTAATATCACTTTGATTCCGAAATGTAGTGGTGCAGTTTCGCTAACTAATTTTAGACCTATAAGTCTGATTAGTAGTGTTTATAAAATTATCTCAAAGTTGTTGGCAGAAAGAATGAAGATTGTTATGCCGTCAATAATTTCAGATGTTCAGGGAGCTTTTGTGCATGGTAGACAAATACATGATGGCATATTGATCGCCTCAGAACTTATTGACTCAAGATTAAGGCAACAACTTACGGGTATTATCTACAAGGTTGATTTTGAAAAGGCGTTCGACAACGTTAATTGGGGTGCTGTGGATAATACTCTGGCGAGATTTGGTTTTGGTTACAAGTGGAGAATCTGGATAAAATGGTGTATTTCTACACCGAGGTTTGCTATGATTATCAAAGGAGAGGCGACTGAGCTTTTTAGAAGTGAAAAGGGGATCAGGCAAGGTGACCCGTTATCGCCTTTTCTCTTCATTCTAGTTGCTGAGGTTCTTGCGCTGATGTTTCAATCTGCGGCTACTCAAAACCTTATTTCGGGCTTCAAGGTAGCACCTCAAGGTACTGTTATTACTTAGTTACATTTTGCAGATGATTTAATAGTTTTTATGGATGATAATGAATCACAAATTCAATACTTAAAGAGTATATTATTAGCTTTTGAGGCAATATCTGGTTTAAGAGTTAATTTTAGAAAGAGTACTATTGTGGGAATTGGTCAAATGCATAATGGTGAACTGTGTGCTGAGTTTTTTGGATGTGAGCACTCCCAGTTACCTCTAAATTACTTAGGCATTCCTCTGGGCAGTAAGTCGAAATGCAAAGATGTTTGGCAGAAGATTATTCAAAATTTTCAGCAAAAATTGGCAGGCTGGAAAAGATCTTATCTCTCGAAAGGGCAGCGTCTGATTATGATCCAAAGTGTTTTGGAAAGTCTCCCTGTGTACTTTCTATCAATTTTCCAGATGCCTGTGAGCGTGGCAAATGAAATGGAAAGAATTATGCGCAATTTTCTGTGGGGCTCGAGTGCTACGGTGAAGAAAAAAAGCTGGGTTGCTTGGTCGAAGGAAAACTTACCCAAAGGCAGGGGAGGAGTGGGGATTAGAAAACTAAAGATTTTTAACATAGCTCTTCATGCTAAGTGGATTTGGAGATACGGTTCGGAGAAACAAGCGTTATGGAGAAAGATCATTAACCAAAAATTCGGAGGTGTTACTGATGCTCTTTTTCCTAATCAGTCTAACAAGGCTGTTTGCTATAGTCTGTGGGCTGGTATTTTGAAAGCGAGAAGTTTTGTGGAAGCAGGAACAAAATTAGTTCTTCGGGATGGAAGGGATTTACTTTTGGATCGACACTTGGGAAGGAGAAGTGCCTTTAAGAATTTCTTTTCCGACGTTATACAAGCTTTCTAGAAACAAGAATGCAGTGATTAAAGAGATGGTGACTGATGCAGGAGCTTGGAATTTAAGTTTGGCTAGAGCTTTAAATGAAAATGAGGTTTTGGAAGTGATTCATTTGCTGCAGGTGATCGGAGAACCTAAAAATTTCTTGTCAGAGGAGAATCTGGGTGCAGATGGCAGAATTTGGAGCTATGGTTATGGAAAAGAGTTCTCTGTGGCCAACGCTTACTCAGCGATGGAAACTGAAGGTTTCCTCTCCTTTCCAGATAAACAGTTGTGGAACTCTAAGATTCCGTTGAAGGTGAGTTTTCTGATTTGGACCTTGTGTTATAATGGTGCGCCAACGTTGGATTATTTGTACAGTGCTGGTATGGTCCAAAATGCAAACTGTTTGTTATGTGATCTGCACAAAGAATCTAATCCGCATCCCTTCATTCACTGCAAAATCACTTCTGAGATTTTATCTTACTTTATGAAAAGTTTAGGAGTTTCTTGGGTCTTTGGTAGTGATGTTAAGAGGACTTTATGGGAATGGAGTGTTAAGAAAAGCAATAATAGAGTTAAAAGGATTTGGGGTTATATTCCATTTGATATTTGGTGGTGTGTGTGGATAGAAAGAAACAACAGGCTACACAACAACACTAAAAGAGATGTCAAGCAACTGATTACGGAAGTTAAAGCGGTGATTCACAATTGGACCCGTAACACCGATATTTTCGCAAATTATCCGTTATCAACGGTCCTGTGTAATTGGGAAGCAATTTTTGATACTTCCATGTAATTCAAGATTCTAGTCACATTTCGTGACAGTTTCTCTTTTCAATAGAATTTGCAATTTTCAGTCAAAAAAAAATGTAGTGGCAAAGAGATATAATTAGAATTATTTGATCTATAGTTGATCGTTCAATAGAGATCGGTAGGTTTGAATCCTGCACACGCTTAGCCTCAACCTTCAACAAGTACATCAGAAGCGGTGAATTCCCTTGGTCGAAAGAGATTGAGATCATTCACGAAGCTGGAAGTCGGAAAACTAATAGAATAAACGTTATACCAGTCAATTTATATCTCTCTTTTCTAATAGATTGGTGATGTATGGGAAAAGAAGACCATGAAGATGTTTTTAAGATGCACTCGGGCTGTTCAAAAATATTATCGAAGTCAATGCAGAAAAATATAGGCAGTGGCCGTTGGAACTACTACTGCTAATTAGTGAATTGATTTGACGAGGGAACTGTAAACCAGGGATTTGGAACAGTCTTATTTAGTTTTGTTTAAGGTTTAAGGTTCAAC
The DNA here is from genome assembly GCA_023529315.1 of Papaver bracteatum. Lineage (NCBI taxonomy): Eukaryota > Viridiplantae > Streptophyta > Magnoliopsida > Ranunculales > Papaveraceae > Papaver > Papaver bracteatum. The sequence goes on along the minus strand of JAJJWX010002688.1, from coordinate 517,143 downwards.
GACCATGTGATTAGAATTATATATTTCAAGATTATTTCAAGGATCTTTGAACTGTGTATCCCTTTCATATTTGACCCACTCCCTTTTATTTACTTTTCTTGCAGGACAGAGAGAGTGACAAGAAGCATAAAATGCAATACATTGATGCTACCGTGACACATCTGCAAGGTGAGTGATTGTACGTAGTATACAGTTAAAATTTCCAAACGGGAACATGTCAATAGTGCAGTGGATGATAACGATTTGGGTGCCAAAATTAAAATGAGAATAAAATAAAATTGAAACTGAAAATTAAAGGAGATTCATCTCATCATACAATCCGGTAATGCCGGTGCGTATGCACCGGGTTAGAAGCTTGTTATCAGAAAACTGTGCACCAAAACCGACTGATACCATCTGTTGTAGATGAATCAAGTGTCCTAGGAAGACATGATGATAAATCAAACATCATAAAGATGTTAACTACACCTCACACATCATCATCAGCATCCTCTTCATCTTCTTTAAATCCTAGTCAACAAGAAAAAAATTCTGTTATATCCATAGTGGGCATGGGTGGGTTAGGAAAAACTACACTTGCTCATTTGGTCTACGAAGATGACTCGATAATGAGTACCTTTAAGACTAGAGCTTGGGTTAGTGTGTCTGATGTTTTTGATGTCAAAAAAATATCTACAGACATATATAAGGCAGTTACAAATAGCAAGTGTGATGATTTTTCAAATCTTACTGTCTTGATTAGTAAATTTCAAGAAGAGTTAGACAACAGGAAATATCTCTTAGTACTGGATGATGTTTGGACCGAGGATCCAGAAGACTGGTATAAACTTAGAGATTTGCTAATGGTGGGTGCTCACGGGAGTCACTACACGTAGTAAAAATGTTGCGTCTATTGTCGGAGGTGCTGTCCCGCCATATATGTTAGAAAATCTACCCCATAGTCTTTGTTGGTCTATCATCAAGACAAAAGCTTTTTCTGCAGGTGGGGCAATAGTGACTCCAAGAATGACATCTATAGGAGATGAAATTGCAAGAAAATGTGGTGGTTTACCACTTGCTGCAAATGTTCTTGGGAGTCTTATGCGCTTGCATAAAACCGAGAATGATTGGTTATCAATTCGAGACGACGTTAGTTTTAATTCGATAGATGCATCGACCCAAATAATATCAATATTAAAACTGAGTTATGATAAATTACCCTCTCATTTGAAACTTTGTTTTTCCTATTGCTCTTTATTCCCAAAGGATTGGGAGATAAGTAGGGAAATTTTAGTTCGCTTGTGGATGGCTGAAGGGTTCCTTGATCCATCTCATATTGGAATCATATACCACCAGAAGATGTTGGTAATGATTACTTTCATAGTTTACTGGATAATTATTTTTTTCAAGATGTGACAAAGAATGAGTTAGGCGACATCGAAACATGCAAGATGCATGATTTAGTACATGATCTGGCCCAGAGTGTCAGTGGCATTCATGCTATCAAGATTATGAATTTCGGTACGGAAAATGATTTTGATTCTGAGTTTTGCCGTTTAAATTTAAATTTAGATGTGAAAACATTTAAACAATTTCAACACCCTTCAAAAAAGCAAAAAGATTGAGGACCATTCTTTCCTTCAGGGATGATCACTATGGAAAACAAAATTTATTTTTCAACAAGGGTTTGCGGATAATTTGTTTACTTGGCGGGGTACTTTGGAATTTCTGTACAGTTCAAGAAATACAGATAGCAATATATTCATTCCCTCTTCCATATCCAAGTGTATGCATTTGAGGTATCTTGACCTGTCTGATTGTATTTTGATGGAGGACATAATTTATCCATCCATCAACTTTACAATCTGCAAACATTAGTGCTGGATGGCTGTAAAAATGTTGATAACATTCTCAGAGGAATCAGATCTTTAAAAAAGTTAAGGCACCTTAATCTTCGGCGTTCGGACGTTACAAAGCTACCTGATTCTGTTGATAAACTTACGGATTTGCAGACACTAGATCTAAGTAGGTGCTTTCATTTACCGGCCTTACCTCTAAATATTGGGTCTTTGAAAAATCTAAGAGAGTTGCAGCTTCAGGAGTGCAGAGCATTAGAAAAATTACCTGAAGACCTTGGAGAACTGACGCGATTAAGATGCCTTGATTTATCATTTACTGAGATCGACGTATTGCCTGTGTCGTGCATTCGCAACCTTTGCAATTTGGAGATACTGATATTTACGGAGTGCTTCAAGCTTCCGAAAGAAATAAATAATTGTCCAAAGTTGAGAATCCTCACTCACTGTGGAGAGGAAGGTTGTTGCGAGGAAATAGATGCTCAAATGCCTAGAGCATGGTTTTTAAAGGCTCTTCCTCTATATACCCCCAGAAACACTAATGATACCCCTTGCTCCCTATACCCCCACAACTTATCTTCCTACCCCATCAAACTGTATAAATTCATATACCCCTAATGTACCGTTATACACCGGAAAGTATTATCTTCATCTTCTTTACAGATAGTAAAAACAAAGTAAATGTATTGCAACGGTGATGTATATGAAGGTGAAATGTCCAGAGAGTTCTGTGTATTACTATTAGATGATGGGTATGGTGTTGAACGGACACATTCTTCCACTGTAAACAATTTTCTTCTTTCTCCAATGCGTCTGTGTTATGTTATGTCTTTAATGTAGTAAGTGATCCTGCACCTGAATGGGAAGACATAATGTGAAGGTTTAGCAAGAATTACTGCCCATTTTCATTGTAAAATTATTTTAAAGGAAGTAAATAGATAAATGGAATTGATTAACCAACAAGTTCTATAAGTGTTGTTCATATTGTGCTTGCTTTTAAAAGATTCTTAGACAAGCTGATTCTACCTGATCAATCACAAATCACAAGAAACCAATCAACATATATATCTGATCAATTAGCCATAATTCTACCTGATCGATTCCTTAAAGAAATTGAAGAATTACTTTTTTCCTTTTTTTTTTTTATTACGTTTTAGTTAAATGTTCACGATATTAAAGGAGTTCTTTTCTCCATTTGCGGTTATATTACTATTCACACGATTATGTAGGAGGGGGTAGATGTATCAAAATTTTCGTGTATTTTTTAAAACGGAAAATGGGTCATTTTTCCAAATATTTTTAAAACACGGTTCAAATGGACGAGTAAAAAAATTTATGGGGAAAATGGACAAAAAAAAAACAACAAGAAACTGGATTTATCCTGGCTTAAACTTAAAAAATAGCAAGGATGAAACTGGATGCATCCTATGTAAATTAAAAATAAGAAAAAATATTTGAAAATGGGCAGGATGAAACTGGTTACATCCTGACTATTTTTACATTTTTGTCCATTTAAACAGTATCAAAATCTAACTGTCCTTTTCACCCAAGAAATTTTGATTTTGCTCTTTTTAACCAATTTTGTGTTTTTAAAATTTTATGCTAGCCGATTTTTAACTGTTTTTCTAAATACCATGGGGTATCACTAGTGTTTCCAGGGGTATATAGAAATACCATGGGGTATCACTAGTGTTTCCTGGGATATACAGAGGAAGAGCCTTTTTAAAAGCGTATGCGCTTCACATACTTCCCGCCCAAATTTTTTAATAGATTAGCTAAAAAACATGTGAAAGTCTGAAGGCGGGACTCGTACATAACACCTGCTACTGGCTTATTCCCTTCTAAACCACCGAGCCATGGTTTCATTTTTGATTAGAAATGGATTTATATTTTAATTATATTATCTTACTAAATTTAAATTTTCCATCTGTTATTATTTATGGGCGCTTTAAACATCAACCATGAAGCGACGCTTCACGCTTCTTAAAATTTTAAAATGCTTCGCTTTATGCTTTAAAAACCTTGGCCTAGAGGTAGGACTAAAATAGAAAGATTTAGTAACGGTAAATTTTTTTTCCGATTATTTTTAAATCCTAACCTTTTTCAATTAATATTACGACCGGATGTGTCGGGTCCGGTTCCGGTCCCAAGATTGGTACCGTTAAGCGAAATCAATACCAACATCATGTAAAACCCGTTAGAACCGATAAGTTTCGGGTCCTAACGGGTATTACATCATTTGGGTATCGCACCCGAATATCTATGTTTTACTTGTTAATTTTACATAAAATAGAAAGATTTAGTATAATTTCGTTCAAATTTTTTTCATTTATCCTTCATATTTTTATGTTCAATCCTAATTGAAAAATTTACATAATAATAATAATAATTTTATATGAAAAATTATTAGATTCAAGCTAATATAGCAAATATATAAGTAAAATATCAAAAAGTTTAGTTGATTTTTAAGGACCCGATAAATAATCGGACCCGACGGGTAATTAGTGTTTTTATCGGGTCCGGTTCCGGGTCCATCAATTTAGGAACCAGACTCGAACCGGTAGGACCCGGAACCAATTAAAATTACCGATTCCGGTTCCGGGTAGCACACTTCCCGGATCCAATGGGACCCGTTGGCACCCCTATCTAGAGGTATGGAATCTCTAACTTGCCTTGAATCATTGCATATTAGTGTGGCAAAGAACAGTGAAGACCCCATCTCTTGTAGTAGTGGGATTGAAGAGTTAACCGGCTTAAATTCTCTACAAGAGTTATGGATTTACAATTTGGAGTTCGTGAGAAGTGGTATTGATGCGGAGAGGGCAAAGTTAAAAGATAAGATAAACCTCCGTGATTTGTCTCTACATTGGAGCTCCATTTTGGACGACGGCGATGAAATGGCATTGGATGAGGCGTTGGAGGGTCTCCAACCTCACTCTAGTTTGAGAGATTTGAGAATACATAACTTTCCGGGTTTAAAGCTTTGGAAATGGATGGGTTCACCCAATTTCCCTCTGAATTTAGTGGATATAAAACTTGTGGGTTGCAATATATGTGAGAAGCTACCTGCGTTGGGTATGCTCCCATGTCTTCAGTTTCTTTATATTGCATTGATGAAGTCAGTGAAGTGTTTGGGTGAAGAATTTTATTACCAGCAAGAAGAAGGAAGTGAAGAAAGAATCATCACAACTACAATATCATTATTCCCTTCGTTAAATGAGTTGAATATTTATTGCATGGAAAATCTAGAAGCATGGGGTTCTCCACCAGCGGCGAATCCTGAACTAAAGCTTAGTGGGGGCACACTTTATTTTTGAAGAACATAACAAAAATTGCAACTGAAAATAATATCATTCATTAATATCGAAGTAAACCCAAATTTGATCAATCGGTAAGAAAACATGCATAGGTTAAGTAACAAGAAAATAAAAAATAAAAAATTTGAGTACTTAGAAGTAAAAATGCTTACTTGGAGATGGAATCGATATTAACAAAAAATGTTAAACCTTAGGAAATCTATTTTGGTTTCCGTAGAATACGTAGAATAGGGAGATCGGTATAGAATTCATGATTTCGTGTATAGGGAAGACATGCGTAAGTCCTAAAAATGGCGATAGAAAAACTCATACCAAAAGCATTTATTTTTATCCATGTTGATGGCTTTTATACAGTTACGAGGCATAGAGAGTGAGATATTGAGAGAATTGGAGGGAAACTTTGTAGATGAACAAATTAGCTTGGTACATATCGTACTTAAAAATATGACCTTGGAGCTTATAATAGTACAAAATGTAGACAAAGAATCCGAATCATTTATACTGTTCACTTTTGCAATCATCAGTTGGGGCATATGGAAGTTTCTAGTTCGTGGAGATTCACGGATAAGGCTGAAACTGGGTTCAGGACAATATCTTATGCAGATATTTGCCGTAAATAATGGGGGCACGGGTTTATCTCTATTCAAAAATACATAGGGTTTTCTTTCTTACCAAATATTTACTGGGGGGTGGGGGGGTGGGGTGGGGAATGACCCCGTGGCCTCACCGTGGATTCGCTTCTGTTCTCCACAATTTCCAATTTATAATTCGCTAGTAATCCTGGAGTGTCCTATGTAAGAATATTTCTATATGTAGAAATATCATATTGGGCCATGTAATATCTTTGGTTAATTAAGAATATTGCTAAATATATTGGTTACCATTTATTGGGCTTATTTCCTATTATCTCTTCCTTGATGGACGATCGAGATTGATTGCTAACAACCTCATCAAGAACCTATGGTCGAGATTGATTGCTAACAACCTCATCATGAACCTACGATCGAGATTGATTGCTAACAACCTCATCAGGAACCTACGGTAGAGATTGATTGCTAACAACCTCATCAGGAACCTTGGTCCTCCTTCTACCTATAAAAGGAACTCTATAGCCATCAGTATAGATCAAGAAGAAGAAATTTTATTTCATTACACAAAAGGTCAAGAAGGAGAAACCAAGTTATTCCACTTATATTCTACGGGGTAATTGCATCCTTGGAAGATTGCTTCATCAATCAATGGCTTCATCAGGTAATATGTTTTAACACAACTATGTATATTTGATTATCCTATTGTTCAAAGATCCAACCATAATATATATATATATATATATGAAAGTCTAATATTTGGTATCATAGCATGGTTTAGAACTATATGATTTTCTATGATGTTGTATGCATAAATTGTGTGATATGAATTAATAAGAGAACCTTTTGTGAAATTTTTCGTAAGTCTGTTAATGAATCTTGATGATCAATTTTGTGTTGTTTTGATCAAGTCTCCACTGAAGATTAGGGACAGCTGCATAAGTGATTAAATGAAAACACTATTATAGTTAGTAGTGTTAGTAGCTTTGAAAAATTAGGCGTGCGAATAATTTTCGAACTCGAATGCTGCTACAAATCATTAAGATGAAATTATTTAATTTTTAAAATCATTATTTAACTTTAATCATTATTTGAATACAAATTAAAGTTAATTTATTGAATAGTTAGTTATAAAATATAAATATTGATTAAAGTTAAAGTTATAAAATAACTTCCCACTACGATTTGTATTATGTTAATTATAAAATACAAATAATAATTTATATTTTATATTATTCCCACTGATTAATAGTTTATATTATATTATACTCATTATTTGAACTTTAACAAATAAAATAACTTTAATCATTATTTAACCAATAAATCATTATTGTTAAGTGGGTCGCTATCAATGTACACCGAACGGTGACCGACTCTGTAATTGTTTAGAGTCAGACGTGTCACTGTATCAAGACTTGGTCTCGCAATTATTTTGAGACAAAAAAAATTATGACCAACATGTAACGTTATTCGAATCAGTTTAAGTTGGTGGCCCCCAATACGTATTAATTTTTCCAAAAAAATGTGAACAAAGAATTGGATACCAAAGTAACCTTCTGTATGGGTTAGACTCATGTATAATAAAATAGTCATTTTCCTGTTTAACTTCGGCATAACTGACTTTGACTGACTGTTTGACTTCCGCTGTTGACTTTCACATGATGTATTTTTCCTGGACACATTTTTATTTTAAATATAGCTAACTTGAATATGTATAGGTTATTCAAATGTTTGAATTGTATGCTCTTTAGCTATCATCACAGTGATACTAAAGTATTATGTTATATTAACATGTCATTGTAAGTCTACATCGTTTTTTGCAATCACATAAGAATAACTATCACTCACATGAGATGTTTATTCAAGTGTTTGTATATATAAACATAAAGAAATTAACCATTTAATCATACATATTAGAATGAAAAGTTACCCACAGGTAACTCTAATTCACATGTTTGAATAAATATTATGATTATGTATGTAACCATGAAAGGCAAAATATCCACAAATGTTTTTCTTTGCTTGCTTATATATGTGTAAATGTTTTTATGACTTTATGACAAGATTGTTGTTTTAATAAGATTCTACCCACATGAGTTTCTTAATTTATATGTGTGTGAGTATGACTTTGTGTATCTTTGTCATGTTTTACAGCTCTAGTTCTAAGTCTTTGCATTCATATACTTCTTTTATCCCATTCTTCAATGGCACCAACTTCTCAGAATGGAAAGAGAATGTTGAGTTCACTTTGGGTGTGCAGGATATTGACCTTGCTCTCCAAATTGAAAAGCCAATTATAGATGATAAGAGTTCCACTGACAATAAGGATTTCTTAAAAAAGTGGGAGAGAAGTGATAGAGTGAGCATACAGTTGATGCGAATGCACATTGATACAAACATCAAAGAATCACTTCCCAAACAACCTAAAAGTGCTAAGTACTTTATGGAAATCGTAAAGGAACGCTTTAAGATAGCAGATAAGTCTCTAGTTGGGAAATTGATGGCTGATCTTACCACCATGAAGTATACCGATGTAAGGTCAATGCACCAGCACATGATAGAAATGCGTAGCATTGCTGCTAAGCACACTGAGATGAAATTAACTGTGGATGAGAACTTTCTTGTCCAACTCATTCTCAACTCGCTACCACCACAATATGCCACCTTTCAAGTGCATTACAACACTATTAAGGAAAAGTGGACAACAAATGAATTGGGAAACATGTTGGTTCAAGAGGAAGCTAGGCTAAACCAGCAAGGTCTTAATCAAGCGCATTTTGTCAACCGAGGAGTGAACAATAAGCGTAAGCCTGCAAAGGGCAATAAGGGAGCACCACAAAATAATTCTGTTCAACCTGAAAAGAAGAAAGCAAAGAAAGATGACAATAAGTATCATTTCTGTAAGAAACCTGGTCATTTTCAGAAAGATTGCATTAAGCGTCAAAATGGTTCGAGAAGAAAGGTAATCCTTTGGGATTCGTAAGCTATTTTGAAACAAATTTGACTATTAAAGAACCTTCTTTATCATGGTGGTTTGATTCTGGTGCTAATGTTCATGTTTCTAATTCGATGCAGGGATACCTTTCAACCCAAATCACAAACCATAATGAAAACTTCCTTTTTATGGGCAATGGCAATAAATCCCCAGTTAATGATGTAGGCACCTACCGTTTGATTCTAGATCATGGATACTTTCTTGATTTAGAAAACACTATTTGTTTTCTAACTATCTCTCGCAATTTAATTTCAGTTTCTCAACTAGATAGACAAGGTTTTCAATTTCAAATTGCCAATGGATGTTTTAGTTTGTTTAAAGATTTTAAAGTTATTGGTTCTGGTTACCTTTCTGATGGTCTTTACAAGTTAAATTATCACCATCATCAATACCTGGAACCTATTTAACCATGCATCATAATGATAGAACTGAACATGCTGAGGGTAATTCCTCATTCTTGTGGCATAAGAAGCTGGGACACATATCTCGTGAAAAGCTTCAAAGATTGGTAAAAGATGGGATTCTACCGAACCTTGATTTTACTGATTATAAGAGTTGTGTGGATTTTATTAAAGGAAAAATGACAAAACCCACAAAGAAAGGTGCCACAAGAAGTTCCGAACTCCTTGAAATAATACATACAGATATTTGTGGACCCTTCGACATTCCAACTTTTGGAGGAGAAAAATATTTTATCACCTTTATTGATGATTTTTCATGTTATTGTTATCTTTACTTATTGCATGATAAATCTCAAGTTGTGAATGTTGTGGAGCAATTCATTACCGAAGTTGAGAGGCAATTAAAAAAGAAGGTGAAAATCATTAGGTCTGATAGGGGTGGAGAGTATTATGGAAGGTATGACGAGATAGGACAACATCCTGGACCTTTCAATTTACTTCTTTAAAAGCTTGGAATTGTTGCTCAATACACAATGCCAGGTTCACCTTGGCAGAATGGTGTAGCAGAAAGGCGAAATCGTACTCTAAAAGAAATGGTTAGAAGCATGATTAGTCATGCGAATGTACCCTTAAGTTTGTGGATTTATGCTCTTCGTTATGTTGGGTACATTTTAAATAGAGTTCCAAGCAAAGCAGTTCCAAAGACTCCTTTTGAACTGTGGAAGTGCTGGAAACCTAGTTTAAAACACCTGGAAGTTTGGGGTTGTTCAGCAGAAGCGAAAGTTTATAATCCCAAAGAAAAGAAATTGGATATGAAAACTGTTAGCGGTTACTTTATTGGTTTTCCTGAAAAATCCAAGGGGTATATTATTTAGTGTCCTAACCATAGTATGAGAATTGTTGAAACTAGAAATGCAAAATTCATTAAGGATGGCGAAGTTAGTGTGAGTACACCAGTGCAAGAAAAATCTGTTTAAGAAATCAGAGTAATAATCCCTTTACCTCAGATTTATACAGATATTGTGACTCCTCCGGTTGTAGAACCGAATGAAGAGGGCGAAACACAAATAACGGCACTGGAGCTTCATGATGAGACTATTGCAAATGAAGAAATTGTAGAACAACCACAAGAACTAGCCTTAAGAAGATCTACTAGAGAACGAAAAAGGGATATTTCTGATGATTATGTGGTTTATCTACAAGAATCGGATTTTGATTTAGGGACTATGAAAGATCCAGTTTCTTATTCACAAGCTATCAAGTGTAGTAATTCTAATAAATGGATTAATGCTACGAAAGTAGAGAAAAAATCGATGGATGATAATGGAGTCTGGGAATACGTTGAATTGCCTGAAGGACACAAAGCAATCGGGTGTAAATGGGTCTTTAAGACCAAACGCGATGCTAATGGCAATATTCAATGTTATAAAGCTAGACTTGTAGCCAAAGGTTTCACTCAGAAAGATGGCATTGATTACAAAGAGACTTTTTCTCCCGTGTCAAAGAAAGACTCTATCAGAATTATTCTAGCATTAGTAGCTCAATATGACCTTGAGTTACATCAAATGGATGTGAAAACATCTTTTCTTAATGGTGAGCTTGAGGAAGATATTTACATGTGTCAACCTGAAGGTTTTGTCCTAGAAGGAAAGGAACACATGGTCTGCAAACTTAAGAAATCAATTTATGGACTTAAGCAAGCCTCCAGGAAATGGTATCTAAAATTCAACGAAACCATTAAAAATTTGGTTTTAAAGAAAATGATGTAGATCCATGCATATACCTCAAGATTAGTGGGAGGAAGTTCATATTTTTGGTATTGTATGTAGATGACATACTACTTGCGAGTAGTGATCTTGGCCTTATGCATAACAAAGGAATATCTCTCGAAGAATTTTGAAATGAAAGATATGGGTGAGGCTTCTTATGTGATTGGATAGAAATATTCCGTGATAGATCACTTGGAACAATATATCGAAAGAATTTTATAGAGGTTTGGGATGAGTGTATGTAAGACAAGCATAGTTCCGGTTTCTAAAGGAGACAAGTTTGGACTCAATATTTGTCCTAAGAATGAACTGGAATGTAAACAAATGGATAAAATTCCTTATGCTTCTGTGGTGGGAAGTTTAATGGATGCTCAAGTTTGCACACGACCAGATATCAGCTATATAGTTGGTATGCTGGGAAGATACCTTGTGAATCCTGGAATGGAACACTGGAAAGATGCAAAGAAAGTTTTAAGGTACCTGCAAGGAACGAAAGATCATCGTCTCACATTTATGAAGTCAGATCAATTTGAGTTGCTTGGCTATACATATTCCGATTTCATGGGATGTAATGATACTCGAACTAGCACTTTTGGATATTTTTTTCTATTAGCTGGAGGAGCAATATCATGGAAAAGTGCAAAAGAGTCGATTCTCACTGGATCAACAATGGAAGCTGAATTTGTAGCATGTTATTAGGCTACAAATTATTGTTCATGGATGCGAAATTTCATCTTAATGTTTGAAGACCTAAATTTTGCCTCCGCACCTGTGAAACTTTACTGTGATAATGCCGCAGCAGTATTCTTTTGAAAGAGCGCAAGATATACTAAGGGTTCAAGACACATGGATCTAAAGTACCTATGCGAGAAACAAGTTGTTCAGATGAAAAAGTTGTTCATTGAACACATAGGCACAAAACTTATGATTGCAGATGCATTTACGAAGGCGTTACCTCCTAAGACTTTTTTGGAACATGTTGGAAACATGGGTCTTGAGGGAGTAACAATCAATTAGTTTCACTTAGACTTTTTCTTATGTTTGAACACTTATTGAGATCTTATTATTGTTGTTATTCTGAACTTATTTCTGTATCCACTTTAGTATACTTTTATGTTATTGGATAAATGTTACAGAAATTGTTTTCTTTTGAAGACATTAGTGGACCATTATGATATCCCATTTAAGACCTAATTAAGTAAGTTGCATGTGTTGTGGTACATGGAAGGGAACACGTTGATAACAAGACAATATGCCACCACCATGACTCGCATAAGTTATTTGCTTGGTTAAGGTATTACGTTTAACCGTTAAATTTGTTTAGCAATTATGCGCGCTTATGTTTTTTTATGATTAACCATTATATAGATTATCACATGGACCAGTGGGAGAATGTAAGAATATTTCTATATGTAGAAATATCCTATTGGGCCATGTAATATCTTTGGTTAATTAAGAATATTGCTAAATATATTGGTTACCATTTATTGGGCTTATTTCCTATTATCTCTTCCTTGATGGACGGTCGATATTGATTGCTAACAACCTCATCAAGAACCTACGGTCGAGATTGATTGCTAACAACCTCATCAGGAACCTACGATCGAGATTGATTGCTAACAACCTCATCAGGAACCTACGATAGAGATTGATTGCTAACAACCTCATCAGGAACCTTGGTCCTCCTTCTACCTATAAAAGGAACTCTATAGCCATCAGTATAGAGCAAGAATAAGAAATTTCATTTCATTACACAAAAGGTCAAGAAGGAAAAACCAAGTTATTCCACTTCTATTCTAAGGGGTAATTGCAGCCTTGGAAGATTGCTTCATCAATCAATGGCTTCATCAGGTAATATGTTTTAACACAACTATGTATATTTGATTATCCTATTGTTCAAAGTTTTAACCTGAGAAGAACACCAAATTCATTTTCTTTTCTCAAGGCATTGCGATTTGATGACACCAACGGTGAGGCAGTAATCTCAATGTTAGCTACCGGAAGACTTGCCTCTCTTACATCCCTTTCTATAAGAAACTCTCCAGATCTAACGCATATTTCACTGGGCTTGGTCCTCCAAAAGTTTACTCAGAATCTTCAACACCTATATATCTCTGGTTGCTGTCAGTTTCGAGGTTTTCTTGAAGATGGTGCTCAAAACAACAACAACAATTCTCTCCGCTCATTAGGATTGTTTAGGTGTCCTATTTTAATCTTACTCCCGGATTTACCAACATGGACTTCTCTACGGGAATTAACCATTTTCAACTGCGACAAATTGGGGGAATCATTACCCTACGATCTCAAGAAATCTCTTACCTTTCTTGAAGGGTTAAAAGTTGATTTTAAAACTGCTATTTAGACAGCCTTTTTGAACAGCTCTCGTAGCTAGCTCAAGATGTGGCAGCCACCTGGAGGAAAAACCAAAAAAAAAAAATGAAATACAAAAAGTTGACTTTAATAATTCCCAAAAAGTTGAGTAAATTATTTAATAAAAAATTATTCCTCTCTCTGTTATCATATCAGAAACGTGTCCAAAGTATTTCTCCTCTTTTTGGTTCTTGAGCGGAAACGACGAAGCCTATTTGTTTTCAGGCATCCATTATCAAAATTAAGAAACTGCATTTTACAGAAGTATGTGTTCATGTGGAGTTCAATTCCATTGCGAAACCATCTGCTATTATGTTATGAAATGTTATGTTACTCTTTACAATGGTACTTTTTATACTAATTAGTACAATAAACATTGAGTTTGAGACGATCTGAGTTGATATGCTGCAACCCCAGATTTGAAACACCCTACAATCTTCAACACCGTCAACTTTATCTATCACAACTATCATCAACCACATTGAAACCTTTTCTTTGAAGTGAAAAGGAAAGTTTGCTACAATGTTTTGATAAGAAATTTAAGATGAACAGAAATCATATAAATAGTTTAATAATTATGGACAAAACCACCAGTAAATTGAAATAGAAATTCGATCTAGGGAAGAATGAAAGGAGAGAAACCCAAAAGAATTAAGGACAAGGAGGTCAGAGAGGAAGATCAAAACACCACATACGAGCATCCATGGAAAAGACCAAGCCCTCAAAAAAGAGCAAAAAATGAAGAAATCCCTCAAAGCTCAACCCCTTTGCTGCCGGCACTTTCAGCTAGAACCCCATTGCCAAAAAACCACCTCCGCAAGCATATCATCTTTTGCAATCAAGCTATCATTACGAAATCCGTCCGCACTATTTTCATCGGAATAAACAAGTACCTTTGTAAGAAGAAAACAACGATTTCGAAATGAAGTTGAAAGAGAAGAGAAAAAGAAAATAGATGGTTGGCAAGAATGAGCTAAATCAACATCACTTCATAGATAAACACCCAAAACCAAACTCCATGATAAAACCCTTCTTTGAAAAGAAACCCCTAAGAAATCATCATGAGAGACTTGATTTAAAGAGCATGGTCAAACAGATCTGGCATCAAAGATCAGACCGCCGCCGCCACCACCACAAGATGTTGAAGGAAACGTCATGCTGGAAAAGGGCGAAAGAGAAAACAACAGAAAAACAAGTGCAATGTTGTAAGCCACGGTCAGATAAAATAACAAAAGAACAAAAATAATGTTTAACCTTTTAATAGGTTATGTTATTTTCAGAGTTTATTTAGAGACGAAGATTCTGAGTTTCAGTTAGAAATGGAAGAGAAGAAGAAAAGGAGAACCGGCAATACAAGAGAGAGAAGAGGGAAATAATGGGGGAGAGAAAAATATCTTTTAAAATCTTTTTCTTAAAGTACAGTCAACAAGTCAAATTTGGTTTTGACATTATGTCCAGCTAGCAGACACGTCCGCAGCTGTCTATTAGAGCTAGCTAAAAACGCTGTCTAAAAATCATTTTCGGTGATTTTATTCAAAGAGAATACGAGCGTCTAAAAGATCCAACTGATTCCTAAGATTTAATTAATTTGATGGAGGTTCAGTAGAAGAAGTAGAATTGTTTGCTGCAATTCACCTCCAACACACAATCAAATTCCTATTACTACCAACAGGTGACAGGTCCTTTCTCTCTCTGTTTTTTCTCTTCATTACATTGTCTCACTGAGTTGGATATGCAAAAGTTTTCATTTTTCAATTTGAGATTATTAGATACTTGGAAACTTACATTACACTGTAAATATAGCTTTCATGAGGATTGGATGAAGATCTCAAGCACACAAGTAATCCGTACACCAGGAGATGAAGAAGAAAAGGTATACACAGTTGCACCATTGATCCTCTTGAACTCTTTGATGCATACGGAGTATGATTTTACATCAACCATGCACCCGTATTCTAGACTGTTGGTTAATCTTATGTATATTTTCTAGGTCGAAGCTGATAATGTAGGTTCGGCGTTCTTCTAACATCCACAACTATTAATCAGCTTCAATATAACAGATACAGAGATGCTTGAGGGCTACGATAGAGAGGTAACTACTACTTAAACAATGTTCAATCAACTCCTGGCCTTCCATTTTCGGCACTTCATTAGAATAAGCTTCAGATTATGCGTGTTTTTGATCGATTGAATCTTGCTTATGCAGGGTTGCAGTCTTGCAGACCCCTCAATTCTTAGTGATGATGAGATGATCAATGAAGTTACTCTTTGGTTGAAGCTAAACATAAC
Source organism: Papaver bracteatum (assembly GCA_023529315.1). Taxonomy (NCBI): domain Eukaryota; kingdom Viridiplantae; phylum Streptophyta; class Magnoliopsida; order Ranunculales; family Papaveraceae; genus Papaver; species Papaver bracteatum. The sequence goes on along the minus strand of JAJJWX010002688.1, from coordinate 501,580 downwards.
ATTTGTTTCAATGAAGCAGAGCTGAAAAACGTAGGTGGCAATGGTGTAAATATGAAGAACAGAAGCAAAAAGAATTTCAGAGTTACAAAGGCAAAATTGCATCAATTGTTGCATCATTTCAATGAGCAGTTGAGGACGATTTGAGTTTTTATCTCACCGGTCCTTTAACAGATATCTAAGAGTCCAGTAATTAATTTTGTAGTATTTTCTGGTGTTTGTTTCAGACTTCTTTTGCCTCTGCAGATGATTGGTCGTGACTGTGGTGCCAACCTAGTTGGGATGACAGCGATTATAGTGATTCTCATGGGGCTGAAGTCTTTGTTTCTTTTTTCTGTATCATGTTTCCTTTTGGAATTGAAAATGTTTTGGGGAGGCATTTGCCACATTTCGCATTTCAATATGTATAAACAACATATTCTGTATGGAATTTACATTTGCCATGTTTTGAGCCTAATTCTTCCAGGTTGTACATTTGTTGAGCTAAAGAAAAATCCTAGTTCTACCTCTGATTCATACGGAGATCATTTAGCTTTCTCAGACAGAATTCTATGCATCCTTGGATTTATACTTATCTGAGCTGTTGTCAATTATTATTAGAAACTGAAAGAGATTCAACAAGAATTCCTTGGGCTTAAACTTTTCTGACTTTGTATTACGAAGATATGAAATACATATATAATATTTATTCGTTTGTGTCTTTGGAAAGACAGCTGCAAGAGCAGTACTTATTCGAATACCTCTTTGCTAAGGCAACAGCAAGAGCATGCCACGCTACTGCTACTTGGACTTCGAACAGTGCAAACACCATTTTGCAACACAGAATTTATCACCGGACATGGTTCCATAACGCAATTAACAGTTTCTAACAGAAATGTTCCCTCAGGGAATAGGTTGCTACATTCTTGCCTACATGCGTCGCAAGATTCAGCTTCGTTGACATCCTTCACAATTCCCTCATTTCTTATGCAAGTGCTAACAAATGTTTGTGCTACTGCCGTTTCTATATTTATCACAACACCGTAACTTGTATTAGAGCAAGATATATTAATCTATGTCATAGACAAATGAATACATATGCTTTACTTACCAGACAAGCTCGAAAGAGCGATAAAGACGAAGACAAGACCAACGAAAAAAGGAGAACTAATTTTCGGAGCCATGAATGATAATAGAATAAGCAATATTCTTTACTGCGAATATGAATTCATCTATCACTTCCTGCCAATATTCTTTACAGCGTGTCGTACTTCTCTGTATTTATGCTAGGCTATCTAGTATTTATAGAGTTAGTTTCAAAGTGTTTCCAAGGATTAGGCAAAGTCTACTTTTACCGCAAACAGAAATTGAATAAGCAAATCGATAATAGGAAAAGTCAGTCCATAGGTCTGAATGATACTATTCAACAGAAGAAGAAGCGGCCTAGGAGATCTTAGTGTTCCATGTGGTTTTGTTTACCTATGAATATGACAGTCAATTGTTTGGTTTGGAATACGCAATCGCTGTGAATAGAAGTATAGAAATTATAGAACGTATTGAATTCTTGACTTTGGACTTTAATGGGCACAATGAGTAGGCCAAACAAAGTCCATTATAACCAGCTAGCAAACTTAATGCGCAACATCAAGAAAATAATGCATAGGTGTGATGCAGTAGTACTCAACCAAGAAGTTACAGAATTAGGTTTGAAACTAAGAGTGGGAAAAAAGAAAAAAGAATCATTATGTAAGATAAGAGCAGATGATACCATTTTGATGGGAAGCCACATTTTCATTCAAGTTTCAATGGGCTTATATGTCAAATGGAAGCCCGGCAGATCTTTTTGATCCCACTATCCCAGCGACCAGCGTCACAAAATGTCTAAGAAATAGATGTAAAAGACAAGCAACTAATCCATTTATTTTCGAATACAAATATAGCAAGATTGGTTCATTAAGCTGTCCGGAAGTAAGGATTTTTGTTTTCGATAAGTGCAGTGATTAACTAACTTATACTCATTGCTCGATATTTTGGTGATTTACATTGAAATGAAGCAGTGAAGGGTTTTCTTAAACTAGGACTCCCATCGTGTGTCCGTAAACTCCGAAAGTAATATTCGCACAGCAACCGGGATAACGATAATGTATTTACGATGTTTGGATCCCTTGTTGCATAAAATTCACATGTTTCAAGATACATATATAGAAAAAGAATAACAGAAACATACACAACGACTATACTCAGAATTAAGACAAGGAATATAACGTACTAATCCGTTATGGATTTATCTATACAACAGCAAAAACAGACAAAGTCCATCCGAATGAGATGACACAAGACTGGAAGTGGATACTTTGTAGTCCTCTCAGGGCATTTTTTCCAACAAAGTGTTCTACAATCATCACAAGTTTCTTCGAAATTTAATACCCCGTTAATTCTTTTTCTAACTATGCTGCCATACTTAACAATTCCCCCATATCCCCGGCAAGTTTTATCTTGTAAATGAAGCAATGCCGGCTGTCCATTGACCTCATCTCGATCTAGGACCTTTTGGAAGTCTTCTGCACGGTGAATATTTTCAGCTGCCGATTCATTTCTCTTGATCTCCTTCAGGAAGTCATCTGCTAATTGTATTGATAGAAACAATTAGCAAGAACAGAAAAAGTATAACAATTAACCATTGATCTAAAATGAATTGACAAAATAAATTTATGTAGATTCGTATATAACTTAACAGAGAAGGTAGGATGAACAATAAGCATGGCAAAAAGAAAACCAACCAAAAAATAAGAACTAGATTTTGGAGCCATGATTGATATTGATATTACTGGTTTGATGATGGATCAACTAATGAATGTATGCTTCAATTTATTACGTTCCCAACGAACAGAGGTATTTTTATAATTTATATTTTGCTCGATCAATATTTTTTTCGTCAATAAGCTAAGAGACCAACAAGAAAAAAAACAAGGATTATTTGGGGGCCACAAAAAATAATTGGGGGCCTCATCAGTTGGTCTTCCACTAGCATTTTGGGGCTACCCCTTATCCGAATTTTTCGAAATGGCTAAATTACCCCCAAACCATTAGTGTTAATTTAGTTGATTAGTTAAGTTAGATTAGTTGTTAATTAGTTAAGTTAGATAAAATCAGTTTTCTCCCTCTCTCTGAGCTATCTACGGTTCCATTGACGACACTAAGAAAAAAAAATCAGTTACAGTTAAAGGGTCGTCCACCCAAAAATCCTAAATCCTAACGATTTTTCATATACACGTAGAGACTATGAAAAATCGTTAGGATATATGAGGAGGGAGATAACGACCCTAATTCTAGTTTTTAATTTCTACTAATCAGGAATGAATTCGATATTGTATTGGCCCTAATAGTGACGACTCAAACCTTCCTATTTGATATTTTGTTTGCAAAATTTGGTTTTTAACAGAAAATTAGCAATTACAGAAGAAGGGTCGTCAACCTCGATAGTTGTATGCCCTAACGATTTTTCATCTGCATGTTATTTATATGAATAATCGTTAATGTATAAGGTGTGGGAGATAACAACCATTTTTTTGGGTTTAAGATTTTTTTCCCCCAGAATAGAGTCGTCAATATATTATAGAACCAATTAACGACCCTATTATATATGACGACCCCTTTTTATACACTAACGATTCTATATGACTAAAAACTATTTCTCTGACCAAAGAAATGGAAGGGTCGTCACCTTAAAATGGAAGGATCGTCATTTTAAAATGGAAGGGTCGTCGTGGTATAACAAAAAAATGATAACGACTATTGGCTGAGTCGTTTATGTGGCTGAGTCGTTTATGTATGTAGAAGAATGATAACGACTCTTGTACATTACTTATCCGACAAATGACAAAAATGTTAATGACAAAGTGTTGTGTAACGATCCTTTGATCTGTGTACTCCTTTTTCATTTTTTCAAGTTTATTATATAACGATCCTTTCTTATTTGACAAAAAGATAACGATCCTTTTATCAAAATGATAAAATGATAATTAGAGTCGTTATCTATAAAATAGTATCTTGACTAACAATAACAATACCCTAAAGACCCCCAAATTCCAGTTGACGACTCTATGTATATATGGTGACGATTCTATTAATTTTAAGGGGTTGTTAACGACCCTATTAATAAACCAACGACCCTATTAATTTTAAAGGAAAGGTAAAATGATACTTTCAACCTCATTCTGGAAGCCCCCTAAAATTTTCAGTGTTAACATAAATTTGGTGAGGCCCCCCAGTTATTTTTTAGGCCCCCAATTAATTGTTGAAAAAAAAGTCCACATCTTGGAATGAACAAAAGTTAATTAAACAAAACATCAATTACAAATCTGCACTTGCATGTTACTCATATTGATTCTCTAACACGTTGGCAAGATTTTTGGGTAAAATTATGATTTTGGCCTGTCTTGCAACACCTTCAATAACACTTAAATATCTTCGAGCGACAACATTTAAAAAGACCTCGTTTCTACTACTCCCTCCGTACCTATATTATATAGGCGGAATTTATATTTTTTCTTGTACCACTATATAGGCGGAGTCCAAATTTCTAAACGGGTTTTTACTTATATTTCCCTATTTATTTGTTTGGAAATCATCACAATTGAGTATACGTCTCTAACATTGGAAATACAATTAAGGGTAAAACAGGAAAAACATATAAATGTATAAAATCAATAAAATTTTCTTAATTTAAGAGGATTGGTCCTTCCGTCTATATATGTGATACGGAGGGAGTAATAAAGATTTATTTTGTGCTATTAACGGTTCTAAGAAGTTGGAATTAATGTACAGAGTTTGTTGAATGTATTCATCGAAAACACCAAGTAAGTTAACCCGTGGCAGAGCCAGACTTTGTGAATGAGAGGGTCTAAATATATATATATATAATGCGTACACTAGGTGGGCTAAATTTTTAAAACTAAGTAGACTAAGTGCAAAATTTACTACCCGTTTAAAGGTTTTTTAATGGTTTTGGTGGGTTTGGTGATTAAAGTCAGGGTTAGTCAACCCTTGGCTCCGTCCCTGAAGTTAACCGCCCCGTATGCAACCGGATGTTAATCCATTGGACGCGATTTTTTTTTTTTTTTTTGGCATGACAAAGAAGAGAGAATATATTAAAAGAATGAAAGATCACAATCCTTAAAGGCTAGACAAACATTTCGAAACCCAACAGAGAAAAGGAACAGAGAACTGAAGAAATAGCCCAAAAAGAAAAACCACAACCCTTGGCCAGCCACACTAACCATGCCAAAGCATGCCGACCATGCTAACCACACCTCTGTGCCAATGGAAAACCATGCATGCCATCCACACTAACCGTGCCAAAGCATGCCAACCATGATAGCTGCACCTCTGTGCCAATGGAAAACCATGCCAGCCAAACTAACCACGCTAAAGCATGCCAACCATGCTAGCCAAACCTCTGTGCCAATGGAAAACCATGCCAGCCACACTTACCGCGCCAAAAGCATGCCAACCATGCTAGCCAAACCTCTGTGCCAATGGAAAACCATGCCATCCACACTTACCACGCCAAAAGCATGCCAACCATGCTATCCGCACCTCTGTGCCAATGGAAAACCATGCCATCCACACTTATCGCGCCAAAGCATGCCAACCATGCTAGACGCACCTCTATGCCAATGGCAAACCATTCCATCCACACTAACCGCGCCAAAGCATGTTAACCATGCTAGCCGCACCTCTGTGCCAATGGGAAACCATACCATCCAAACTAACCGCGCCAAAGCATGCAAACCATGCTAGCCGTACCCATGTGCCAATGGCAAACCATGTCAGCCACACTAACCGCGTCAAAGCATGCCAACCATGCTAACCGCACCCCTGTGCCAATGGAAAACCATGACAGCGACACCTACCGCGCCATGCCAAACGCACCTCGCCATGGCCCCATGCCAACTTAGCCGTGACACCATGTTGTCCTTCCCTACACGGCTACCAAAACAAAGGAATGCAACAATCAACGGTTTCCCTTCAATCCCTGGAGAAAATCCTGGACGTCTAAGATTACCAAACGACCTTTGGCCCAAAACCATAGCTTTGTCACGCACCTAGCCAAAGCTAGCCACGCCATGCACCCATGGAAAACCCTTGGCCCCACATGCCAAGCCAAAGATAGCCACGCCTTGCACCCATGCATGGAAAACCCTTGGCACCACATGCCAAACCAAAACCGCGCCTAGCCAAAGCTAGCCACGCCATCCGCCCATCGAAAACCCTTGGCCCCACATGCCAAGCCAAAACCGCACCTAGCAGAAGATAGCCACGCCATGCTCCCATGGAAAATCCTTGGCCCCACATGCCGAGCCAAAACCACACCTAGCCAAAGCTAGCCACTCCATGCGCCCAAGGAAAACCCTTGGCCCGCATGCCAAGGCATACCATGCCAACCTAACTGCGCCAAGGCATGCCATGATAGCTGTCACACCTTCAAACTCCCCTTAAATTTTCTGCAAAAGTATAACCCGGCATCACAATGGTTCTGTGAATAAAGATTCACCCACTTGCACTTCAACCTTATAAGTTTGCACCAATGCAAACAGCCAACTCAACAATTCTTCAGCGGAAGTCTTTAGCCTTCTTTCTCTTCAACTTAAACTCATCAAATGCACCCCATAATGCATTCAATCTTTTCCATACTTTGCTATCAATAATCAGCCAACCAAGAACACTTAGAACATGATACAATTAACTCTTTTATTGCATCAAAAGGGAAGAAATACAAAACTTTCCCACTTGGGGACTTAAACAAACTTGTTCACTCCTTGAACCAAGTCTAAGTCTTACAAAAACTCTCTTATTTGCTCACATATGCAACCTTCACTCTCACATACGTTAGCTTACTCTCACATAGGCTAGGCTTCCGAATTTCTCATGTCTTAGGACTATTTATAAAACAGCTTTGCTTGGACAAACTATGCATAACCGTTACACACGCTAGAGTCATCCATCTATCTCGGGGAGCAGTTTCATAACCTCTAACTACTATGACAACCGGCCAGTTCTCCTTTAACTTGTGCCAATTCTCCCACGATTATAAACTCCTTTATAACCGCTCCTCTTCATCACGCGTCATTGGCATGCTTGTGAAGCTCGTAACCAATTTGTAACCATCACTTGAGCCTTATTGTGCCACTTGTTCTGGCATACTGGATTCTATCAGGCTCCAACGTTCATCCATCTTTGTAATACCTTGTATTTTTTAGTTGCGGTTTCGGGTTGGGATGTACCCAAATTAGCTAACCATGTGGTTTAGATTCTTGTTCCTTAGCCTTAGCCTAGGTGGGTGGATTGAACTAGAAAGTCTACAAATTAATGTGGAAATATAGTCATGTTATTAGTTTTAATAATTAAATAAAAAATGATAGAAAAATGAAAAGACAAATATATAAGTAGAGAAAATATTATTAAGGTTTTATATACCTAAAAGTTTAGAAAAAAATAATTTTAGAAGTTAGAAATCAAAAGGCTAGGAGAAAGAAAAAGAGATGGAGATATAGGTTTTTGTTTAGAGAAGAAAGCTATGGAGAGGAAGAAGATGAATTGGAGCTAGGGTTCTTGAGGAGAAATTCTAATTAGGAAAATCATTGGAGAATCAAATGAATTGAGGTAGAATGTGAAACCCTTTCTCTTTAGGTGTTTTATTTGGTGTTTATTTTATATGATTTTGTATTGTTATGATTCAATAATTTATTTGAAAAAAATATGTACCTCTTCTTGATGATCAGGCATCTATCAAGAATACAAAACAAAGCTAGGCTAAGTTTGCCTTTGTTAGTGGTGGTCAGGATTTGTCTGTGGGAAAGATAAATCAAAGGCTGTGGTTCTCCCTGCCATAACCTACAAGTCGCACACGTGCTGTTAATTCCAATATTATGAATGAAAAATGAATACTCAAGTCAAGATATGGAATTTCAAAAATTATAACGGGGAGGTTCGAACTCATGACCTATTGTGTCATAAGAGTGGCCTCTAACCATTGTTCCACCTTGGTTGGAATTGATAGAAAAGATAAATCAACAGTGGTGGGTTTTTTCAACTTAAACACCATAATTGGTCTATTAATTAGTGTTTCACTAATTGCACATAATAAATAATCTATTCATTATAAAGTGTTTTATTAATTAGTGTTTCACTAATTGCTCATAATAAATGACTAATCATTTTTTAATTATAAATATTTTCTTGATTAATTATAATATTTATTTCTATTAATAAGTAATTTTGATAAATAATATCAATAGACATTTTCTGCGACAATGAGTAGTAGAAGAAGTGGAGGCCGAAAGATTAGTGGTGGTTAATGGCGGAGCCAAGCACAATTATATATTTTTTTTTATTTTATCGTAAATGGGATACAAAGTCCATTTTTCACATGTATCCAGCTTGCCAAGAATTTTTCCTCCCTCTCTCCTCAAAATCCTGGCTCCGCCCCTGGTTTGTGGTAGAAGAAGTAATGACGGTGAATGCTGGTGAGTAGTGATGGACAATATTAATTTTATGTTGTCGTTACAACATCGTGGTTGGTTGTTTTTAACATTTTTGATAAAGGAAGGTACCATATATTTCAGGGAGGATATCATACAAGACAATATTTTCATGATCGTAGTTGGATCACCCAAATGGTACCACTGTTATCTTTGGCACTATATCGTATAAATCATGATTTTTTAGTGTTAAAATAAAATTGATTGCAATACAAAAAAAAATATACACGGAAAAAAAATTAATGAAACTAATCAATTGACAAAATTTTGTTCAATCTAAACCTCATAATGGCATTTGTGATTGAAAATTAGAATTGTGTTTAACAACCTATATGCGATGGGCGGCAGTGATGGTGGGAGTGCTAGAGTCAAAAATTGACATTGAGGAGACCTATTTATTTTATTTTTTTAAAAGAAACATGTAAACTTTGGTAGACTAAACCATAAATATATATGGACAAAATAATTTTTATAAAATAAACAATTTTTTTTATGTAGCTATTAAAAATTTAAGGGGTTAGAGCCAGGTTGGTCAACCCCTGGCTCCGCCACTATGTGGTGGTGGATAAAAAAAATGGATTCATATGATTTTATGGTGGTGACGGGTATTGGTGAACAAAAATATATTATGCTAATTTCAAGCCAACCCGCTGACAAGCTAACGCATACAAAATGTGTAACTTTATATTATAAGAATAAAACGTGGTTTATCATTCTAATATTAAAATAAACTACTCGATAAAACACATGTCCATTTTAAAAAATTGGTGCAATCAATTTCCATGTTATGTAGTAACTAAAGCAACGACACGAATCAAGATCAGAACATATGAAATTATTTATTATCGATTTGTTTATGTAAAGTGTGGTCAGAATTTGTCCTAGGCAAAGATAAATTTACCGCTGGGGTTTGTTCAACTTAACCATTTTTAAACGTTTTATTAATTAGTGTCTCATTGATTGTTCATAATGATTAATTAAATTTCTATTATAAATGTCCCTTTAATAATCTAACATAAATACATGATTTTATTAATAAATAATTTACTAAAAACTATATTAATTTTAATGGTGGTAGTGGAAGTAGGGTTAGTATAAGCGATGGCGAGTGTTTGTGAATGGTGGAGGCGGTATTGGTGGAAGAAATAGTGGCGGTGGATGGTTTTTATTATGGTGGGAGTTGGTAATAGTAGTGTATAATAATAGTTTTTTCTTTTTAGTGAGTTTTATTGACCAAGTAAAAAAATAATCTTCACAAAACATGCAACATTGTATTGTGAAAGATGTAATTGGTTGTTTTTAGCACGATTGATAAGGACAAAAACCAAATATTTCGAGGATGATACTGGAACGTATAAGACAATATGATCATGGCTGTTCGATCACCCGTATTATATAAAGGAAATTGGTGTACCCACGTAAGAGAACATTACCGCTCTCTCAAGTACTATTATATTCTTTTTCCTGAAAGACCATCAATATCGAGTTGTTTCGCGACAACTACCTACAAAGACAACAACTTTCATTCAATTCCCGATATAAAACCTTATTGACCAGGAAAATGTATTTGAATTCTAAAATATTTGTTTGAGAATTATGTTTGTTCATCAAAATCATCATAAAAAACTCTAAATCATAAATCTAAATTTCGCCTCCGATGTTTATATTATTTTTTTTAATATTTTACATTCTCAAATCATGCGACCTCTTGATGACAAATCAACAATATCAAATTACGGATAAATATATATAGGTTTCATTCACTGGGTTAGAAGGTAGAGTAGACACAGATGGGTAGATCATACAAAGCAGAACATGACAGAGAATACTTTAATAATTTGGTCAAGAGATAAGGTCAAAAATTTAATATTAACTTTCTATAGGACTAATTAGATCGGCTTCGATAGGAGATGATTAAAATATGGATTAATAATTTTCACGTAAGATAATTGCAAAACATAGTTTGGCTAACTTTTCGTATGTAAAGAATGGTCAAAATTTGTCCTTCCTCAATTGCTATGTTATGTGAGAAGAAGGTGATATCTAATATTGAGGTATAATTCAAATCTATTAGATTCATACCATTTACAACTGGATGCCTTGAAAAAAATTGACGTGTTGTTATTATTATTACACATGCAAGGGATACATTGAACACACTTGCGCAAATAGCTCACTTCACAAATGATTGGTGTTGCATGTACTGTCTAGAATGCAACGAGATATTTGAGGAAACAAGGCACCAAAAGATGTGTCCGGAGTATTTTGGATATAGTAACTTAGACCCGATGTAATACTTATGTTCTTTTTTTTTTAGTTTTTCCACAATCTATTTATTTAAGAAAAATGAACATTGCAAATACATAATATCAACAAAAATTAGACAAATTGCGTTTGACAATAATGGCTACTAATGGTCCGGAAACGACAAAATAAATGAATTATTGGGATATACAACGGATTACTTAACACGAATGAAAGAGGTATAACTATTTCGATTCTAAAATCACATAAAGTTCACAGTAGAAGATGACATCAAGTTTAAAGTTAGTCAAAAACATAATATGGCTAACTAAAATGGTGGATCAACATCATCTACATAGGTTAGTTAGTAGATTAGTTTGGTTTTTATTATGTTTTCTTCTTATCTACACCATTTTGGTAGTTTTATCTACTCTTTTGAGGTTTATGTTCGCTTTAATGGCGATTCTTGGTTATTGGGTTGAGATTTAAGATCAATAGTGATGCTCTCCATGCTCTCCAACGACGAAACCTTCATCTTGGTTTTCTTCGGAGACGGAATCTACATCGGAATCTTCATCATCTACTTATCCGGCGACGGAACCTCCATATGTGGTATTTTTGATGACCGAAGCTTCATTAAAAAAATACTACCTATTTTGAGGATTGACAACATGACCATGATAGATAAGTCAGCTAGAGCGAAATACGAGCATGTGGAGACTTTTATGGACTATATTGATTAGTTGATTTCACTGAGATGAGCGTTGTTGACGACATATTTCCAAAAATATTTAAACTTTCATGTTCATGTAGAGCATTATCTCATTATAAGCAATGAACCTAAATAAAAAAGTGTCTGGAAGTTAAGATTATATTTCTTTCGTTTGAGCAAATCTCCGGCGGTAAAATATTAAAGGAAAAAACAAAAACAAAAAAGAGAGGAAAATCCCAACTATTTTTATGACAAACACATATTAAATCATAGGGAGTTGATAAGTATTCAGGACACAAATTATACGATATATTAAAAATGAACCAACATCATGGCCCGTGCCGTTACGGCACGGGTTAAGGGCTAGTTATTGATATAAAGCATGATTAAGCATCTCTTGTTAAAATTTGAGAATTTTCCAATGTAAATTCACCGTTGAATGTTTGTTTGAATTTGAGTGATATTTTCTGAAATTCTGGACAGTTTCGATTTGCTGTGATTTTGATGTTCTTAGGAAGTCTTAATGATGTTAAAACAATTTGAGGTCCTAACAAAAGTTGTATATAAATGTCTTATCTTTCATTATGCTCTGGATTTGCTTAATTTCAGGTTTTTATGAATTTATCATGAATTGTTTGGTAAAGACATGCAATATGTCCAGTTTTTAGGATGTCATTGTGAATTCATTATATTTTGATTGAGCCGTTAGTTTAATGTGAAATTTGGTTATGTTATACACGATGGTGTCAGGAATGTTCCATAAAATTTTGAGGTAGATCGGACAAAGTTATCACCTGAAATGCATAATGTAATGTGGCTGCATTTAACTTGTTTGCATAAATGCTTGAAGAAATTCATGTTCTTAAGCCATGGTTGCTTATGTTGTTTGTAAAAATGATTTATAAAAGTAAATGAGTTTATGATTTTACGTTAGATGGAATATCGTTTCATGCTAACGGCGGGTAATGATCCCCGAGAGTTAAATGGGTAATGATCCCCATGGGAACTTGTGTTTCCCGACCATCGATGGCGGCTGTCCGTGCCGGTAAACGATAGGTGGTGTACGAACCAAGGTTTTAGTACTGTGAATGAAATGGGTAATGATCCCCGAGAGCAAATGGGTATGATCCCCATAGGAACTTTTGTTCCTGACCATCGATGGAGGCTGTCCGTGCCGATAAACAATAGGTGGTGTACGAACCAAGGTTTTCCTACCGTGAACTCATCGTTTGAGGTGACAATATAAATATGTGAATATGTTGGATTAAATGATTTGTTGGAAAATATGGTGGTGTACGAAACAAGGTTTTCGTACCGTGAACTCATTGTTTGAGGTGACAATATAAATATGTGAATATGTTGGATTAAATGATTAAATGATTCTAGATTAAATGATTTGTTGGAAAATATAATTGGTGTGATGAACTCATGGTTTCTCTATGACGATATTAATACATGAATAGATGTGTTGAATCATTGATGAATGATTTGTTGACAATTATTTTGGTATTGTAAACTCATGGTTTGTTGGTGACAATATTGATATGTAACTCATGTTTTGACATTTAAAAGGATGGGTTGTTGGAAACATTATTGATGATGTTAATTGGTGTGTTGAATCCTAAATGGATGATTTGTTGGCAATAATATTGGTATGGGGAACTCATGATTGAACAAATAAATTGGATATTTTGTTGATGGATTATTGTGAAGTCTATTAATTAAATGATTTGTTAGAAACAATAGTGGTATTTTGAATTCACGGTTGAACAAATGAATTACATGATTTAGTGGAAATAATATTTGTGAGTTAATGTTGTTGGTTGAATATATTCGTTGAAGTTGCACTGTATTTGTTATTGTATGTTATTCCTTGATAAAATGATTTTGTTTCTGCATCTTTAGAGAATGGGGGTGCATTTTATTGAGCTGTCATCTCACCCCAATTGACATCCTTGCAGATTTATCAGAGTGGCGCAGCGAAAGCTAGGAATGAGTATCTTAGTAATTGAATTGTTTTATTGTATTGCTTGAAATGTAGTTTGAAATAATATATTTGGTTGAAAATGTTTTTAAAGATAATTAGTGGATTTATATGCTTCGGTTTATGTTATGTAAAGTTACAACTATGTTTTGTGCAAAAGTAAATTAGCAAAATAATAAAAAAAAAAGTATGCATTAAGTCTCTTCCCGACCCGTAACGCTTCGAGTTCGGATCTCCATATGGGTTTGACCCTGGTCCGGAACTCGGGGTGTTACAATCTTGGCCCTGCATTTTTATTATTCTAAACTCATGCACGGACAATTCTCGAGCATCAAACATCGAGGACAGCTCCTTAAGCTCACTCAAGTTACTTGTGTGTCATATATGCTTCACTACGCCAATTAGCTTGATAACAACAATGCAACTCTTGCATTACCAACTTGTTTGCATTGTTCAATATTTTTCCAGCATTGAACCAATGCCATAGACTAACTTCTAGTCTATTTTATTCTTCTTGCATCCTCCTTGAGTTTGGGCCAACTCAATTCCACAGATATTCCTTAATGCCAACATCGCATGTTGCATTTGTCACTTTGGCCTTGTCTTGCCTTCCCTTAATGAAGCCTTATTCTGTCGACCAATAAGCTTCATTCCCTAGCCAAATATCTTTACAATGTATTGCTGTACTTGCAATACATTGGCCATGTGGGATTATGCCATTTTCAGCACTTAACAGTCGGTACAGTAATACCGCTATTATGGCTTCGAAATGCGCCATTACGGTTGAACACTGACTTGGCCTGCAACTCTGTGACGCACCATCATTATGCGACACTTGCAGCACCGTAAAAGACCTCCCCCACTTGATCGGTTCAACTCCCTCGTCGAACGCAACCAAGTATACCCAATGTACTTGTTCTTCGGCCTTTTGTACACTTATGAGCCCCTCTCAGAATTCAGCAAACTTGTTTGGCCTTCCTTCTTTCCAAAACTTTATGCCTAGTACCACATTCCATCACTTAGATTTACTTCTTTGTCATTGATCTCATATACTTGAGCCACTTCTCGGTGTCTTGCACTATGCTTATGTTGCTACTCAAATTATGCATCAATACCCAAATGCAAATATGAAATTCTTCTTAGCCTGAATTTCACATGAATCATTTGCGCCTAAGTGTACGCACTAAATGATTCTTCTCAATATGATCACCATGATCATTTCCATCACTTTCCGACTTTGCCTCTTGCATCTCACTCAACGTGACAAGGACTTATAAACGAATTGGCTTCATTTTCAATCAATTTTGTTAGGAAAACTTTCCGTTGAACTGTTGTTATCCGCGCTCCTCATTAAGCACGTCACAAAGTGAATAGGGGTGCTCTTCGCATTAGACACCCGAATTTAACACTTCATGCCTCGCCAACCTCAGAATATGCAAACATCATTCAAGAACTTGTTTCTCTGAATGTGGCCACCAAGTATAAACTCTACACTTATGCCATTTTGCATACTCGAACTGGAATGGTGAGATTTCTTTGCTTAACTTCCATGCAACAAAACTATTGAGTTGCACAACCCATTTAAAACTGTGACAAACAATCTCTTGGACATTTCATTAGCTAACCCTTTAGTAGTCCTTATGCTATGCCTTCAAAGCCAATATGTCTCCAAATACTTCTTTGAACTTCATTGCTAATTTGCTTGGAAAGTGTGTGTCTTTCTCTAAGGCCATGAGTTCTACCCGACTCATGCTTGCTGATGATGTGATTTCTTACTTACTGTATTGCTCGCACCGTCGCTTCCCATCTGCCGTCGTGCTATTCTTCAATTCCCAAACAGCAACATCACTTCTACACCAACTAGGACCCTTGTCCTATGCTTTGCTTATTAGCTTTCAACTTGTCTTGCCATTGCATATGTTAGGCTAAGTATGCTACTTGCAACATCTTCCCATGAACTAGATTTACATCGTAAATAAAGAGGCAAGACTTTAAACGAAAACACCCTTGTTCATTACTGCTCTTACATAACAAGACCATGTACCATTACATGATTGATCATCCACTTTATCACTTTTGGAAAGCTAAAACTTCGTTAACAAAGCAACTTGCTTACACCAAAGCAAAGTATATACAAACTTGAAGACTCAAATAAAAGTCTGTACAACCAAACTCTACACACAGAGTTTGCAACAACCAACAACTAAAGCTACATAAAACAACGCCAAGAACACTCTTTGTTCTGGCATTAAAGTGTCGCCAATGGAGACAACAACACTTACTCTTGTTTTTAGCTTAGTTTCTAACTTTTTCGAAGTGAGCAACGACTTCTCTGCGAGGTCTCTTCCTTGAACCTTCACTTCGGCCTTCACGAGTCTTACTAGAATGACCCCCATAGTCATTCCCAACTGATACATTAAGTTGTGCTTTGAGTGGACATCTTCTAGAGAAATGTAAACCTTTAAAAATAAAACATCCCCTATACTTCCGGGCTGAAGGGAATAATTCATCTTCCTTCGGTTCATGCTTGCGCTTACTACCTACAGATTTTTCCTTCCTTTTGGCTTCACCTTTATAGCTCTGCATATCTTCTGTCGTTGTGCATCTAGTAAGTCCTCTTACCACTTGAATAGACATCTGGATACTCTGGATTTTGAGCTTCTTAAGTTCAGCAATCACACTCGAACTTGAGCCAGCCAGAAATTGGAATATCTGATCTTCTTCACTCATACCACGTACTTCATGCACCAATGCAAGGAAGTTTTCAGCATAGGCCTGTGGTGTACTCGTCATTTGAAGCCTACGTAAACTTTCTCTTGCATACCAAGCACCATTGCTCGGCCAGAACTGACATCTCAGTCCCTCTTTCATGTCATCCCATGACATAGGATTGGTATAACCAGCAGCTTCATCTTCTTGCAGCATAGTTCTCCACCAAACCTTTGCATCACCACCAATGTAATTTCATGCGAGAGTTACTTTGTCCTTCCACAGTTCCATTCGCCTCAAAGTATGCCTCAACGTCATACAAAAAATTCTCAATTTCTCTAGCATTTCTGGAACCAACGTAAATTCTTGGCTCGGAGACTCGACTTGAGCTTTCTCCATGCACGTTTCCTCCTACAAACATGTCGTTAATGATTAACCCACGAATGATTGCCACTTCCTCAGATATTTGCTTCACATGGCTTGTTAGTATGGCCTTTTTGTCACTGAATTGCACCTTCAATTCAGTCACTTCAGCATTGGTTTCTCAATTCAATAAGGTTGTATCAAACACCTTGTCCTCGATTCCACCTACCCTTTCGTCAAATTCTTTAAACCAATCTGATGTCCTTCCTTCAAGTAGGTCTAGCCTGCCATTATCTTCAGAAACAAGAGGATTTTCAAGGCCATCATATCCCATGTCTATGACAAAATCATCAAGATTACTTCCATACTCCTCAAGATGATCAAACGTACCCGGTAGTTCTTCATCGATCATCATTCCATTAAAGCTTATTTCTAATGCAATATTCTGAAAATAATGCGCCACTTACTTGATCACAGGAAAATATCTTAAGAGAGAAAGAAGTCTTAGTGTATTATCCAACAAATACACCTGAACTGTGCCCCAAACACAACTCTGATACCCGAATTATCACACCTTCAAAGTACCCAGAATTTTTTTGCAAAAGTGTAACCCGGAAGCACAATGGTTATGTGAATAAAGCTTCACCCACTTTCACTTCATCCTTATAAGTTTGCACCAATGCAAACAACCAACTTAACAATTCTTCAGTGGAAGTCTTTAGCCTTTTTTCTCTTCAACTTAAACTCATCAAATGCACCCCATAATGCATTCAATCTTTGCCATACTTTGCTAACAACAATCAGCCAACCAAGAACACTTAGAACATGATACAATTAAATCTTTTATTGTATCAAAAGGGAAGAAATACAAAACTTCCCCACTTGGGGGCTTAAACAGACTTGTTCACTCCTTGAACCAAGTCTAAGTCTTACAAAAACTCTCCTATTTGCTCACATATGCAACCTTCACTCTCACATACGTTAGCTTACTCTCACACAGGCTAGGATGCCGAATTTCCCATGTCTTAGGACTATTTATACAACAAATTTGCTTGGCAAAATCTTGCATAACCGTTACACACGCTAGAGACAGCCATCTGTCTCGGGGAGCAGTTTCATAACCGCTAACTACTATGCCAACTGGCCAGTTCTCCTTTAACTTATGCCAATTCTCCCACGATTATAAAATCCTTTATAACCGCTCATCTTCATCACGCGTCATTGGCATGCTTGTGAATCTCGTAACCAACTTGTAACCGTCACTTGAGCCTTATTGCGCCACTTGTTCTGGCATACTAGATTCTATCACGCTCCAATGTTCATCCATCTTGGACCTGCATGTTTATCATTCTAAACTCATGCACGGACAATTCTCGAGCATCAAACATTGAGGCCAGCTCCTTAAGCTCATTCTAGTTAATTGTGTGTTATATATGCTTCACTACGCCAATTAGCTTGATAACAACAATGCAACTCTTGCATTACCAACTTGTTTGCATTGTTCAGACTTTGTCTAGCCTTGAACCAATGCCATAGACTAACTTCTAGTCTAATTTATTCTTCTTGCATCCTCCTTGAGTTTGGGCCAACTCAATTCCACGGATATGCCTTAATGCCAACATCGCATGTTGCATTTGTCACTTTGGCCTTGTCTTGCCTTCCCTTAATGAAGCCTTATTGTGTCGGCCAATAAGATTCATTCCTTAGCCAAATATCTTTACAATGTAGTGCTGCACTTGTAATACATTGGCCCTGTGGGATTATGCCATTCTCAGCACTTAACAGTCGGTACATTAATACCGCTATTATGGCTTCGAAATGCGCCATTACGGCTGAACATTGACTTGGCCTGCAACTCTGTGACGCGCCATCATTATGTGAAACTTGCAGCACCGTAATAGACCTCCCCTACTTAATCCGTTCAACGCCCTCGTTGACCGCAACCAAGTATACCAAATGTACTTGTTCTTCGGCCTTTTGTACACTTCTAAGCCCCTCTCAGAATTCAGCAAACTTGTTTGGCCTTCCTTCTTTCCAAAACTTTATGCCTAGTACCACTTGCCATCACTTAGATTTACTGCTTTGTCATTGATCTCAAATACTTGAGCCACTTCTCGGCGTCTTGCACTATGCTTATGATGCTACTCAAATTATGCATCAATACCCAAATGAAAATCTGAAATTCTTCTTAGCCTGAATTTCGCATGAATCATTTGCGCCTAAATGTATGCACTGAATGATTCTTCTCAATCTGATCACCATGATCATTTCCATCGCTTTCCGACTTTTCCTCTTGCATCTCACTCAATGTGACAAGGACTTATAAAAGACTTGGATTCATTTTCAATCAATTTTGTTAGGAAAACTTTCCGTTGAACTGTTGTTCTCCATGCTCCTCATTAAGCACGTCACAAAGTGAATAGGGGTGCTCTTCGCATTAGACACCCGAATTTAACACTTCATGCCTCGCCAACCTCAGACTATGCAAACATCATTCAAGAACTCATTTTTCTGAATGTGTCCATCAAGTATAAACTCTGTACTTCACTCTTATTGTATCCTCCTTGAGTTTGGTCCAACTCAATTCCACGGATATGCCTTAATGCCAACATCGCATGTTGCATTTGTCACTTTGGACTTGTCTTGCCTTCCCTTAATGAAGCCTTATTGTGTCGGACAATAAGCTTCATTCCTTAGCTAAATATCTTTACAATGTAGTGCTGCACTTGCAATACATTGGCCCTGTGGTATTATTCCATTCTCAGCACATAATAGTCTGTACAGTAATACCGCTATTATGGCTTCGAAATACGCCATTACGTCTGAACACTGACTTGGCCTGAAACTCTGTGACGCGCAATCATTATGCGACACTTGAAGAACCATAATAGACCTCCCACACTTAATCCGTTCAACGCCCTCGTTGAACGCAACCAAGTGTACCCAATGTACTTGTTCTTCGGCCTTTTGTACACTTATGAGTCCCTCTCAGAATTCAGCAAACTTGTTTGGCCTTCCTTCTTGCCAAAAGTTTATGCCTAGTACCACATGCCATCACTTAGCTTTACTGCTTTGTCATTGATCTCATATACTTAAGCAACTTCTCGGCGTCGTGCACTACGCTTATGATGATACTCAAATTATGCATCAATACCCAAATGCAAATCTGAAATTCTTCTTAGCCTGAATTTCGCATGAATCATTTTCTCCTAAGTATACTCACTGAATGATTCTTCTCAATATGATCACCATGATCATTGCCATCGCTTTTAGACTTTGCCTCTTGCATCTCACTTAACGTGACAAGGACTTATAAACGACTTGGCTTCATTTTCAATGAATTTTTCTAGTAAAACTTTCCGTTGAACTGTTGTTCTCCGCGCTCCTCATTAAGCATGTCACAAAGTGAATAGGGGTGGTCTTCACATTAGACCACCGAATTTAACACTTCATGCCTCGTCAACCTAAGACTATGCAAACATCATTCAAGAACTCGTTTCACTGAATGTGGCCATCAATTATAAACTCTAAACTTCACTATACTTGTATCCTCCTTGAGTTTGGGCCAACTCAATTCCACGGATATGCCTTAACTCCAACATCGCATGTTGCATTTGTCACTTTGGCCTTGTCTTGCCTTCCCTTAATGAAGCCTTATTGTGTCGGCCAATAAGCTTCATTCCTTAGCCAAATATCTTTACAATGTAGTGCTGCACTTGCAATACATTGGCCCTGTGGGATCATGCCATTCTCAGCACTTAACAGTCTGTACAGTAATACCGCTATTATGGCTTCGAAATGCGCCATTACGGCTGAACACTGACTTGGCCTGCAACTCTGTGACGCGCCATCATTATGTGACACTTGCAGCACCGTAATACTAGCCTAGCCATGCCACCATGCTGGCCTTCCCTACACGACTACCCAAAATGAAGTCGTACGACAATCAACGTCCCCCTTTAATCCTAGGAGAAAATCCTAGCCATCCAAGTTTACCAGACGACACATGGTAACCTTTGGCCCGAAACCCTAGTTTGGCCATGCCAAACCACGCCAGGGAATGCTATGCCAACCTAATTGCACCTAGGCATGCCATGCTAACCTAGCCGTGCCACCTTGCTGGCCTTCCCCACGCGGCTACCAAAACAAAGGCATGCAACAATCAACGGTTTCCCTTCAATCCCAGGAGCAAATCCTAGCCATCCAAGGTTACTAGACAACGCATGGTAACCTTTGGCCCAAAAACCTAGATTTGTCCACGCCAAACCATGCCATGCCAACCCAGCCGCGCTACCAACAAGCGAAAGCGTGCAACGATCAATGACTACCTTTCCTCTTAAGATTCAAAATCTCAACCGTCGAAGGTCACCAAGCTACCAAGTCTCCCAAGATCGACTTGCCAGGAAACAATGACATGCTACATGTTTTCCACAAAAACATTCGAGACATCAAACACATATCACAAACTGGGGGATCCTCTTTGGGTAATGATTTGGCGGTTTACAGCGTGCGGCGTACACTACCCCCGTCATAAGGAAGTGTCATAAGGGTGAGGCGGTAGAGACGATACAACAAAATATTAAGAATTTTCAAAACTTCCCATCAGTTGGTGTACTTTTTTTGCCAGCTGATAAGGTAGTGAACACGTGCAGCAAGCTTGTTATTAGATAATGGAGAATTATTTTAACTAAAAACTTGTCAAGGGAATCAGTGATATAGATAGAATCAATCTGCTAAAAACTTGTCAATACGGGCATAAGTCATATACATAGAAACAATAACTGATGATTTACGGAATAAGAAAGCATCAGGTCCAGAGATTGATCAACTGTGAAGCATAAGCAACCCCTGCACGTATCCGGCTCAACTAATCCGACTGCTTATCAACTTTGAATTGGAGGCAAAATTAACGATCATATCGAATCAGAAAACTGGGGTTTCGTTCTCTTAAAGTTTGAGTTGCTCGTCGTACTCCTAAACTGTAGAAAAAAATGGATGAGGGGGAAATGAAAAACCTAAGGCTAGCTGAGGCCGGAGTTAATATAGGGTTGGTTGGTTAGGGACGTCCCCGAAATCCAGCCGTATTGACAATCGTTTTAATTTTGGCCCCCAATCATTCCCAGCCGTCCAAGTCAAACGAAATCCAGACGATAAGGACCGCGAGATGACCCTCTCCAGCTAATCCTGTCCGTTCTATGACTCTTTGATCAAGGAGTCAAAGTGCATATCTTTTTATAACATAGATATTATACACATTTTCTCGGCCCAGGCTGATAATGTAGTTATGGCGCTCTTCTAAGTTCAAACTTCCAGGAATACGAATCAGCTTCATTAATTCGAAGGATACGGAGATGCTTGACAGCTAAAAAGAGAGGTACCTATTACTTAAAACAAAGATCAAGTTAATTTTAACATGTTTAATCAAGTCTCGGCCTTCCATTTTTGGTAGCGTTTAATTTCAATTTATGCGTGTTTTTGATCCATTGAATGTTGTTTGTGCAGACCGGTCAGTCAATTCTTAGTGATTCACGATCAATGAAGTCACTATTTGGTTGGAGCTAAGAATAGCATTTTTGTCAATGAAGCGGCTGCAAAATGTAGGTGGAAATTTTGCAAATATGAAGAACAGAAGCAAATAAGAATTCAGAGTTACCAGAGCAAAATTGCATTAACTGTTGCATCATTTGCAGTTGAAGACGATCTGAGTTTTTATCTCATCTGTCCTTCAAAAGATATCTAAGAGTCCCGTAACTAATTTTGTAGTATTTTCTGGTGTTTGTTTCAGACTTCTTTTGCCTCTGCAAATGATTGTTCGCGGCTGTGGTGCCAACCTAGTTGGGATGACAGTGACCATAGTGATTCTCATGGGGTTGAAGTCATTGTTTCCTTTTTCTGTATCTTGTTTCCTTTTGGAATTAAGAGTGTATTGCGGAGGCATGTGCGACATTTCACATTTAAATATGTAGAAACAACATAATTTGTAAGGAATTTGCATTTGCCATGTTTTGATTCCAACTTATGAAAGAGGTGAAACCACCGAAAGCATCGAAACGACCCGGAAAGGAAAATTCACAAGCAACAACACTACAGCTTTAAGCAAACTAGCCAAGGAATGGATCAATTGTCAAAGGAGAACTAATAATCAAATCCATGATAGGAATGAATGATGATATTCGGAGAGATGATCGATTATTCAGCAACCAGTTTTATTACAAACGGAAAGAGATTACAACAAGAATCTCTTAAGCTTCAACTCGAAAGTTATCTGACTTTATATTACGATACAGATAGTACTTATTCGTTTGTCTTTGGAAAGACAGCTGCAAGAGCAGTACTTATTCGAAAACCTCTTTGCTAAGGCAACAGCAAGAGCATGCCACGGTACTGCTACTTGGACTTCGAACAGTGCAAACACCATTTTGCAACACAGAATTTATCACCGGACATGGTTGCATAACGCAATTAACAGTTTCTAACAGAAATGTGCCCTCAGGGCATAGGTTGCTACATTCTTGCCTACATGCGTCGCAAGATTCAGCTTCGTTGACATCCTTCACAATTCCCTCATTTCTTACGCAAGTGTCAACAAATGTTTGTGCTACTGCCGTTTCTATATTTATCACAACACAGTAACTTGTATTAGAACAAGATATGTTAATCTATGCCATAAACATATTAATTTATGTCATAAACAAATGAATACATATGCTTTACTTACCAGACAAGCTCGAAAGAACGATCAAGACGAAGACAAGACCAACGAAAAATGGATAACTAATTTTCGGAGCCATGAATGAGTATTCTTTACTGCCAATATGAATGCATCTATCACTTGCTGCCAATATTTTTTACTGCGTGTTCTACTTCTCTGTATTTATGCTAGGCTATCTAGTATTTATATAGTTAGTTTCAAAGTGTTGCCATGAATTACGCAAAGGAAGTCTACATTTACAGCAAACAGAAATTGAATAAGCAAATCGATAATAGGAAAAGTCAGTCCATAGGTCTGAAATGATACTATTCAACAGAAGAAGAAGCGGCCTAGGAGATCTTAGTGTTCCATGTGGTTTTGTTTACCTATGAATATAACAGTCAATTATTTGGTTTGGAATACGCAATCGCTGTGAATAGAAGTATAGAAATTATAGAACGTATTGAATTCTTGACTTTGGACTTTAATGGGCAAAATGAGTAGGCCAAAAAAAGTCCATTATAACCAGCTAGCAAACTTAATGCGCAACATCAAGAAAATAATGCATAGGTGTGATGCAGTAGTACTCAATCAAGAACTTACAGAATTAGGTTTGAAACTAAGAGTGGGCAAAAAGAAAAAAGCATCATTATGTAAGAGCAGATAATGATGAGGGCTGTTTTTGGGCATACCAAAAAATTATCGGGCATATATTTTGTCTAGGTTCGGCTCACAACTTGTGAGCCGAACCTAGCAAACCTAGGCAAAAAAAAAGTTGTGAGCGGAACCTTGAGTATGCCCGGTAATTTTTTGGTATGCCCGAAAACATGTCTCATAATGATACCATTTTGATGGGAAGCCACATTTTCATTCGAGTTTCAATGGGCTTATATGTCAAATGGAAGCCCAGCAGATCTTTTTGATCCCACTATCCCAGCGACACAAAGTGTCTAAGAAATAGATACAAAAGACAAGCAACTAATCCATTTGTTTTTTAATGCAAATATAGGAAGATTGGTTCATTAAGATGTCCGGAAGTACGGAATTATGCTTTCGATAAGTGCAGTGTAATTAACTAACTGATACTGATTGCTCGATATTTTGGTGATTTACATTGAAATGAAGCAGTGACGGGGTTTCCGTAAACCAGCACCCATATTGTGGGTCTGGAAACTCCCAAAGTAAAATTGACACAGCAATAACGATTATGTATTTAAAATTGACCTAATATTGACGACTCAAACCTTCCTATTTGATATTTTGTTTGCAAAATTCGGTTTTTAAGTGAAAATTAGCAATTACAGAATAAGGGTCGTCAACCTCAATAGTTGTATGCCCTAACGATTTTTCATCTGCATGTTATTTATATGAAAAATCGTTAATGTATAAGGTGTAGAAGATAACGACCATTTTTTTGGGTTTAAGATTTTTTTCCCCCAGAATAGAGTCCTCAATATATTATAGAACCAATTAACGACCCTATTATGACGACCCCTTTTTATACACTAAAGATTCTATATGACTAAAAAATATTTCTCTGACCAAAGAAATGGAAGGGTCGTCACTTTAAAATGGAAGGATCGTCATTTTAAAATGGAAGGGTCGTCGTGGTATAACAAAAAAATGATAACGACTATTGGCTGAGTCGTTTATGTGGCTGAGTCGTTTATGTATGGAGAAGAATGATAACGACTCTTGTACATTACTTATCCGACAAATGACAAAAATGTTAATGACAAAGTGTTGTGTAACGATACTTTGATCTGTGTACTCCTTTTTCAATTTTTCAAGTTTGTTATATAACGATCCTTCCTTATTTGACAAAATGATAACGATCTTTTTATCAAAATGATAAAATGATAATTAGAGTCGTTATCTATAAAATAGTATCTTGACTAACAATAACAATACCCTAACGACCCACAAATTATAGTTGACGACTCTATGTATATATGGTGACGATTCTATTAATTTTAAGGGGTCGTTAACGACCCTATTAATTTTAAGGGGTCGTTAACGACCCTATTAATTTTAAGGGAATGATAAAATGGTACTTTCAACCTCATTTTGGAAGCCCCCTAAAAATTTTGGTGTGGACATAAATTTGGTGAGGCCTCCAATTATTTTTTAAGGCCCCCAATTAATCCTTGAAAAAAAATTCCACATCTTGGAATGAACAAAAGTTAATTAAACAAAACAGCAATTACAAATCTGCACTTGCATGTTACTCATATTGATTCTCTAAATGCCGGCAAGATTGTATTGCACGTTTGCAAGATTTTTTGGTAAAATTGTGATTTTGGCGAATCTTGCAACACCTTCAATAACACTTAAATATCTTCGAGCGACAACGTTTAAAAATCCCTCGTTTCTACTACTCCCTCCGTACCTATATTATATAGGAGGAATTTTCATTTTTTTCTTATACCACCATATAGGCGGAGTCCAAATTTCAAAACGGTTTTTTACTTATATTTCCCCTATTTATTTGCTTGGGAATCATCACAATTGACTATACGTCTCTAACATTGGAAATACAATTAAGGGTAAAACAGGAAAAAACATATAAATGTATAAAATCAATAAAAATTTCTTAATTTAAGAGAATTGGTCACTCCGTCTATATATGTGGTACGGAGGGAGTAATAAAGATTTATTTTGTGGCTATTAACGGTTATAAGAAGTTGGAATTAATGTACAGAGTTTGTTGAAAGTATTCATCGAAAACACTAAGTAAGTTAACCAGTGGCAGAGCCAGACTTTGTGAATGAGAGGGTCTAAAAAAAATTAAAATATATATAATGCGTACACTAGGTGGGCTAAATTTTTAAAACTAAGTAGACTAAATGCAAAATTTGCTACCCGTTTAAAGGCTTTTTAATGGTTTTGGTGGGTTTGGTGATTAGAGTCAGGGTTAGTCAACCCTTGGCTCCGCCCCTGAAGTTAACCGCCTCGTCCGCAACCGGATGTTAATCGATTGGACGCAATTTTTTTTTTGTTTTTTTTGGCACGACAAAGAAGAGAGAATATATTAAAAGAATGAAAGATCACAATCCTTAAAGGCTAGACAAACATTTTGAAACCCAACAGAGAAAAGGAACAGAGAACAGAAGAAATAGCCCAAAAATAAAAACTCCAAAACAAAAGAAAAATTAGTGAGGGTTTAAAGAAAAATGTTCCCATCCCACTATTACATTAGAAGTATTAATCCCCTTGAAGCAATCCAGACCTTTACACCAGCTGAAAAGGATTTAGCATTACGAGCTTTCCATAAACCTCGTGGAATGGTCGTCGGGAGACGTTTCCAAAGTTGAGACCCTTGCGCAGAAAGAGGAGAACATTTTCATCCCACAACTACCTCCCTAATTGAATTTAGAGCAACATTAGGATTTCCCATAGCATTAATGAAATAATTTCATACAAAAGTAGATGAAGGACACCGAATTAAAAGATTAATGAAATAATTTCATACAAAAGTAGATGAAGGACACCGAACTAAAAGATGATCTTCAATTTCTTCAATGTTTCCACAAAGGTAACAAAGATTAGGGGAGTCCAAGTCATAATGCCTCTTGTGCAGATTACTCAAGATTGGTAATCTATTAAAACACGCTTGCCACGGAAAAAAAAAACCCATCCCTATGAGGCCATGCTCACAACCACACCTTAGAACTCGGGAAAAGAGTGACAGGAACAATACCTTGAATTTGATTTAGATAAGCCTCCTTTACAGAGTATATACCTTTCTTATCTCCAAGCCAAATAAGATAATCTTCCTAGTCAGGAAACAACACAATACAGTCAAGTAAAGGAATAATAATAGAAAGTTCATATATTTGTGAATCGTACTAATAGATTAGATAAAGCTAAGAAAGGTAAACATCATAATAGATAAGATATTATGTTGTTTAGCTTTCTTAGCTTTATCTCTGTGATATTCTCAATAACTGTGAGATTCTCATTAAGTTATAAAATAACCAAAGGAAAGGCAAATCCTCTCCATAGGAGTTTAACCAAAATCCAAGATTATATCATCCTAACCTCAACCATCGATACCTCTCCATCTTCTAAACAAAACCTAATAGCTGGTGATGAGAAATCAATACATCCAGTGTTTGCTGTTACAAATATCAAAAGCCTAATTCCCATTCTCCTGGACATCAAACACGATGAGTATTCTTCATGGGTTTTTCTGTTCGAACTCCATCTCCAAGCTCACTATCTTCTCTTCCTTATTGACGTATCAGCAACACCAACGGATCTTGATGCCGATACCGTGAAACAACTCGACGCTCTCTGTAGCCAATGGATGTTCTCTACCATGGCCAAAGATTTGATGCTCACGGTTCTCAAATCAGGGAAGACTGCTTAAGAAATCTGGGATCACCTTAAGAATCTATTTCAAGACAACAAAGGAAGCCGCGCCGCAACCCTTTAAAGTAAGTTCGTTAACCTTAAATTTACTGAGTGTAATAGTGTTGATGATTACTGTGATAAACTTAAGTCGTTGTCCGATTGATTACGTGATCTTGATTTCCCCATGAATGACAAGCGATTTGTTATTCAACTTATCAATGGTCTTCCGGCAGAATACAACACTATTTCCTCCTTCATCCAATAATCTATGCCTAGTTTTGATACCGCTCGATCACAACTACGGACGAAAGAGATTCGTCATTCCCAGTAAACCCTAGCATCTCTGCCAACAACACTGGCTGCTGCTGCTGCCTCCTCTATGAATCGTAATACTCAGCGGCCAAACCGCTCCAACAATAACCGGAGTGGTCCTCTCCCACCCTCCAGCATCAATGATTCAATCCATGGTACAAAGGCCCAACCACCTCTCCTTCCAACACCAACCATGCATCACACAATTGGATATGCTCTCCAGCATAACTACCAGCCTCACTGGACGCCATACTGGCCAGTACCTCCTTGACCATACCCTGTAACTCCTGCCTGGAAACCTCGTAGACCATACAACACCAACAACGCACGCAACACTCACGGTCGCCTGGACTGGGTCGTGGCCAAGCTTTCTTCACTCCCATAATTGAAGTTCTCCACCTGGATGACATTGTGGAGGCGTATAGTTCCATGAGTCTTCAATCACCTGACGATGATTTCTACATGGACACCACCAGTGCTGCTTCACATCTCACTGCAAATCCAGGTTCGCCACATAACGTTTTCAACTCTAGCAATCTATATTCTATTCTAGTTGGAAATGACAATAATATTCCAGTTACGTCTAGTGGTACCAAGTTCATACACCTTCCTTCCCGTCTTATTCAACTCAAAGATACCCTTGTTGTCCCTGATATTATCAAAAACTTAGTGTACATTCATAAGTTCACTACTGATAATCATGTGTCTGTTTAGTTTGACCCATCTGGTTTCTCTGTGAAGGATGTGATTTTGAAGAATACTATCCTACGATGTGACAGTTCTGGAGAGATCGATCCTATCACCAAGTCTGTCGTATCTCCTCCCACTACATCCCTGCCTCAACCTATCTCTCTTGCTGTTTGTTCGCCCGATGTTTGGCATAACCGTCTTGGCCACCCTGGCAAGGCTATCTTAGATATCCTACGCACCAAAGATTTTATTTCATGTAATAAAAGTTCATGCTCTCAACTGTGTCATTCATGTCAAGTTAGCAAACATGTTAGATTACCATTTTTTTAGTCTAATTCCAATACTTCTGCACCCTTTGATATTATTCATAGTGACTTATGGACATGTCCATCACATGTCGAAACATGCTTCCGATATTACCTTGTTTTAATGGATGATTTCACTAATTATCTATGGGTTTATCCTTTAAAGTTCAAATCTCAGGTTTACACCAAATTCATGGAATTTCACTCCTTTGTTAAAACTCAAACATCAAAAGTTTTCAATGTGACTTAGGTCATGAATTGGGACACCCCTCATCATATATTTATATAAAGACTAATATGACCCCATATGATTTTAGATAATAAACTTAATTAATATTATTAATCATGATTAGCAAATCAATTAAGACTAATGCATCTCTTTAATAAGTGAAGTGATGAAAAAGAAAATCGAAACAAAAGAAAATCGGAGGAAAGAGAAGAAGAAGAAGAAGTAAATTGGAGATTTTTTTGCAAATGAGTTATTCAAGGAAAACTTTTGATGTAGTTGACCCTTCATCTTCAAAATATGATAACATATTAATACCCATCAACAACGATCAGTTCTTTGCTGATTTTTCAGAAAATCAGCAATTTGTTTCTCAAACTCAAAATAACCCTTATAACCCTTACTATAATTTCGAAGGACCAACCCAAGAATAAGAAGAAATGGAAGAAACAAATGATTAAGAACACCAGATATACCTCTATTCTAGCTCTAATTTCAGTTTTTAAGTTTAGAGTGTGTACAAGTTTCATTTTTTTCCTTCCGAAAAGCCTAGGTTTCCAGCCACCAGGTACATCACGGCTGGGAAACCATGAACTAGTCCTGGACGTTATTCATTTATACGGATCACACCTCATGAACTCCCAGCCGTTATGAAGCCTTACAGATTGAACAATGAATATTTCCTGGACGAAAGTATTAAATGCCATTCAATGATGACGACGCCGGATGGGTTACCCAGCTGTGTTTGGTTTTACGACTCGTTTTCTAAGACGATATCCGACTCATCCAAGTACAGGGAAACCAACGGCCAAGAACTCCTATACGTAAATTTTTTACGGTTGGGACCATTGGTGGTCGACCCATCCATGTAATATTTAACATCTAGGATATCCTTTTTCGACCAAGATGTTTCTTGTATCATGGCTATAACGTAACTTTTCAACCTAGATGTTTAGTCCTTGACGGCTTGGTTTTCAGTTTCGACCCAACCGTTTCTGTGTATTTTTTGACAAATGATGTGACATATTTGATTTTATTATAGACTGTACCGTACATTAATTCCGGTGGAAGATCAAGAGGTGGTTATGGAAGACCAATAGGTGGTTATGGAAGACGAACCGCCACCGGTGCAAGTTTCCGAGGACACAAATGCTCACTATGCAAACAACTATGAGTGGAAAGATAAGAAAGATACAAAGAAGTGGGCTCAAGAACAAGGGTTGAAAAAGATGTGCATCATAGTCCAGAATAAACAAGTTACTCCCACCCGTATTTTTGGGAACTGTCCGGTTTACGATTGATATTGCTAGACGTAAACCAATACAGGGATAGTAATTCTAGCCGTAACATCAATTCACGTTTTTTACTCTGGATTTTTAGTAAATTGTGTTCTCTGCTAGATAATTAAAACATTAGTATCCATTCATTCAAGGTACATTAATTTCCAATTACTATAAACAAGCTAAATCCACGCAAATATACTAGAACAAAGCTAAGAAGATGAACATACTAAAACAAAGTCTTAAACAAGTACATAAACCACTTATTCACCACGACCAATATTCTTGGGAATATCGTCAGAAGATGATGAAGAAGACTTTGGGGAGTTTGGGAAACACTCATCTAATTATCCTTGTCGTCAGTATATAAATCATCCCTTATTGGATTATGTAACTACTGAAGCCTGAGAAACAGTGTTTTTTGTTGGTCGCAATCCAAATATAAGACCTCCTCAATGTTACATTGAAGTCCCCTGGCTATCCACTTATCTCGCTTAACCATCATCGTAGCAATGTCACACATTGGAAGCTCCTGGACTTCTTTTTCCTTTTCAAGGTTCCTAAAAATGGTGAAAAACAAATCAAAGTTATACAATTACGGTTAGGAACTAACAAAAACCCATCTGTG
The DNA here is from genome assembly GCA_023529315.1 of Papaver bracteatum. NCBI lineage: Eukaryota > Viridiplantae > Streptophyta > Magnoliopsida > Ranunculales > Papaveraceae > Papaver > Papaver bracteatum. The sequence goes on along the minus strand of JAJJWX010002688.1, from coordinate 470,561 downwards.
GTAAACAATATCGGCTGGGATGACTGAGACATCCTAACCGTAAATAAAGTCTCAGCTATAAACAATGTACACGACCTAGTCGTTTACATAATTACGGCTGGGAAGTGTGACCCTACCTAACCGTAATTACTAAATCGGCTAGGAAACATGGATAACGGTCAAGAACTGCTATTTACGGTTAGGAAATTTCCAGCCGAAAACACTCAACTACAAAAAAAATCAGCTAACACATGGATTTTTACGGTTGGGAGTGTCCCTTCCGTGTAAACATCTAACGGTTGGGATATCAAAAATTCTGAACCATTTAAGAGGTTAATGGTTAGGAGTTCGTGATGTCCCAAGAGTTAGGCCGCAATGATGGACATGATATGATATCCTAGCCGTAAACCTTTCATAAATGAATTTTGAAATACCCTAAAATCATCAATCGAACCTATTTTTTCAATCTAATGATAAAATAACTGGTGGGTTTTTCGATTCTTACCTTGTAGGAGTCATTTGTGGAGGATTTACAGGTGTTTGAACAGATTGGTTCACCACATCTCCATTAAAAGGAACATCAATAACTTTCCCTGTTTCAGAATCAGAGTTCAATTGGCCAGATCTTATCACTCTTGGTCTTGCTGCCATCTTAAGAATCAATGGAAAATAAAAAAATTTTGATTCTGGTTTTTGAGAAGACGAAGGAGAATAAAGAAAATGAATGGAGGAGAGGGTTAAAATTAGGATTAGGTTTTGATTTAATTTATTTAGAGGAGAGGGTAAATCAGACTTTTAAGCCACTAGAATCTCCCCTCATCTAGTTTTTGCCTCCCCAAAGTATTTAAGCCCCCCAAAATGGTCAAAAGACCTGGACTTTCTCAGCCCCAATAACAGGATTCTAATACAACTATTGTTGAGAAAATGGATTTATTTGTCGGCTTCAAACAAAAAATAAAGAAAAACTAATTCTTTGTTTACGATGCAGAGATATCCTGCAGTCATTTTCCCCTCTATTTCGTTTTTGTTTCTGGGAATCGTATGCTTTTGTATTGCTTTTTGTGGTTGAAATATTGGAAATATGGTGCGGTAACGGTTGGTTCACTTATATGTCATGAAGTATGGAATTTTGTATTCGGTAAGTTCATTGTACAATGGAAATCAAACAGTGAACTTGGAATCTCATTGTGGTCCGAATTTTCCGAAACCTAATATTTTCACACAAAAGTGGTTAAAAAGACCAAAATCAACAATTCCTGGGTGAAAAGGACATTCAGATTTTGATACTGTTTAAATGGACAAAAATGTAAAAATAGCCAGGATGTAAACAGTTTCATCCTACCCATTTTCAAATACTTCTTCTTATTTTTAATTTACATCAGGATGCATCCAGTTTCATCCTTGCTATTTTTTAAGTTTAAGTCAGGATGAATCCAGTTTCATCCTTGCTATTTTTTTGGTGTCCATTTCACCCATACTAATTTTTACTCGTCCATTTGAACCATGTTTTAAAAATATTTGGACAAATGACCCATTTTCCGATATTTTCACCGCAATCGCGATAATTTATTTACGATTTCCAAATACCTTGTTACACAGATTCAAATAAATGCTTTTGTTTCACGAATCAACATAATCAAATACACATAAATACTTTGTTTCACGAATCAACAAAACGAAATACAAATAAATAGGGAAAAGAGAGCACACATGACACATGTACCGCTTATATATTCGGTAGAGAAGGATATTTAAACATTTATGGGTTTGCTTAAACAACATCAAGAGCATTCGGAGGTAATAGTTCTACTATTAATGAAATATGTGACACATATTCGTACCATCAATTATGTAACGTATTCGTATCATCAACTATGTAATAATATATTATAGTCTTCCTATTTTGTAGCACTGCAACAATAAGTCCCAGTCTTCCAGATTTGTAGATTACTTAGTTAGTTTACTCAGTCTTTCATTATTAGGATTTCTTGTAAACCCTACTGAAATTTGTAACTATATATAACATTGAATGAAAACAATCACTTCACAGTTGTGAAAACAAATACATTGTTTTTTAAATTCTTTATGGTACCATCGTGCTAGGTTAGATCCAAAACCCTAAACTCATTCTAGGTTAAATCCTAAACCCTACTCACATCCAATTCTTCAACAATGGTAGACGGTGATATCACTCCACCATCAAAAACTCCCGAAAACTCAACAAAAGGAAAAAGAGTTGCTGAAGAAAATCCACATCTTCAACCTGATAGTCCGTACTACGTCCATCCAGCCGACAACCCCACTACTATTCTTTATCAACTAATTTTTTAAGGTGACAACTATGGCACTTGGGTACGAGGGATGCGCAAAGGTTTGAGTGATAAAGCCAAGACATGTTATATAGATGGTCGGATCACAAAACCAACGGAATCAGCAGATATTCCTTATTGGCAGCGTTGTGATGATCTTGTTGGCAGCTGGGTCTGCAACTCTTGTGAACCAGAGATTGGTTGTAGCATCATGTCTTTTGACACTACACATGAGATGTGGATGAATCTGAAGAGTCGTTTTTCCCAATCTAATGCAACCAAGTTGTACGCCATCAAACAGGCAATCTCGAATCTAAAGCAAGACAACAATATTGTTGCTCAGTATTTCACACAGCTAAAAACACTTTGGGATCAGTTGGACTCTTTCCGTCCTCCAACACAATGCATCTGTCATGCAGGTAAGGCTCATATTGAACAAAACGATCAAGATCATGCAATGGAATTTTTGCAGTGTCTACAAAGTCATTTTTCGAGCTTACGAAGTCAGCTTCTTGTCACTAAGCCATTGCCCTCTGCTGCGAAGTTATAAAATCTTGTTCGTCAGGATGAAGAATAATAAGGACTCAATTCTTTGGTGGTGCACATTGTGGACTCGGCAGACTTGAATGTAAGTCTTCATGATCCTAGGAGCAGCAACAACAATGGACATAATCGATCATTTACCAGCAACAATAATTCTGCCAACAACAGCAATAACAAACGTCATCAACCATTTTGTGACCACTGCAACAAGCATGGTCATACACGGTTAATTTGTTGGAAATTAGTTGGTTACCCGAAGGATAACTCCAGGTCAGATTCTAGATACTTGGCTTCTGTTGTTGTTCCTGCTCCGGTTGCCCCATCCATCACTCCTGAACAATATGCTCGCATTCTTGCGTTGCTTGACCCTGCCAATGGAGACATAGCACCATCTGCCAACTTCGCAGGTATTGCTTTGTCCTCTATTTCTAATTTCTCTGCACTTATTTGGATTGTCTATAGTGGTGCTACTCACCACATATGTTCTTCTTTATCATCTTTCACCACTTATGTAGTGGTTGATAAACCAATTGAGGTACAATTACCAGATGGTTCCTACACATCTGTGAGTCACATTGGATAGGTTGATTTATCACCTACCATTAAATTACTTGAGGTTTTTCATATCCCAAGTTTTAAATTTAACTTAATCTCAGTTAGCTAATTAAAAAATACAACACAGTGCTGCGTCAAATTCTCACGAGAGTCTTGTATTTTTCAGGACCTACAAACGAACAAGGAAATTGGATGGAGTGGAAGGATTGATGGCCTCTACCATTTTAGCTTTCGCCCTTCTGTTTTTTCTTTCAATGTAAATAAACAGCCAATGGATATGTGGCATTGCCATTTAGGCCATCCCAGTGAGGATTGTTTTCGTTTTTTAGCTAGAACTTTTAATTATATTGATTCCAAATTGAATCATTCATGTATTGTTTGTCCCCTGGAAAAAAAAACCAGATTGAAGTTTAATAAAAGTACATCTTTATCATCTCATGCTTTTCAACTTGTTCATGCTGATATTTGGGGACCATTCTCCATCGCATCTCACACTGGTGCAAAATATTTTCTCACACTAGTGGATGATTATTCACGGTGTACTTGGGTTTACTTGATTCACAAGAAATCAGAGTCCCTCAAATGCTTACAATATTTTTTTAACTTTGCAATCAAACAATATGGTCATAAAATTGCAACCATATCATCCGGCATAAGCCCCATGCTAATTTCGCAACTTCAAACATTTCGTTCTGATAATGGTTTAGAGTTCAAGTCTAATGAACTTCAATCATGGTTTCATCACAATGGAATACTTCATCAGACGAGTTGTGTATACACGCCACAACAAAACAGCGTTGTTAAACGTAAAAATAGATATTTATTAAATGTTCCTAGGGTTCTTCATTTTCAATCAAATCTCCCATTACGTTTTTGAAGTGAGTGTGTCCTAACTGTAGCATATTTGATAAACAAAATGCCTAATCCAGTGTTGTCTCATAAAACTCCTCATGAGATGCTCCTATCAATAGTGCCAAACTATTCTACTTTACGAGTTTTTGGTTGTCCCTGTTTTGGCCGAAACACACGTCAATCTCACAAATTTGATATGCGCGCTAAACCTGGTGTTTTTATTGGGTATCCTTATGGTCAGAAAGGTTACAAGGTTTATGATCTTTAAACCAAACTCATATATGTTTCTAGGGATGTTGTTTTTCATGAAACAATGTTTCCTTTTTCTAATGCGACTCCATCTTCTACTATGTCATCTATTAAGTCTGTTCCATCATCTGAATATGCTTATTATGATTCAATTTTAACTCCTTATCTGACTGATAACTATGCACATTCATCTTCTTGTCGTATGGCTAATGACCAACAAGAGAGCTCTAATTATGAGCATAGTAATGAGGCACTTCAACACCACTCGTCCATTTATGAGACATCACCTGAAATACTAGGTACCAATAATCTTTCACCTATACCTCACTCCATATCTAATCCTGCTACATCTGTGATTCCTACACAGACTCCTATAGAAAATACTACGGATTCGTCAATTGAGATTGATCTATCTCGATCTCCCATAGCTTCATCTCCTCAAACAGTTTCATCTACTCAAACTGTTTCTGATTTATCTACTTCTCCTGAGACAGTTTTATCTCCAGTCGTGCAAAACTCATGACCCACTAGAACTAGAACTCAACCATCATATCTGAAAGATTATCAATGTACGATTCCCAAGTGTAACACAATTTTAGCCTATCCTATTACTGATTATTTGTCCTTTGACAAATTTACACCGGCTCATAAAGTATTTTTAGCTGCAATCGTTCTTTCTGAAGAACCAAAATCGTACTCTCAAGCTAAACTATGTCCCAAATGGAGAGCAGCTACGACCAAAGAAATTCTCGCTCTTGAAGCCAATAATACTTGGATTTTAGTTGATTTACCACAGGAAAGACAGCTATCAATTATAAGTGGGTTTTTAAAATCAAATTCAATGCAGATGGCACGGTAGAGCGATACAAAGCTCATCTTTTTGCTAAGGGTTATACTCAGCAAGAAGGATTTGATTTTTATGATACTTTTTCCCCTGTTGCGAAATTAGTAACCATGCGAGTATTGTTATCTATTGCAGCTATCAAGGGTTGGGCCTTACATCAACTTGATGTCAACAATGCATTTCTTCAGGGTGACCTTGACGAAGAAATCTACATGAAGCTTCCTCCGGATCTAGGACAAAAAGGTGATTCTAAATTTCTTAAACTTAACAAATCTTTGTATGGCCTTAAACAAGCCTCAAGAAAATGGTTTGCAAAACTTCCTCCTGTCTTATTATCTGAAGGTTTTAATAAATCTCTATGTGATAATTCTCTCTTCACATATAATCAGGGCAATATTTCAATTTTTGTCCTTGTATATGTGGATGATATCATCATAAGTGGTACTGATAATGATTTTATTATCTCTCTTAAATCACGACTTGCATCCCACTTCTCAATCAAAGACTTGGGTAAATTGCAATATTTTTTAGGCATAAAAGTTTCTAGATCTCCAAAAGGAATTTTTCTATGTCAACGGAAGTATACATTGGATATACTTAAAGACTCTGGTATCACAGGTGCGCGATTTTCATCCTTTCCTATGGATGCACATTTGAAATTACGTGCTCAAGATGGCAAAGCTTTAACTGATCCTTCTATTTACCGTCGATTGATTGGGCGTCTAATATACCTTATAAGGCACATCACGTATGCTGTGAATTATGTGAGTCAATTTATGCAAAATCCTCATACAGCACATCTTGATGATGCTCATCATGTGTTAAGATACTTAAAAGGCATAATTGGTCATGGCATATTTTTGTCTTCTTCTAGTCCTCTGCTTCTCATATGATACACTGACTCTGATTGGGCAGGGTGCCCTATGACTCGACGTTCCACTACTGGTTATTTTGTTACAATAGGTGATAGTCCTATTTCATGGAAATCCAAGAAGCAGCAAACAATTGCTCGGTCATCAGCTGAAGCCGAGTATCGTGCTCTTGGGAATTTAACAGATGAACTACAATGGCTCAAATATCTTTTCAGGGATTTACACATTCCATGTACACTCCCTATCATTGTCTCTTGTGATAGTCAGGCAGCAATTCATATTGCTTAAAACTTTGTCTTTCATGAAAGAACGAAACACATCGAAATAGACTGCTATTTTGTCCGTGAGAAATTGCTCAGTGGTTTGATTCTGCCCAAACATCTTCCATCAGCAGAACAACTTGCTGAAATATTCACCAAGCCCTTTTCCAGCATCTGGTGAGCAAGTTGGGAATTCGTTCTATCTCTCCATCTCCAACTTGAGGGGGGGTATTAACGAAATATGTGACACATATTCGTACCATCAATTATGTAACATATTCGTATCATAAACTATGTAACAATATCTTCTAGTCTTCTTATTTTGTAGCACTACAACAATAAGTCCCAGTCTTCCATATTTGTAGATTACTTAGTTAGTTTACTCATCCTTTCATTATCAGGATTTCTTGTAAACCCTACTGAAATTTGTAACTATATATAGCATTGAATGAAAACAATCACTTCACAGTTGTGAAAAAAAATACACTATCTTCTAAATTCTTTAGCTACCGCGAATAATAGGAGTACATGTGCGTAGGGATGTTACTTGATGGCATAATAGAGTTGTGCATGGCTTTGTAGTCTTAGGGAATTTATTCGAACAAAGTTTATTACAATCAATACATGTTGTAAGAAAAGGAGTTTCACTCTTTCCTTTGTTGACATGCTGAGGAGTCCCCCCACTTTTCTGGCAAAGATCATCAAATGTTTGCACTATTCGAGCTTTCGACGTTTCTAAATTTACATAAACAATAAACTCAAAGTTTTGGATTGGGATATGGATGTGCACTGGAGTAATTAGCATGATAAGTATTCGAAACAATTATCCAGAAAAAGATGTAAGAATGAAAATCTAGCTTTTGGAGCCATAATATATATGTCAAGATATAATATCAATGGTTTGATGATGGATATATGAAATTAGTATAGCCTATGCTGCAATTTATTGTGTTTCCAACTAACAAAGTTCTCTAAAATAAATTTGCTTTCATTAATAACAACTAAGAGAATACCTGGAAAAAAGTCCCCTTCTTATAATGAGTTATTACAAAAGTTAATTATTAAGCAAAACAGGAATATAAATGATAGCATCAGAGGCTTTCAATATGATCAGTATAAATTATTAGTTGCTAGTTTCAGTTTTCCATGTGACGTCTGTATATATATATGCATGTAGGTTCCTTTAGGGTGCAAGCCATTATGATAGTCTCGAAAATTATGCGTTAACCATACATATATACAAATGATTAAGAGAGGATTCATCGGCTGTTAGTCGTGGCAGGAATACAAGTGGGCAAAGTGGTTGCGGGGAGGAAGTTAATTAATGGAAACGATTTAGCAACTTCTGTTGTGGATGGCCTTGCGTCATATTTAGCTGATGTCTAGCTGGATAATGGAAGTTCTGAAGGAGAGTTGGAGTTGATATTGGATCATGTAGCTGATGTTGTTTTTGGATTGAGGATAATTTCCTTAGAGAATAATCTTCTCTAGGAATCAGTTTTATATCAAAACAATAATATCTTCCGGAAAATACAAGAGTTATGATGGAGATAATTATCCTTATTCTAAATAAGGTAATGCATATACTCCAATATTTATTCTATTACACCCCTTTAGTCTGATCGGGAGAGGAGCATACACTGAGACTAGACCGAAAACGAACAAATAGCTGACGAGGTAGTCCCTTGGTGAAGATGTCAGCATACTGGTTTTCGGAGGGGACGTGTAGAACATGAATGTCACCAATACAAACGCATTCACGTACAAAGTGTATATCAATTTCCATATGCTTGGTGCGCTGATGTTGAACAGGGTCACCAGGCATATAAATCACACTCACATTATCACAATACACAATAGTAGCACGTCGTAGAGGAAGATTAGGAGGTTGCAAAGCCATGTAGTTTCAGAAACGACATTTTCTACCCCAAGTATTAAGCTTCAGCACTGGATCGAGAAACTGTTTCCTGATGTTTGGATGACCAGGAGATGAGGTTGTCACCAAGTAAAATGAGTAACCCGAAGTCGATCGACGAGAATCAGGATATCCCGCCCAGTCAACATCAGAGTATGTCATTAAATCAGAAGTAGTGGAGACCGTGATAAACAAACCGTGATGAATTATGCCCTGAAGATAGCGAATGATTCTCTCGAGGGCCTGCATGTGATGCTCTCACGGGTCGTGCGTGAACAAACATACCTGTTGAACTGCATATGAAATATCTGGTCGAGTGAAGGTGAGGTACTGTAATGCTCCATCTAGGCTTCTGTATAGAGTTGGATCCTTAATTGCAGGACTTGAATTAGCACAGATCTTGGAGTTGGTGTCGATCGGAGTAGACTCTGGGTTACATTGTGTCATGGAGGCACGAGCAATGATGTCATGAGCATTTAATGACTGAGACAAATATAACCCTGAAGATGATCGAGTGACAGTAATACCCAGAAAATGATGTAGCGGTACAAGGTCATACATGGAACATTCCCATTTCATTAGATTAATGAAGCGGTGTAGGAGAGTATTGTTAGAGGTAGTCAAAACAATATCATCTACATATAGCAGTAAATATGCCGTATCTGAGCCAGATTGATAAACAAAGAGAGATGGATCATACACACTACCACTAAAACTACAATTAGTAATAAACTTGGAAAACCTATGAAACAATGCCCGATGAGCCTGCTTGGGACTATATAGGGATCTACGTAGTCGAAATACATAATCAGGGTGAGCAGAATCAACAAATCCCAAAGGCTGATGCATATAAACTGTCTCAGTCAGATCACCATGGAGAAAATCATTCTTAACATCTACCTGATGAATTGGCCAAGAACGCGAAGTAGCAATAGTAAGAATAGTAGAAGGTTTGATAACCGGACTAAACGTTTCAAAATAATCAACCCCAACCTACTGAGATTTACCATTAGCAACAAGACGATTCTTGTGTCACTATAAAGAACCATCAACATTATATTTATGACGAAAATCTACATGGAACGAATAACATGAGCATCACATGGTCGTGATACTAGTTCCCACATATTAGTTTTCAACATAGCATTGTACTCATCTTTCATGGAGGCATTCCAATTTATATCCCTAAGAGCATACAAGTGAGAGCGAGGAATTGGGGAGATATGTTGTAAAGTTTGGACATGGATATTGAGACGGTGGATTGCTTTGTGGATGCCACGTGAAGATCGAGTCACAGGTCGTGAAGGAGTAGGTGGTGAGGGTGGAGAGTCTGTAGTGGGTGGAGGGGCAGTTGAGGGTGCAGAATCTGTAGTGGCTGAAGGGGTAGTAGTGGGTACAGGGACAGGTGGTGAGGTTGGATCAACTAAAGTGGGTGGATTAGGTTCTGCAGCTGTTGAAACAGTGCAGTTAGGGACAGGCATCAGAACTGGAGAGTTGTGTGGAGAGAGAACATGTGTGGGGATGGATTGACGCAGATAGGGAGAGTTGGGCAGATATAGAGAAGGGAAGTTAGACCGACGTGGAGGATTTGTTTGGACTGACGTGGAGGGAAGGTGAGACTGACGCAGAGAAGAAAAGTTTGAGTGACGTGGAGAACTTGGTTGGAATGACGTGGAGGAAAGGTGGGACTGATGAGAGTGTTGGAGATTCTGAGATGTAGTGTCAGAAGAGGAGTCAGACCGACGGTAAGGAGGAGTGTACATGCTAGGCAAGGTGACAGTGGGTTGGGTGACAACAGGGGGAGTCTGAGAATTTGAGTATGAGAGATTATACGATGGATGAATGAGATAAGGGGGAGACTTGACATTAGAAGGAGTATTTGTAGGGAGAGTTGTGAAGGGGAAAACATTTTCATCAAAAGTTACATGACGAGAGATAATAATCTTGTTTGTGGCAAGATCAAGGCAGCAGTATCCACGGTGGTTGGGAGGAAAACCAAGAAAGACACACTTAGTGGAACGAGGGGAAAGTTTGTGAGGAGTTGTGGATGAGAGATTTAGATAGCAAAGGAAACCAAAAGTATGAAGATGTTCATACGTTGGTTGTCGTTGATAAAGAATAGATACTGGTGAGTGAAAATTAAGGACTTTGATGGGTAGAAAATTATGTAGATAGACTGCCATATGAAGAGAGTAGACCCAATATTTTTTGGGAACGAAAGCGTGAGACATAAGGGTACAGGTGATATCATTGACATGGCGTATCATGCGTACGGCCTTATTTATTAAGGTCCAATGGCTGTTTTCAGATTCTTTATAGTGCAATCTTTGCCGCAGTCCCAGAAATGTTACATAGGAAGGGCTTGACAAATTAGTTGGGCTTAGAAAATATTTTTCACCAGGCTTAAGCCTCAGTTTCAGGCATGTTTATGGGCTTAAATTTAAAATAGGCAGTAAGAAAGATGCACCTAAGGGTGAGCAGTTGGCCCGTAATCCGCGGATTTAACCGGTATAAATTGTTCTTTTGCGGATGGATGCCCGGACCGTTCGTTAATGGGTTGGATGTGGATGGAATTTTTGAAATCCAACTGATAACAGATCGGGCCCGGATGCAACCATGAAAATCCGTTGGACATCCATATCCGTTAAATTAAGGGAATTTATATAGTTCTATAAAATACTATGGATCATTTAGGAATTTATAAGATGTTTGCTTAGGGTGTTGTACATGGAATTTTTATATTTGTATATATCTTTCTTTATAATAAGAGACCCCCAAGAATCCACATGTCGTCTCCACAATCATTCTGATTTGTGGTGAATCCATGTAATCACTTCTTGACAAGTCATATCCATGTCATCAACATCTTAAAAGACATTACTATTAAACAAAAGGAGGGTTTAAATGTCCTTTCAGTTTCAGAAGCATCTCCTTGGAATTGACTCTTCGGTAACAACTGTTGCTATTCGCTAATTAACCATATCCTTTCAGAACGAAAGACAGGTTTGCTCTTAAAGGACATTACTGTTAATAACCGTTTCTATGAAAGGATATCAAAACTCAATAGATGACCATCTACAAGAACGCATGTTTAGGGAACCTACAAACGCAAAACCCTAGTGTTTTTTTTTTCTTCATGCGAAATAGTAAAGATAATGAGCAAAATATCTTCCGGGAAAAGAAGATATAGGCTTGCACAATTTGAAAATCTGCAAAAAAGTTGAAGTCATGAAGCACTTGCAGTTGCAGTAGGTGAAGAAACGTCAAATGGAGATATAAACAATCAGAACAAAGATATAAACGTCAAGTAGATATTTTTTTCATTTACCATACATTCAATGACTTGGTGGATGTTTCCAATAGCAATAAATCACATAGATACGAAGAGTATATATACAGTGGATGTATGCCAAGAAAGAAAATGTCAAGAAATATCGAACTACTAAAAAAAGAAAAAGAGGTGGTTAATTTAGTAAGCAATCTAGAAAAAGATGTATTACTGTTATCAACATAGTAATTAGTAGGATCGAGAGGACGTCAAGCCTGCTAATAGAGTCGTCGCTCGAACAGAACGCATCAATGCAATAGAGGAAGAAACTAATTTGACAAATGACAAAACCGCATGGCCTGTATATGACATTCATCCGAAACGGTAAACAACTGAGTATTAGTCGCATATAACATGAATATTAATCGGATTGTTGAACTTTTGACAGAGAGATCGAATACATGAATGATTTCAAAAGATTATATGCGGATATATGGGACAAAAACTAGAAGAAGAGGGAATGTTTTTTTCTTTGAAAACTTTGGAAAGAGAGATCACCCTTAGGATTTCAACGACCTGTCATGAATGAACAAAAGATGTTTTCGAGGTGGGCTACAATATAGAAGAAAGTATAAATTCATATATATGGAGTTTGAAGACGTGAAATCCAAGTTTTCCGAAAGAACAAACTGTAGATGGGAAACAGTTGCATAACAAGTACGTAGAACAAAAGATATGTATACCTGACTTGGTGTATATCTGATTAGAAAAATCATACTTCTGTAACTGTAATAGCTACATCACTAATTTTTGCTAGAAGACAATGTGAAGCCAATTTTGTGTAGACGGATTTTGCTTAATGTAGATCATGATAACGTAAAGGGAAAAGAAAAACTTTGTTGATGGAATAAATGAGAAAGATGAGTTGCGAAGGAAGGTGAAGGGAAGTTTGGTGATCAATAATATTGTTGTGTATTTAGTGACAAAGAAGAGAATACAATTAGGATTTTAAGTCTAGAATATAATTAGGATAATATTTCTGTGTATTTATGGAGGAATCACATAATAAAACAGGAGACTAAGCATCCGTCCTACAATCTGTAGCCGAAGATATTTACATTCCATTGATCCGTACAAACAAAGGCGTTGTTAACTAGGTAACGAATTGGCGGTGAATTCCCTTGGTCAAAGGAAATTGAGTGCAAACACAAAACTAGAGATGGAAAAACTAATAACAAACTCTTTTACCAATTAAATTATGTTTCTCTTTTTTGTTTCTTTTTTGCAGTGTAGTTCCGAAGATACAAGTTTAAGATGCACTTGGGTTGTTTCAAAAAATTATCAAAGCAAATGGTGAACAAATGATATAGACGTGGCCATTGGAACTCCTACTGCTAATATTGCTTTGAAGAGGGAATGGGTGGTACAAACTACAAAGCATCAAAACTAAAATCTATGCAACAAAAATAGATCCTCTGCGGTAATTAATCTGTGATGAGTGTGTGTTGATCCCAGCAAATTAATTAATTATACAATTCAAATATCCAAACGGAATCACGGAAACATCTCCTGCAGCAGATGATAACAATTTGTAATCGATTAACTTTGACAAATGGTTTAGTGTTAAACTAAGTTGCATAATAAAATGAGATTCGCATCATCATACAACTCGCTAATGCCGGTGCGTATGCACCGGGTTAGGAGCTTGTATATAGGATATGTATAGGTTTTATAAGGAATCATTTGTGTTAGCTTTATTTTCTTTACTATAGATTTTAACGAAAACAAATCCATTGGATTATCCACATCCAATCCTTTCATCCGTGCATCCATTGGATCTGGATTGGATGCGGATGCCAAATTTGAAATCCATAGTACAATGAATTGGATGCGGATGAGGCGAAAACCGGTCCATGCCGGCCCATGCTCACCCATAGATACACCTTGGTCTTTGGCGAATTTTAAGCCAGGTTAAGTTAAGCTTTAGATAGATGACTTAAGAAAATGATGTTGGAAAAAATTACCGGGCTGCAATGGAGATGAATGACAGAAATCTTTTGTGGTTGTACTCAAAACTTTCAAGGCTCTGGTGATTTCTTTTAGACAAATATTTCTACCCTCCCAACGAATTGGCGATTGCAACAGGTATGTGAAATACTGCCTTCAGGATACAGTGAAAGCCCTACAACCGAAAATTGGATTCAAGGTTTGCACCCCTTGACCCAATCAAGAACACATGTAAATAAGTTTCTGATGATGCTTTGTAAGAAAGAAGAAAAGAAGATAGTTTTTTTTTGATGATTGAAAACGACTCTGGGAGATGCTATTTATAGGGTTTTTTTTTTTTTTTACGTCTGTTGAAACAGACAAGTTTCTCTTCAATGCGAAACGTCAGGTCTCTTCATCAACAGACATTAATGGTGTCTGTTGGATTTGAATTATTTTTTTGAAAACGATTTTAACTGTCCAAACACTTGCGTATCAAAAAATTCTTCCGGGGGCTACGCCCCCCAGGACCCCCCTTCGTAGCGCGGTTGAAAATATTCCAACATTCTCCCCTTATTTTCAAAACCATAAAACAAAGTTAAAAACTTTTAAAACCGGAGCGGCTGCATCACCGAAGTGACTGCCTACGTACCCGAGTGGGATCAAGCCAATGTAGTTCTAGCACAATTGAGACTAAGCATCATCGTTGAAACCAATACATAAATGATAGGTACCTTCTGGGTTTGAACCTTCACTTAGTGTAAGAAACTCAAAGCTTTATCGATATTCTATGGTGAAACTAGTCTTGAACCAAGAATCCCTTATGACAAAGCCTTGTCTCCACACATATTGATTCCATAAGACATGTGTTCTGTAGCCAAGCACTATAAATGCCTTGTGCTTATATCCTTATTCATGAGTCTTCTTTAGAGAACGGTCTTCTTCTCTTAGGAAACGGCCCACATTTCCATACTCATATAGGTAAGTCTCGAAGGTGTTTCTGCGAGACACCTTTTACTAATCACAAACTCATTAAGGATTTACATCCATCCTATTTTCTTGCAGAAAAACCAGCACTAACTTGAAATGGGAAGTTTTATGCTAGTGCTCCATAATCTACAGCCATAACTTGTTGGTACCACATTGAACCTTGTTTATCTTTTTCAAAACATAGGTTGGGTTTCTGCTATGGGAGATCAACTTCCTTCACAGACCTTAGTCCCATTTCATTACATTTTATTGAAGCAACTGAATATGGTAGACTCTTTGTGAATGGGTCTTCCAAATTCCTTTTTGATTCAATAAAGTTAACCGTAACCACTCCCCTCTTGAGTAGTTGCCTAACCAATTGGTGTCTGAGACTCGCATGTCTACACTTTCCATTATAAGTCTTATTAGAGACATTATAGATTGTAGCTTGATTATCACAATTAATCAAAACTCCTGGAGATGGCTTCTTCCAAAGTGGAATTTCCATAAGAAGGTCCCTAAGCCATTCTGCCTCTTTACATGCATTCGTTAAAGCTATCAATTCCGACAACATTGTTGAATCAGATATACAAGTCTGTTTCTTGGAACTCCAAGACACAAAGAAGACCCCCTAAAGTAAAAATCCATCCAGATGTCGACTTGGACTTGGATTCTACATTGTTCCAGTTAGCATCGCTGTAACCTTCCAATACAGCGGGATAGCCTTGGTAATGCAAACCAAAATCAATTGTTCCTTTCAAGTAAGCCATAACTCTGGAAACCGCTTTCCATTGTTGAACCAGGATTACTTGAAAAACGACATAACACCCCCACCGCATGGGCTATGTCCGGTCTTGTGCAATGCATAGCATACATAAGACTCCCAATGACACTGGAATACTCAAGTTGTGCATGAGTACGACCGGTGTTCTTCTTTAACTTGATAGTATGGTCTAAAGGAGTAGGTGCTGGATCGTCATCAAAGTGATCATACCTTTTGAGAAATTTCTCAATATAATGAGATTGGGTTAAAGCCAACTCATTCCCCTTTCTTAGGATCTTAATTCCCAAGATTACATCAGCCTCTCCTAAATCCTTCATATCAAAGTTAGAGCCAAGAAACTTCTTTGTTTCTTCCACCATAGATATGTCAGATCCAAAAATAAGCATATCATCAACATATAAACAGAGAATCACACATCCAGAACTATCATGCTTACTATAGATACATTTATCTGCATCATTCACCACAAAACCATATGACAAAATCACTTCGTCAAACTTCTCATGCCATTGCATGGGAGCTTGCTTCAATCCATAAAGAGATTTAACCAACTTGCAAACCTTCTTTTCTTGGCCTGGCAATATGAAACCTTCAGGTTGTTCCATATATATCTCTTCTTCCAAATCTCCATTTAGGAAGGCAGTTTTGACATCCATTTGATGAATAATTAACTTGTGAATAGAAGCAAGTGCAATTAAACAACGAATAGATGAGATGCGAGCAACAGGAGCATATGTATCAAAGTAATCAATTCCATGTCTTTGCCTATAACCCTTAGCAACCAATCTTGCTTTAAACTTACCTTTTGTACCATCGGCATTTACTTTTCTTTTGAATACCCATTTACTTCCAATAGGCTTTACGCCTGGAGGTAAATCGCAATATATCCAAGTACCATTAGTAAGATGGGAATCTTTTTCATCATTGATAGCCTCTTTCCAAAAACTAGCATATTTAGAACTAATAGCCTCAGCATAAGTTTTAGGGTCATCATCTACATGCGCAACATATTTGGTAATATTAAGAATTGTATTCTTATCACCTTCTACAAGATATGTTATAAAGTCTGGACCAAAGCTTGTCTCTTTTCTTGCTCTCTTACTCCTTCTAGGTTCGATATCTTCTATGGGTTCAGAAATATCCTCTATGTCTTGAGTAGGAATAGAATGACCATCATTCTCATTAGTCTCTTCAGATTCTAGACTAGGTAACAATGAATTCTCCGTGGGTTGCATTTGAGAACTGTTCCTATTTAGGTTCTCAAAAAATTCCACATCTACAGATTCTATAATCTCGAAAGTATCAAGGATTAAAAATCAGTAGGTGATACTATTAAGAGAGTATCCCACAAAAGCACATTTATAAGCCCTGTTTCCCAATTTTGGTCTTTTAGGATCAGGCTTTCGAACATATGCCAAACAACCCCAGACTTTAAGTCTCTTCAAGTTTGGTTTCCTTTTAAACCACAACTCATAAGGAGAAACATTCTTCTTTTTCAAAGGAACCCTATTCAAAATATAACATGCAGACAACATAGCTTCACACCAAAAAGAATTAGGCAAACTAGAACTTATAAGCATGCAATTAACCATATCAATCAAAGTTCTATTTTTCCTTTCAGCCATGCCATTTTGTTGAGGTGTATAAGGTGCAGTAAATTGATGAATTAAACCATGCTCTTGACAAAAGAATTTAAATTCATTAGGAAAATACTCACCACCACGATCAGAATGTAAAATCTTAATTTTCAGTCCTAATTGTGTCTCTACTTCTGCTTTATATATTTTGAATATGTCAAAAACATCATCCTTAGATTTCATCAAATATGTGTAAGCATATCTAGTACTATCCTCTATAAAAGTGACATAATACTTATTTCCACCACGAGTGGCAGAACCATGCAAATCACCCACATCACTATGTACTAATTCAAGTAAGGAAGAATTTCGTACTACAGACTTATGGGAAATTCTAGTTATCTTTGCTTGCACACATATTTCACATTTAGAAGCATGATCAAAATTGCAATCAGAAATCAAACCTAATCGATTCATGTTTCTAAGGGAACCATAATTTACATGACCAAATCTACCATGCCATAGATTAACATAGTCAACAATATAAGCAGAACCATTATTTATTATATTAAGCTTAATAATCCCATTACAAGCATATCCTTGTCCAACAAACACACCGTTTTTGGACAATATAAACTTATTAGACTCATAAGTAATCTTGAATCCAGCCTTCATTACAAGGTCACCGGAAACAAGGTTCTTTACAATGTCGTCCATGTAATACATTAGTAAGAGTGACAGTCTTTCCTTTAAGTAAACGAGAGTTCAACAGTGCCTTTCCCAATGACTTTGCTGTGTTGACCGTTTGCAGAGACAACTTCGTTTCCTTCTCCACTAACCGGTTCATAAGTCTTGTAAAGATTTCTATCCTTACAGATATGGACAGTTGCACCATTGTCGTACCACCATCCACTCCCCTCAAGAACAAAGATTGGCGGCTTGCACTACAATCACAAGATTGTCATCGACCATATTTGACTCTTTTTTCTGGTTCTGCTTGTTGTTTCATTTTGAGACGACAGTCACGAGCAAAATGGCCGGGTTTGTCACGTAGTAGCAATTGCCCTTCTTCTTACTCTTCTTGTTGGGATGATTCTTCTTCTTAAACGGGTATCATTCTAAGGTTTCAAGGAATTTGGTGTCTCTACGCTATTCACCTTAGAATGGTTTTCAGACCTGTGAACTATCCTTAAGTTCTCGTTTACGAGTCCTCTTCTATGCTAAAGATGACGCTGTAAGGCCTCTAAATCATAGTCAGTCTCAGCATGCTTAAGTTTCTTCTTATAACCATTCCAGGAAGGGGAAGACGAGAGATAATAACACCAACAATAAACGCAGGAGGAAGTTCAATTCCAAATCCTTAAGATGATTAACAATGAGTAAAAATTCACTGACCTGGGCAATGACTGACTTATGATCAACCATCTTAAAATCCATGAAGTTGCAAGTCGTGAATTTCTTGTTGCTTGCCTCGAAATCTTGTATTTGTTGTCAAGCACAGATCCATAATTCCTTTGCGGTCGCAATACTCCGATGTGCATTGTAAACGAGAAGTTTCGGGCATTCAAAATATGACCACGGCACATGAAATCATCTTCCTGACGCTTCTTACATTTGTTGATCAATTCAGAGAGTATCCTTGTCCGGACGCTGCAGGAATCGCCTCCAAACCATCTTCAAGTATGTACCACAACTTGATGGTGATCGGAAAAACTTCACGATCTCTTTCCAACGAGTAAAATTTTCACCATCAAAACGTTCCAGTCGAGTCAGGGTTTGGTTCATCACTTGCAGGGATTGTGCAGTAGCATTCGAAGTTGAAGATTCACCCTCCATTGCCAGAAATTATTTGTCTAAAACTGTTGGAAAAAATTACCGGGCTGCAATGGAGATGAATGACAGAAATCTTTTGTGGTTGTACTCAAAAATTTCAAGGCTCTGGTGATTTCTTTTAGACAAATATTTCTACCCTCCCAACGAATTGGCGATTGCAACAGGTATGTGAAATACTGCCTTCAGGATACAGTGAAAGCCCTACAACCGAAAATTGGATTCAAGGTTTGCACCCCTTGACCCAATCAAGAACACATGTAAATAAGTTTCTGATGATGCTTTGTAAGAAAGAAGAAAAGAAGATAGTTTTTTTTTTTGATGATTGAAAACGACTCTGGGAGATGCTATTTATAGGGTTTTTTTTTTTTTTTACGTTTGTTGAAACAGACAAGTTTCTCTTCAATGCGAAACGTCAGGTCTCTTCATCAACAGACATTAATGGTGTCTGTTGGATTTGAATTATTTTTTTGAAAACGATTTTAACTGTCCAAACACTTGCTTATTAAAGAAAACAAAGATATTTTTATAAATCATATTTTGCTCGATCAATATTTTTTTCGTTAATAAGCTAAGTGACCAACAAGATAAAAAAGTCCACATCTTGGAGCGAACACAAGTTAATTAAACAAAACAGCAATTACAAATCTGCACTTCCATGTTACTCATATTGATTCTATAAATGCTGGCAAGATTGTATTGAACGTTGACAAAAATTTTGGGTAGAATTGCGATTTTAGCCTGTTTTGCAATATCTGCAATCACAATTAAAGATCTTTGAGAGACAACATTTAAAAAGCCCTCGTTTCAACTTATAAGGATTATTTTGTGGAGTGGAGATTTAGCGGAATGACTAGCTATTAACACCGCAGTGTTTTAAAACCCAGACCGGACATCGACCCAGTAAAATCACTGGGTCAGGGTCAACTGGTTCAACCAGTGGTTCAACCAGGATCACTGGGTCAATTGTATGATAATTCTTAAATAAACACTAAACTTATCTAATATAATGTATTAGAGAATACATATGATATGAAGTATATTATTAGTAAAAAAGGGTGGTCGGGGTTAGTTGTTCCTAAGACGCAAAGAGTTATAACCCACTAAACTTGTTACTAAAGCAAGGCCCACTAATCTACTTCGTCTTCTACCGAGTATTTCTCGTTCTCCCTTTACTTCTCTCTAAAAAGCCATGTTTAATCAGCCCCCCATTAACTCTTTCTCATTCATCTTCTCTCTTGATCGTACAAGTACAGGAGAACAACAGTATTGTCTAGTTAACTTCGTTCATTTTCTTATTGATAAAAAAAAAAAAAACTTCGTTCATTTTCTTTTTTGTGAGTATAAATTTTTTGGATTTCCTTATTGATAAATAAGGAATCGGTTATGATGCATAACATATGATTGTATGATTATAGATCTGATTGTGAATGACTCTGATGCATAATAGATGGTTATAAATCTGATGCAACATACAACATGTAATTATAGATCTGATTATAAATGAAGATCTGTTCTAAAATTTCCGAGGGAAAAAAGCTACCAGCTGAACCGCTTTGCGATGGGTACTGGGTCAATGTAAAAAACCAGTTTCAAACCGGACTGGGTGGCATGGGTCACCGGTTGGACCGGAAAGGTCACCCGGTTCTC
Organism: Papaver bracteatum; assembly: GCA_023529315.1. Taxonomy (NCBI): domain Eukaryota; kingdom Viridiplantae; phylum Streptophyta; class Magnoliopsida; order Ranunculales; family Papaveraceae; genus Papaver; species Papaver bracteatum. The sequence continues at coordinate 450,119 of JAJJWX010002688.1, read as the reverse complement.
TGGTTTTTTTAACATGTTAGTGGATCTGCGTTGAATCAGACCGTTTTTCTTACCGGTTCACCGGTTTAACGGTCCAACCGTCCGGCCCGGTCCGGTTTTTAAAACATTATTTAACGGTTGAGTGATCTAAGAAGTTGGACTGCATGTACAAAGTTTGTTGAATGTATTCATCGAAAATACCAAATATGTTAACCGCCCCACCCGCAAGCGGATGTTAGACCCGTGGGTGATGGATTAAAATTTACCACACACCATTTAGATGGACCGGATATGAGTGCACCGAATCAACAGATTTTTACCACACTACCTCTAGCCTCTACACATTGTTGGAAACTACTGGGCTGCAATGGAGATGAAACCAGAAACAGATTTTTGGTTGTACTCTAAAACTTTCAAGGCTCTGGATGATTTCTTTTAGACAAATATTTCTACCCTCCCAACGAATTGGCGATTGCAACAGGTATGCGAAATATTGCCTTCAGGATACAATGAAAGCCCTACAACCGGAAATTGGATTCAAGGTTTGCACCCCTTGACCCAATCAAGAACACATGTAAAACATATTCTGATGATGCTTTGTTTAAGAAAGAAAAACAGAAGAGATTTTCGATTGATTATGAAAACGACTCTGGGAGATGCTACTTATAGAGGTTTTCACGTCTGTTGGAAACAGACAAGTTTCTCTTCACGAAACGTCAGGTCCCTTCATCAACAGACATTAATGGTGTCGGTTGAATTTAGAATTTTATGGAAACGTTTTCCAACTGTCTAAACAGTTACGTATCAAAAAATTCTTCCGGGGACGTTTCCCCCTAGACCCCCACCAGGTCGACCACAGCCTGAGGGGCTACGCCCCCAGGACCCCCTTCGCAGCGCAATTGAAAATATTCCAACACACATATATGCACTTATAACATCTATAGGTCACACACCACTCGTTGTTAATTGGTTTCGAGGTGGAAGCCTAGAAATTTTACAGTGAGATTAATCTAACTGTGTACATGACCAATTTTTTCTTCTTAGATGACCATTTTTTTTTCTTAAGAAGATTGTAAATGATTTTCTTTAACCAGAAATCCCAAATGCAGTCTTTAGTATACAATATTTGCACAATAATCAATCGCGATAGCGACCATTTATTTTCCATATTTGGATACATCTTGTTACTCAAATGTGCATAATCCCAGCAACATAAACATAAAAGAAAACACAAGTACATTTCAGATTCCGGCGAAAAAGGAAAATATAGTACTTAATTGGGTATGAAATGGTCCACGCAACAGCAACGGCATGAGACGATACTCCATTTTTTGTGACTTCGAACAGTACATACACCGTTCTTCAGTACAGGATTTGGCTGTGGACATGGAGCTCTAATGCAAAATATTTGTTCTAACAAAAACCTTCCCTTGGGACATTTCTCCCTACATAGAGATCTACATTGATCGCAAGCTTCAGCTTTGGTGGCACCCTTAACAAGCTTGTTGCCACTCTTAACAATTCCGCCATTTTTTCGGCAAGTTTTACTAAATTTTTGTGCTGATGCCGTCTCTGAATTTACATTCATAACATAACAATTAGTATCGGAATATTAATTAACCATTAATGAGAGAATTCCAGAGTACAGATACGCATATTACTTACCGGAAAAAGTAGAAAGAACAATGAGCATAACAAAAAGAGAACCAACCCAGAAAGAAGAACTAGTTTTTGAAGCCATGATATCAGTGGTTTGGATGAACTAATATTGTACCTATGCTTCAATTTATAATGAAGCCATATAAATCTAGCTTCTTATTTTTCTTGATCAAATTCCATTTATTAATTAAGAATTAATAAGATAATAGCACAAAAGTCAACTTCTTAGAATGAGCAAATGTTGGCCAAGCAAATGAATTTCGCAGTAATACTTAATTACTAATGGATGTATACTTTTTATTTTTTGGTATTCTTTTGCTTAATTAAATTTTTTTCTCACTGTTTATTAATATGAATTATTATGATCTAAATATAAATGAATTTCGATTTCAGGTCATAGAAGAAGCCCCAAGTTGTCTTTATATTTTCATTTTGTCAAATATGTGCTCTTTTTTGGATATTTTTTGATCATCATATATTTGATTGACATATAAGCCGTTTGAATCGCCCATAGATGCTCGTTAATAGCTGTACGTACTACTCTTAGTGGTAATATTTTTCTCAAAAACAATCAGTTTCTATGGTCAAAATTTGATGTTCAAAGTCTAAAGTCCAACCACATTATCTTGTTATAACGTGGGAACTTTGGATAATTTAGCCAATAATCATTGAATGCAGATTAGTTTGACTATTTAGAAGATAATAATGGTTCAGTTTAATATTTGGGTAAACAAGTAGAGCAAACATTGGGTAGATCGTAGATTTACTCATAATGGCTAAATTAAGGCTTTCATATTTCAACTTGCAACATAAAAAAGGATACGCCATGGCGTCATGCCTTGCGTATCAGAGTCTCAAATATCAAACTGGAGGAAGTTCCAAGTCTGAAACCCAAAATCAATGATATCTACAGACTGGATTCAAAACTGTCGTAAACGAATTTCGACGTGAGGTACTTCTAGTTGGTTAATCCCGACTCTCGGTTGTGTCCGTTGAATGCATAGGCTAGAACGAAGGAGGTCTTATGTTTTTCTTGGATTTGTTGTAGTCTAGTTCATCCATTGATGAATTTCATGGTTGTCTTTTTTTTTTTTTTTTTTTGACGCGAAAAGGGCAAATTCAATTAAAAAAAAACGAAGATGTCACGAAGAGTGACACCAAAGATACAAAAAAGAGAAAAGGAAAAAGAAAAAGCTCACTGAGGAGCAACAAAACGACCTCCAAACAAGAAGGTCAAAACCCAAGCTCTAGCAAGAACTGTCAAAAAACCAGCAACAAGAAACACAAGCAAACACTCTTACAAATCCACATTTTCATCTTGAAAAGAGCATTTGACTGCATCAATTCGCTCATCATAGTCCGAATCTGAGTCGAAATCTCCCATACCATCATTATCTTCGATGGAATGTATATCCATCTTTGACTTAGCATGACTCTCCAATAAACTTCTAACCATAGGTCTCATCATAGGATGGTCAGAGATGCCTAATAACTTGTTAAAAGCGATTTTGGAATCAATTTCGGCCTCCGTAATAGTAGAAACTGAATTGGAATCTATTTTGGCATCCTTTCCTACAAGATTTTTCTTCTTCTTTTTTCGGGTCGTAACTCGACTCAAGTCCATTTGCAATGGGAGAACCACCTCCTGATTCTCTTCCTGAATCGAAACAGTAGACGAAATTGGAGTTGAAAAATCATTAGTCACTAAACTAGACTGAGTACCCTTAGGATCATGTTCCTCTTCTATTATTGCTTCTTCAACTGTTGCATCTGGAGAGATTGACCTTCCCTCATAGGGGTTCAACTCACAAATGGCAACTGTCTTCGGTTTTAGCTTCTTTCCAGAATTTTTCTTGTTTTTCTTTTTTCTTCTAACGTAGGTCCATTCTGTCGGAGTATCTAGCAACTCAGCTCCGGAACCACTCCCACTCACACAAACTTCTACAGAGACTTGTAACGGTTGTTCACAAGCCACCTCCCCATCTTGTTGGCTATTGCTCAAATTTGAATCAATTGAGTTAGGCACCAAAGGAATTTGTTCTGCTCTGAATTGAGTCACCTCTTCCTTCTCCCTAGTGCTCTCAATCACAGATGTATTGCTTTGTGATGTAATCTCTCCCTTAGAACTATCTTCAATATCTTTAGAAGAGACATCAATATCTTGATCTTCTCTGCGTCTCCCATTAGATTGTGGCTCCAGAATGTTGTAAGGGTTTGAGATTTCAAGACCAACATGCCTAGTCACAACCTTTGGCAGTGAGGTTGTAACCCCAACTCCCACCACCTCATTATCATGTTGGTTAACATCTTTAGTAACCACCCCATTACCTGCATGCACCCTAGCATTTTCAGAATCCGTAGACCTTTCCACCACACCTTGTGAATTTTCCTTCATTTCAGCACCTTCCTTAGCACTCTTACTCTCTATCGGAACACAGACTTTGTTGACAAATTTGTTGGAAGGGTTCTTAGAGCACTTAGCACTTGTGTGACCAAAAGTCGAGCAATCCAAACACCTCGGTGGCTTCCAAGAGTACTCCACAGAGACTTGAAATTGTTTCCCTTCAAAAGAGACGGGAATAAATTCTGGAAAATCAAAATCTGTTTCTATTTCAACACATACCCTAGCATATTTCATTCTTGATCTAGTTAGAGTATATTTATCAGTAGCCAAAGGTACACCCAAAACACTTGCAATCAACCCGATTCCTTTAGCATTCCATAAATGAATTGGGATGTTTCTCAAATTCAGCCAAATAGGTATTGTCTTCATCTCTTGCATAGACTGTTCGATAAATAATTGCCAGGGCCTAATTAAGAACCGTTTATTTGAGAGAAAAATAGACCCTATCTCCATTGCAGTGATCTTATCTTCTTCCAAATCAAACTCAAAAATGAAAATGGAGTTTTCATGTAATGACAATATAAAATCACCTTTGAGTTTCCAAACCTTTTTCATTTCATCTTTCACAAAGTTGAAAGATAAACGACTACCAACAAAAAAACCCAGAAGAAAGTTTTCACATACCTTGATCTCCTTTTCCACATCTGAAGCAGAAATAATCGAAATCTTCTTACCATTAATTAGTTTAGGTTTCCGAAAAGGCAGCTTGGATACCTGATTAATCTCTTTGCTAACCTGATTGTTCGGAAAAAACGATCTCCAATTTTCAGATCTTGGGTTTCCAATAGAAACACCACTCGAAACACCACTCGAAGCACCAATAACGGCAGTAGCATCAGTAACATCTCCCCCTAAATCTCCACCAAGAAGTGGGAAATCCTTGGAGGAAAAAGTAGAAGACATTCGATTAGAGATTAGAAGAAGATCAAAGGAGAAATCACAGACAAAGAGGGTTCGGCCAAAATCTCCATGGTCAAAATCGCCAGGCCAAAGTCAAGTCTCAATTTCATGGTTGTCTTCCTTTTGTTTTCCTGGCTTCAATTCATATTGGTACGATCAGCAGCCGATCCAAACATCCTATCTAGGTGTGGACTGTTAATTTATTTGGCTCACTTTCGTTTCTTAGTGAGTTGGTGCTTAGTAAGTTCCCGTTAAATCATCCAAGAATTCTTTAGGACATGTATACATATTCGGCATTCATTAATGTACTGTAATATTTTGATAACAATCGCGATGGCGATAATTTATTTGCACTTTTCATCGACTTGGTTACTTGAAGCTTCAAAACCCAAGCGACAGTCACAGAAACATGAAAGGAAAAAATACACACATAGTGTAGCACTTATTTACTCCGTTATGAACTTGTCAACACAACAGCAGGAGCACACAACGCTGCTCTTCTGGTGACTTCGAAGAATACAAACACCCTTTTTCAGCAACGGATTTGGCTGTGGACATGGTTCTTTCTTGCAAAACCGTTGTTCTAACAGAAATGTTCCCTCGGGACATTTCTTTCCACACTGTACTTTACAGTCGTCGCAAGTTTCAGCGCTGCGTGCGTGCTTAACAATTCCTTCATTTTTCCGGCAAGATCTACCAAATTTTTGGGCTAATGCTGTCCCTACATTTACATTCAAAGTACTGTTGTGTATTAGAGACTACAGATGTTCACTAAAGTTAAATCAATATAAGAACAACTTAATTTATCAAATCAATTGATCAAAGCGGGGTTGAAAGTGTTTATTGCTTCAAGAGAAAAATCATAAAAATCAACCATTAGCAGTCTACTATAAATCATCGATCAAGAAATCAATAAATAGATAGGTTCACTTACCAGAAAAGCTGGACAAAACGATCACGACGCAAAGAAAACTGACGAGAAAAGGAGAACTAATTTTTGGAGCCATGCTTTTTTTGATGTATGTAGCATATGCCAATGTCAACTCTCTTTTATGCTTTTGTACTTCTCTTTCTATTGCTCTTTGATTCTATCCGGATTTCAGGAGAGTTCCCAGTTTCCACAACATACCCTAATTTTATTTCTCTTTTAATCTTTTAAAATAGAAATATTTTTAGGGTACACAAGTGTTATGACCAACGGCTCTTCCTAGCACAATCAATAGAGAATTGAAATAGAAATGAAAACAAAAGTAAAATAGACACACAAACAACATAGGGATTTATAGTGGTTCTACCAAGATGATCTACATCCACTTTGGAAGACGACGATAACGTTGCACTATGATTTTGAACAAGTTTACAATGAGTATTCACTCCCTTACACTCTCTTAAGAACAAGCCTACAATGGCTTCCTCACACTCTCTCTTTCTTTCTGTTTCTCACAGAATATGGGATGATGTTTACAATCAGAGTACATGGCCTTATATAGTGAAATGGAGTTGAGTAATGTCGACATAACTCACTTGAGACATCTCAACTGGCCACCACCCAAAGTGCTCACCGAAATCTTAGTGATTAGTTTATTCTTGGCAGCCGAAAGCTCCCACTGACTGTTCCACTGACCGACAGCTCCACTAACACCGAAAGTTCCATTAGTTAATTCAACATAAAGCAGCCGAAAGCTCCACTAATGTATGCAGCCGAAAGTGCTTATTCAAGGCATATTCTACAAATCTCCACCTTGACTTGAATACCATCACCACTCATCATCATCGTCTTCTCTCAGCCCCTCAAGGGCTCTCAACACCTATTGACACCAACCAAGTCCAAGCAGTGCTTGAACTTGATACTTGGAACTGGCTTCGTCAACATGTCTGCAGGGTTATCCGCTGTAGGAACCTTTAGCATCGCTATCCTGCCTTCCCCAACTGCATCCTTGATAAAATAATACCTGACAGCGATGTGCTTCATTCTCTCATGATACATCTGGTTCTTGGTCAAGTGAATGGCACTTTGACTGTCACAGAACAAAGTTGCATTCTCTTGCTTGAAACCCAAATCACCAACCAAACCCATCAACCATATACCTTCCTTCACTCTTCCCTGCTGCCATGTACTCTGCCTCAGTTGTAGACAATGCAACTGTGCTTTGCAAAACCGACCTCTAACTGATAGTACTACCACACAATGTAAAAGTATAACCTGTCAATGACCTTCTTCTATCAAGATCACCTGCATAATCAGAATCAACATAACCCACAACATTCGTCAAATCACCATAGTGTTTATCAAACACTAAACCAACATCTGTACTTCCCCTTAGATACTTCAAAATCCACTTTACAGCTTGCCAATGAGCCTTCCCGGGACTTCCCATGTATCTACTTACCACACTCACAGCTTGTGCGATATCCGACCTTGTACAAACCATAGCATACATGATGCTACCAACTGCGCTTGCATATGGAACTCGAGACATATACTCTACCTCATCTGCAGTTTGAGGTGATTGCTTTCTAGAAAGTTTAAAATGAGCTGCCAAAGGAGTACTTACTGGTTTTGCATCTTTCATACCAAACCGCTCCAACACCTTCTCGATGTAAGCCTTCTGGGAAAAATGCAACTTGCCTTCAGCTCGGTTTCTATGAATCTCGATGCCCAATATCTTTTTTGTTGCGCCCAAATCCTTCATCTCGAACTCACTACTCAACTGATCCTTCTGCTTCTGTATCTCTGACATGTCTTTGCAAGCAATCAACATATTATCAACATACAAGAGTAAATACACAAATGAGGAACTTCAAACCCTTTTGGTTGTTTCATATAAATACACTCTTCCAAATCACCATGAAGGAAAGACGTCTTAACATCTAGTTGTTCCAATTCTAGATCTTTCAAAGCAACTATAGCAAGCAATTGATTTAAGGTTTTTCTGAATGTTCGTAGTAATTAAGAGATTCGTTCTCTCGGAAGTTGTTAAGATTAAATTCAAAGGTTTAAATAAAAATAATAAAAAGAGATTCAACGGGCTTAGGATTTCCTGAACCACTCTTCAGCAGTTATAGCTCAAACAATAAAACAACAAGGACTCTTATTTTTGCCAAGGTAGATTCTCCAAACATTAATTGTAAAACTTAAGCATGGGACATCTAAACATCTAAGTAAGCATGACCCATCTAATGAAATGACAACTAATTTTTTTAAATCATAATTCTATTAAAATTAATGCAAAAGTCTTAAAAAATTAAATCATTTTACCCATGTATGACCATCTTGGAGTTTCTTGTGATATACACAACTATCATACTTACTCCTGTCATAGCCATTTGCCACCATAAACATATCAAAACGTTTATACCACTGCCTTGGAGATTGATTCAAACCATACAAAGATTTCTTTAACAAACATACATGGTCTTCTTTGCCAGGAACTTCAAACCCTTTTGGTTGTTTCATATAAATACACTCTTCCAAATCACCATGAAGGAAAGACGTCTTAACATCTAGTTGTTCCAATTCTAGATCTTTCAAAGCAACTATAGCAAGCAATGTTCTAATAGAACTATGTTTAACAACAGGAGAGAATACCTCATTGTAGTCAATGCCTTCTCTTTGCGTAAACCCCTTTGCCACAAGCCTTTCCTTATTCCTTGTTCCTTCACCATCTGAAGTACCTTGTTTCTTCTTGAAGACCCATTTTCTTCCAACAATATTCTGACCTTTTGGTCTTGCAACTATCTCCCAAGTGCCATTCTTGTCAAGAGACTCAATTTCTTCAATTACAGATGCTCCCCATTCTGCTGATTCTTCACCACCGATTGATACTTCATAGGTTGTTGGATCATCCCTATCTATGCTCTCACTTACTGCAAATGCATATGCAACCAAATCAGCATGGCCGTATCTCTGAGGTGGTCTGACTTGCCTCCTCTCTTTGTCTCTTGCAAGATTGTACTGATGACCTTGTGCTTCTTCTTCCTGGGAAGGTTCTTGCACAATATCTTGATCATCATCATCAGAAACAACAGTCTCATTGCTTCGTTGAACTTGCACCTCAAGTTCCACCTTATCGCAAACACCCTCTTCAGTTCTTCCATCTAGTTCTTCAATCTTTGGCTTCAACATCGATTGCTCATCAAATGTCACATCTCTGCTGATAAGAAACTTGTTTGATATTTCTGCAGGACACCATAACCTATAGCCTTTCACGCCCTTTGCATACCCAAGAAATATACACTTCTTTGCTCTAGGCTCTAGCTTCCCCTCATTCACATGAGCATAGGCTGGACATCCTAATATCTTCAAGTCTTCATAGTTAGCATGCGAACCTATCCAAACTTCATTTGGAGTCTTGCACTCAATGGCAGTCGATGGAGATCTGTTCACTAAATAAGCTGATGTGTTTTCTGCTTCTGCCCAAAACTTCTTTGGTAACCCGGCATTGGAGAGCATGCAACGTGCCTTCTCCATTATGGTTTTGTTCATCCTTTCTGCAACACCATTTTTCTGTGGTGTTTTTCTGACTATGCGGTGTCTCACAATCCCTTGTTCCTTGCAGAACTCATTGAACTCACCCCCACAAAATTCCAAACCATTGTCTGTCCTCAAGCACTTGATTTGTCTTCCGGTTTACTTCTCAACCATAGTCTTCCATTGCTTGAACTTCACAAAAGTTTCATCTTTGTGTTTAAGTATGAATACCCATAATTTCCTTGATAAATCATCAATGAACGTCAGCATATATGTACCACCACCATGTGAATCGACCCGAGAAGAACCCCAAAGATCGGACTGAATATAATCCAAAATACCCTTGGTGTTATGAATAGATGTACTAAACTTGACTCTACAGTGCTTTCCAAAGACACAATGTTCACAGAAATCAATCTTGCCTGTTTTATGACCACAAAGAAATCCCTTCTTGCTCAAAACAGCCAACCCCCTCTCACTCATATGCCCTAGACGCATATGCCACAACTTGGTAGTATCATCATCAGAACTTGAAGAACATACAGCTGCATCACCTGTCACAGTGGTACCTTGCAGCGTATAAAGACCATTAATTCTCTCGCCCTTCATAATTGTAAGACTTCCTCTTGAGACACGAATAACTCCACCTTCACCTTGATACTTGCATCCATTTGAATCAAGTGTACCCAAAGAAATAAGATTTCTTCTCAGGTCCGGAACATGTCTAACCTTAGTTAGAGTCCTCACCATATCGTCATACATCTTAATTTGAATTGTACCTACACCCACCACTTTACAAGTGACATTGTTTCCCATAAGAACTTTACCACCTTCTCTAGCTTGATAAGTAGTAAACCACTCTTTATGAGGACACATGTGAAAAGTACACCCGAATCAAGAATCCACCCATTCTCTGAGCTTTCGGTATGAACTATGAGAACCGCTCCATCATCACTTTCTACTTCAACATTTGCTGCGGTGCTTTGGTTGGTATTCTTCTCGACATTCTTCAATTTTGGACAATCCTTCTTGAAATGACCTTTTTCCTTACAATGAAAGCATTAAAATTTACCGGATTTTGATTTAGACCTTGACTTTGATCTACTCCTATCAAATCCGCCTTTTTGGTTTCCTCTTCCTCTAACAAACAACCCATCTCCCGAATTATCTTTACCGTCGATACCCGTCTTCTTTAACTCCTTAGAGTTCAAAGCCGCTTTAACGTCTTCCATGGAAATTTTAGTTTTTCCATACATTACGGTATCAACAAAATTTTCATAAGATGGTGGTAAGGAACAAAGCAAACCCAAAGCTTGGTCTTCATCTTCAATTTTGACCTCAATATTTTCCAAATCCAAGAGAATTTTATTATAATCATCAATATGATTTATAATAGACATTCCTTCATGCATTTTAAGAGTATGTAATTTCTTCTTAAGATATAAACGATTAGTTACGTATTTAGTCATATACCTCTTCTCCAACTTGTTCCATAGCCCGTCCGGTGTCGTTTCCGCCGCCACTTCTCTCAAGACCTCGTTGCTCAAACACAATAGAATTAATCCATGTGCTTTCTCCAAGTGCTCATCTTTTTCTTCATCCTTCAATGTTTCTTCTAGAGCCATTTTCCCCTTCAAAGTTTTCACCAAACCTTGTTGCACCAAAACATCCCTCATCTTTAGCCTCCATAAATTGAAATCATTCCTTCCATCAAATTTCTCAATCTCATACTTTGCCGCCATCGTAGATCGTTTTTACCCGGAGCTCTGATACCAATTTGTTATGACCAACGGCTCTTCCTAGCACAATCAATAGAGAATTGAAATAGAAATGAAAACAAAAGTAAAATAGACACACAAACAACACAGGGATTTATAGTGGTTCGATCAAGATGATCTACATCCACTTTGGAAGACGACGATAACGTTGCACTATGATTTTGAACAAGTTTACAATGAGTATTCACTCCCTTACACTCTCTTAAGAACAAGCCTACAATGGCTTCCTCACACTCTCTCTTTCTTTCTGTTTCTCACAGAATATGGGATGATGTTTACAATCAGTGTACATGGCCTTCTATAGTGAAATGGAGTTGAGTAATGTCGACATAACTCACTTGAGACAGCTCAACTGGCCACCACCCAAAGTGCTGACCGAAAGCTTAGTGATTAGTTTATTCTTGGCAGCCGAAAGCTCTCACTGACTGTTCCACTGACCGACAGCTCCACTAACACCAAAAGTTCCATTAGTTAATTCAACATAAAGCAGCCGAAAGCTCCACTAATGTATGCAGCCGAAAGTGCTTATTCAAGGCATATTCTACACCAAGTTTTTGACATCCATCGTTATGGCAAGTTTAACTACTCTCATGCGAAAAATTTATCGGTATAAATGTGAAGACAAGTATCCTTTCAGAGTCATCGTCAATAAACAAGTGAATTTCCTATCCATTTTTAAAATGTCATTCATATTTGTTCACATCAAGCATTACTTTGTATTTGGTCACCCAAAGATCAGACCACAGGTTCCAGAGAAGAAGTTTTTTAATGGTGAAAGGTTGACGGTCAAAGACAAAGCACGTTGGTTATTATAAGTTAACGCGTAAAATAGGTTTGACAATGAAATAGTGGAGTTCAATACCAATGTACAGATAAGAACTAGTTGACATTTAATGGATAAGAATGAATTGAAGTTTTTCAATTATGCACCAATTAATGACCTCATTACCTATAAACAACTTGTATTATAGACTCATCTTGTTGCTAAACCGGCTCGCAAGAGAGTGAGGTGCACGTTAAATTTTAGATCTCCTTAATAAAATAAGAAAGTTAATCGAGGCAATCAGATGTAATATGTCAGTCCATGTAACCTTCTTATTCGAACCTCGGCTAACTTAGATACTCATTTCTGTTCAAAGACTCATCGGCGAACATCCAAATAAACGTCTATGCGGCCTAAAGCTATGTTAGGCTACGCAGTAAATTTTCAGGGGGGGGATGATGGGATGATAAAAAGTATCACTTAGTTGCTTGGGACCAGGTACAGAAACCTAAGAAGTTAGGTGGATTTGGTATCAAGAATTTGCATCTAATGAATGTGGCCTGGATCAAGAAATGGCTTTGGAAGTTCAGTGATGGCATCATTGCTCTTTGGAAGCAGTTGATTGAAGAAAAGTATGGTCTAACTCCTCTTGGCTGGAATTCTAACCCTCTTAAGCAAGTTTATGGATGCATATTCAAAATTTCTCAAATCTGTTTTACTCGAATTGCAAATTCCAGCTCAGAAATGGAAATGGGCTTAGTTTCTGGAAGGATACCTGGGTCAGTCAAGCTCCTTTAGCTCAGATTTTCAAGCGTCTTTTAATGCATCTGAAACCAAATCGTTAGCAGCCGCTCAAGCATTTGATAGTTCATCTCAGCATTGGAATTTGGGCATTACTCGCAGAGTGCATGACCACTTCATTTATGATTTAGTAACCATCCTACATCATCTCGAAACTAGCAATTTGAGGCCAAGCAACACCTGCGACAATCGAATTTGGAAAGACTCGCATCAGGAAGGTGAATTTTCAGTTAAAAAGTGTTATAATTGGTTAGTACAGATGAATACTTCAGCTGAAGAGCAATCTCATGTGCACCCCAAAAGACTGTAGTCCAAATGTTGGCCTCCTAAGGTCAGTTTCTTTCTCTGGTCTTCCTCCAAAGAGAAAATTCTTACTCAAGTTTAGTTGTGTAAGCGTGGTCGGAAGAAAGACTTGGTCAATCATTGTTATAATTGTGATAATGCCGAAGATACTTCCTCCCATTTGTTGTTGCATTGTTCCGTTGCCAGCAATGTGTGGAATTTCTTTCGCGTCGAGTTTAGTCTTATTTGGGAGGTTCTGCATACAGTCTCAACTGCACTTCATACTTGACCCGTGCCTAAGAAGAAATCTCGTAAAGCCTTGGTGATAAAAGTTTTACCAAGATTATTATGGGACTTCATACTTAGCCATTTAAAATTATTATTCATTCCTCCGTATCTATATCTAATCATCATTAGAACAACTAAGCTTACATGTTTTTATTTACTCCTGGTTGTTATTTTCATGGCATGATCTCCTTGACTTTTGGTGCTGATCGTAAAAGTACTGTTGTTTGTAACTGCCATGGAGAGTGTAGTTGCAGGAAATGCCACAGCACACCCCATAATGATTTATATAGATCTAAACATATTTGATATGAAAATAAAGATAAAAATGATGAAAATGTAAAATAAAACACAAGATTTACGTGGTTCGATCAATGTAACCTACATCCACGGGGTTAGGGTTCACTATCATTGTTGAAATTACATTTGGATTACATTGAGACTCCATTAATGAGTATTTGGAGCTCTAGGTTGATGAATGAAGAAGAATGAGATAATAATAATACAAATTCTGTTTTCTCTCTGTGTGTCCTCCCTTACAAAGTGTATCTGTCTCCCTTTCTCTTTCCTGCCTTTCTCTTTATATAGATATTTACATAGTGGATGACTGCTCACATATAGTGGAGTACAACTCATATTGTCTTATTCTCATGCTAACTTCTGCCTTATACATGTGCTATGTTCTCTCGCACTTGTGCTACGTTCTCACACGCTAAGGAAGTGAATGAATCTCGCACACTAACAAATGTGTTGTGAGATATTTTTCCCCTACAGAGAGGTCACCTAACTGGGCCGTTGTTTGTAATTCAATGATTTTATAAGTTTTATCTATTCATTATAAGTCTTGCATTTTGAAGAGAAGGTTTCTTTATTAAATTTTTATACCTAGAATATTTAATTTGCACAAATGTGTACATTTATATACGTTTAGCTAATTAGATAGCGGAACATTTAAAATATCCTTTTAGTTAAGCTAGGGTCAAGCCTACAAGGCCTCCACCTGAACCAATTATTTATATACATTGAATATCCTAGAGATAAATATGTCTTCTTTATATCTGACCGACTTCGATTTTGTGCAATGCGTGTGGTCTTTGTTCTTTTCAAAGCTTTTCAAATCAAACTCATAATTTGTCTTTAATTTCAGTTGAAATACTTGAAGATTAAATCTTGCTGGAGTTGGATCATCTTTTGGATATTTGAATGATCTTATTATATAATGTGGGATGATTTTGTTTGACAAGGAAGTATAAATTTGTATCATATGAATAAAACTATCTAACTACACTTGGGTGATGTTCCCTTACAAATGCATCTGGAACACAGGGGTACTTCTGAAGGTTTAATATTTTGCATAAGCCAACACTTAAAACGCTATTATAACTAGTTAAACAAGAGAAATAAATCTCTAAACACAGTGAGTTTGTTGTCCATGTAGATCAGAATGGGAGACTTCAGCTCATCCTCTTTATCGTAAGTATATTAGACGTCAGATTTGGAACCACGACATCAGTAGCTATAGCTACACTGGATTCAATGTGAAGATAGTTTTGTTATTCCTCAGCACCCTATTATCTATTTGAATTTAACTGCATTCCTTTACTACGTGCTTAGCATGGTGCCAGTTTGGATGCATGGATTCTCTTTTTATGTTGTACACATTCATTTGAAGGTGTTTTTTACGCTAATGGCGATTGGAGTTCATCCTAAGTACGAATTTCAACTTCCTTCCGGGGATCCAAAGTACTATTTTGGTTCCTACTACTAAGTTTCTTAAATGACTTGGGTGTAGATCCACATGCAGAAGATCACATTGTGGTAAAGGCCTGAAGGTAACATCTTAGAGTGCACAACTCATCAGATAGTAATTAGCTTTATTTCCAAAAGGGTGAACTATCCCGGTATAATTTAAATCATCAATTGACATGCCTATTTTATTACTTCACTAGCATACTATATACCATCCAACCCATGTTAAAATCTTCGGGGTAACTGCCTAGATTCATTTCTCAGACAAATCTATTTTTGTGTGCAAGTAATGTGAAATTGTAATATAGCATATGACCTGTAAAACATACAACCATGTTGTCGGTGTACCTGATGTTGCGGGTGTGGTAACCAGTCTGAGAAATTAATGGTGCAAGAAGTCAGACACACCCCAGGACAAATGTGTATTAGTGCGAGTTCGTTCTCCGGTCCAGAACCTAAGGTACATCTAACCAATTTTATGGTGAATCTATATATTATTGATTGGGTTACTTTTACGCTTTTACGCTCTTATTGAATTCCTAATAGGATGGATACCTAATATTTGTGTAGTGGTGCAAAAGTCAAAATATAAACTAATCTCTACAAACATTGTCGTGGCGAGATTTAGTCGTATATTTACCAACTCATTTTACAACATACGTAACTAATGTCCCCATAGAGAGAAAGGTACCAATGTAAATTGATATACTGTCGCTAATTTATTCCCGTTGGTGCCGATTCATTAAAATCCACAACTGTATTGTAACTCAAACGTGTCATTGGTGCTTGCACTGTATTGTAACCTTAAAATTTGTCTACCGGAAAGAAGGTTGAGCCCCGGCCGTAGGCCTGGGTGATACCTAGTAATACACATGAAATAATGAAATTTTGCTGCCTTTTAACAATTTTGGGGTGGCTGGAGCACCCCTAAACAACCCCCAGTTCCGTTACTGACTATAGACCTATTCACTGAGGTGTTAAAGCAAACTCCATATGTAGAAAGAGAGTGTTCAGTTGTCTGTCTTTGCCTCTAATAATTTTGTCTCTAATAAAATTCCCAAAAGAACCATTGACCAATTCAATTTTTCCGGAATGATAAGCTATATTTTAGGTTTTTCTCATAAAATCTTGTTTTCAGAATTTGCTATGTGATTTGACTGATTAGTATTTTGGTGATCATTTACACGGAAATAAAGCAATGAAGTTTTTCTTAAACATGAAATCTCAGTATGGGCCGCTTGAGGTCTGTTCTATTTGACTATCATTAAAGCAATATTTGCACATCAATCAGTCGCGATAACGACCATTTATTTTATGATTTTTGGACACGTTAATTGTTACTTGAATCTATATATATAATATATTCCAAGCAACATATATAAACATCAAGGAAAATACAAATACATTAATTAACCCCAAACATACGTAGCGCTACATTCCGGATAGAGGGAACACATAGTTCCTAATTCGGAATGAAATGATCCACGCAACAGCAAGAGCATGCGACAGTACTCCTTATTCTGGGACTTCGGACAGTACATACACCATTTTTCAGCACAGGATTTGGCTGTGGACATGGAGCTCTAATGCAAAACCTTTGTTCTAACAAAAACCTTCCCTCGGGACATTTTTCCCTGCATAGTTTTCTACATTCATCGCAAGCTTCAGCTTTGGTGGCACCCTTAACAAGCTTGTTGGCGCGCTTAACAATTCCACCATTTTTTCGGCATGTTCCATCGAATGTTTGTGCTGTTGCCGTCTCTGATTTTGCATTCATAACATAACTATTAGTATTGAAATAAAAATAAACCATTAAGGAAAGAATTCGAAAGTACAGATATATTAGTTACCGGAATAGATAGAAAGAACAATGAGCATGACAAAAAGAGAACCAACCAAGAAAGAGGAACTAGTTTTTGAAGCCATGATATCAATGGTTTGAGGATGGAAGAACTAGTGTACCTATGCTTCAATTTATAATGTTTCCAAATTGCATAAAAATTTGTTTATACATTTAGTTGCTTATTTTTCTAGATAAAATTTCATTTATTATTTCCGAGAAAACACGAAAAAAGTCAACTTCTTAGAACGAATAAAAGTTGATTATGCAACACACTGATTTGAATATTTAGCAGCGGTACTAAATTTCTTGAAGCATTGTATAATCATTATTTTAGTATCTTTTTGCTTAAAAATTGGTTTTTCATCGACGCTTGTTTCAAGTATAAATAAATTTCGGTTTCGGGTCACAGCATAAGCCCCCACTTGTTTTTGTAATATCAATTTAAAATAACTAATCTATGTAGTGATTTTTTCATGTCTTTTTTTAAATTAATCCTTAGTCTGTGGTCTGCTTTATGTGTTAACACGGAAAAAGAAAAAGAGGGAAGTAATCTCCTAAGAATAGATTAGTAAACTTATAACATTTAAGTTCCCATTAAACAAACCAACCTGTATTTTTTGATATTTGCGAAAAAAACCTGCTTATTTTTTAGAAACCACGCTAGTAATATTTTTCCTCGCATATTTAGGGGCCATCCAAAAAGATTTAGGGGCCAACATGTTATACTCATCCAAAGGCTTTGATTACGGGGTTACCTTTTTTATAGTGAATTTCCTTAAATGTCCTTGTAGTAAAAAAATTTAAAAACCCAAATATAGTCTTGTTCATATTCTCTCCCGATTGTAGCAGTATTCGTCCGAAAATTTTTCTCCCTCTCTCCATTTCAACCCTTCTTCTTCCTCTCTTCCTATTCTCTCCCGATTGTGGAGGTTTTTTTTTTATAAAACAATGGAGACGGGTAATGCATCCCACAGACCTAAAACCAAAAACGTTCCTCGGGGTTTCGTTCCAAATATAGGGAATTTAGCAAGAAACAAAGAGATTGTTGGTGAAAATGACGAAGAACGCGAAGAACGCGATGAAGACGAATCCGCGGATTTAGTTGGCGGTGGCGTTTCTGATAGTGTAACACTCCAGCAACTTCAAATGGCACCAACTAGGTAAGACTCTATCAATTTTAGGGTATATTTCGCTTTAATTCGCCGAATTGAGAAAAAAAAAATCTAGGGTTTTCTGCAATTTACCTAGATTCGGTAGTCAAACCTGTTAATTTACTACCGAATGTAGTCGTGTTCTTCATTCCTGAAGAACATTGATAGAATTCGGAAGTTATATGTTTTGTTTTTCTTCCGAATGTGTTTGGCCCTATGTTCCTGCGTACGAATATTGTTAAAATCGGTAGTTAATTAATTTGTGGTCTTCCGAATCTGTTCAAGTAGACATACAATAATCGGTAGTACACTTACTACCGAATTTCTCAATCTGATGAAATATAATTAAAAAAAATTGATTTATGAAAAATCCCATTTTTGGGCCAAGATGTATTCGGAAGATAACATAATGTTTTATACCTCCGATTTTACATCTTTGAAAAATTTAGAGTTTCTGAACTCCAATTGATGCATATTCGGTTTGAAAAATTGTATTGTTTGTTCCGAATGTTTACATTCGGGTTTAGTTCGTATACAAAGGCCTCCGATTGTGTGGTTTGTAAACATTTGAAGTTCAAAACCAAGAAAATCTTCATTTTTCGTAGCTTCGGAATTTTAGGCCATGTTATATTCGGTAGATAAAGACGCTGAATTATCCTCCGAATTTGTATAGTTCAAAACCAGCCCCGCCATGGCTCTGGGTGGTTCCACAGGAATAACAGAGGGTTAGCCATAAAATTCGGAGGTTTTGTATATTTTTGTTCGCCCGATTATTTGAAGTTCAAAACCAAGAAAATCTTCATTTTTCCATGGTTCGGAATTTTAGGCCATGTTATATTCGGTAGATAAAGACGCTGAATTATCCTCCGAATTTGTATAGTTCAAAACCAGCCCCGCCATGGCTCTAGGTGGTTTCCACAGGCATAACAGAGGGTTAGCCATAAAATTCGGAGGTTTTGTATATTTTTCTTCGCCCGATTATTTGAAGTTCAAAACCAAGAAAATCTTCATTTTTCCTTGGTTCGGAATTTTAGGCCATGTTATATTCGGTAGATAAAGACGCTGAATTATCCTCCGAATTTGTATAGTTCAAACAAAAAAAATATCCGTTGGGTTACATATCCTATATAAGGAGGGTATCTCTCACCATATATGCACCAAGAATACATTTTGCTCTCTCCAACATCAAATAAACCATCTTTAACATAATGGCCCAACCATTCATTAATTCTACCGAGTTCACGATGGAAGAAGATTTATCTTTATGTAGGCGCTATGTCCAATTCTATCCGAGATGGGGTGAAGAACGCAGGCAAGGAGGTGTAATGAGTATGAGTTATTTGTTTAGAATTCACGAAAGATTTTGCATCGACACCGGAAACCCAAATAACCGTCAGTCGGCTGATCTTTTCTGCCGAATTGGTTCAATAAATGCACACGTCCAACAATTCGTCCATTTAACTTATCTTGTGAATGAATATCGATTGAGGGGTGAAACTAATGATGAGGTGATAGAACGATCTCTCGAGGAATGGCGGCGATGGAAAAGATCAAACATCCGTTTCGAAGCTCATTTTAGAATCCTTATGGCGATGGCCAGATTTAATCCGTTTAGGGCACGTGAAACACGTCCACGAAGCTAAGCTCAAGTCATTGTAATGGAATTGTCGAAGTGTAATCCTTACATCATATTATGATATTCAAAATATTTTGTGTAATCGGTAATCGGAAACTATTATGTTTTATAATATACCGTTTGTACTACAACGGATACTTATTTTTAATAAAAATAGTCGTGCCTCGAAATGCACACACAATCGGTAACACTAAATAGAAGTTTCCTACCGAATATTCAGTAAAATAAGAAAAACAGGTTTATGAATTCAAAAAGAATATTCGGTGGTAAGAAATTTACAATAACGACCGATTATTATATTCGGTGGTAAAACGTGACACATTTACTTCCGATTGTCGTGTATTATTGTTGGCACGTTGTACCTGTTTACTATTTTGGTGCCTAACCTAACGGCCATATTATCAACAAAAGAGTCGTTCGAACTTTAACCTATATAAGGTGGGTAACCTCTGCTCATTTAGGAACCAAACCACACACATCCATATTCCATTGTCAAGTATTTTGTCGAATCACAATATTTCATATTACAATCATGTCGAACTTTGACGCAGCCGAAGATTTGGCCATTGTGAAAACATGGTACCAAGAAACCAGACGTGAAGATGTCATTGCCGGGAGGTTAACCCCCGAAATCTTTTGGGGGAGAGTGTACATCCAATTTTTCCGAGAATATGGAAATCCAAAGCAAAGATCCCTCCAACAAGTTCATGATCGGTTCCGACTTATTCAAAAAGGGGTGAACGATTACATAACGATACAAAAGCGAATCTTTAACATTAGCCACTTAACCTTGTTGATCCAACAATTTGTAAGTATTTGCATACGAAACAATACGAACTGAGCAAATCGTATTTATAATTTATACAAACTACGCATTCTATTATAGTTTGTTTTGGTTTATGTAGGAGACACTCGCAAAAATGCACTACTTAGAGGAAAAAGGTGAAGAATTCACATATGATGGAAGTTACGAATTCTTGAAGGCCGTGGCCACGGTATAGAGTTTGGCCCAATTTCCCTAAATTATTGTCTAAAATATGTTATATTCGGTAGCTAGTAAGTTGTTTAATCTACCGATGTTGTCATAATCGGTAGTTATTGTGTTGTTTAATCTACCGATTCTGTAATATTCTGAAAGTTCCAAAGTCAGAGTTACAATCGTAAGTTTTTATATTTTATAATCAAACAAATACTTGAGGGTTCCAATTTCTTCAAGTTCTGAATTGAAAATGATTAAAATCGGTAATGTGGTGAAATACAAAACCAACCGAATATTACATTCGGTCATACTATATGTAATATTATCTCCCGATTATATCACATATCTCCAATGAAATTTAAAAAAAAACTTGTAAAAAAATACGGTTCAAAATACCTCTTCTACACATAATGGAAAGACTAATCGTCGTCATCATCTTCAATCAGTTCGAGTAACCCAGCGGGAAATTTGTTATTCACAACACGATCCCAATCAACCATGTTCATTGGAAAGTAATCGTGCCACTTACTCAACGGTGGTAAGGGACAATCTTTCTTTACCCACAATCCTATAAAATGCATTTCATTCACAAACGCCATAACAATTCTTCTATCTTTAACCAACTCATCGCAAACCGTTCTTGTGGGTGCAAACGTCATACTGGGTCCATACTTCGGAGGAACAAAAAAATGTACCACGCAATTCAAAACCGCCGCTAGGAGATATCCACATTTAGGCATTGTCATCCAATACTTGTATCCGACTGTCTTCAATCCCTTTCGACACTTTATACGCGCAACTAAATCTTTGAACTCACTCTCTTTGTCATATCTATCTCCCCGCCTCATCATTTCCATATAAAAATCCTTATCCTTCATTAGTTGTACCACCATCTTATTTCTTAAATATTGGCATTGGGTGACATCTTCGATTACGGCCTCTTTGAAGTAACCCATTTGTTCCGTAGCGACATGAAATCCACAATTTCCATCCCCATCAACCTCGTCCGTGGATATAACAAATGGAGCAATGAGTGGAGCTAGTTGTTCCAAATACTCTTCGATAATTGTATACGTGCTTCGATTTGGTTTTCCATAAAGATCCCTAGGGCAACGAAGACTACCATACTTCTCTTTTATAGTCACCATTTCTGTTATTAGTGTTTGTTGAGACTCGCTCAGTAGATCAACAACAGTACAACTAGCTTATCTCTCCACTAACACAACTTCTTCCACCACCTCGGATTGACTTGCTTGAGAAGGCTCGGTAGAGACCTTTGATTTCACTTTTCGTGTGGTGGGTCCACTTTGATCCTTTCTTGGACGACCTCTTTTCTTAGGTTCCGGCTCATCTTCATATTCGGATTCCAAACGCTCGGCCCTACACAATATTCTTTTATTAAACAAATACTCCTTCAACTCTTTTCTTTGGATGGTCCTCGACACTTCGGTATTGGGTCTACCGGCCCCCTTTTGTTTAATAGGTTCATCAACTTCCCGTAAACAAGGGTGAAGGGCTTCCTCCAAATTGTGCATCAATATTTGCTTTTTGGAGCCATTTGATGTAGCATAACGTTGTGCTATTCGCGCACACAATTCATACTCAAATAAAGACGGACCATCAACTACCGGGGTGCTTGGAGTAAAATTTAATTGCTTCCAAAATGGATGAATATCATTGATGTCAATCACTTCAACATACCTACCCAACTTATGACGACACGGGAGTCCAATACCCATCATATCCTTGCAAACACAAACCGTATTCTCGTCATCATAAGCTTTATAAAAATGGAGTTGTTTCATCATGTGATTTATTGCCCATCTCGAAACTTTATGAACTATGCCCCTTAGAAGCAATCTTTCCTTAGCATGTTCTGTTGGGAATTGGTGTACACTAAATTGCATATTGGTTCTAATCTTTACGAGATCACGTTTGGTGTATTCATGGATTGCTTCTTGAATCGACACAACTCCATTTTGACTGCCAAGTAGTATAGTCTTTAATCGGCCATGAGCCCCCTCCGCAATGCTTGTCGCTTCGTTCTTGAAGTTATGAACTTCATATGTCCATGCAAAGACAAACCTCTCCTTAATCGGTAACCACTGTGTTTTACAATACTCAACCGGTTTTGGATAGTTCGTGCCATATTCATCCTCAAATTTCTTCAAGTTTGCTTCGTAAATTTCCTCGGTCATTGACCAAACAATCTTGTCCCATGCTTTCAAAAACATTCTCCAAATCATTCCATCCTCCGTCCATTTTACATCAAATAACCGTTTCTCTTCTTCTCGTTCTTCCACGGTTAATTTATTAATGCGCTCATCCTCTTCCTTTGATCTCTTCGTACCCTTCCTTGGTTTTTTAGATTGGAAATGATGATGGCAATTGGATTTGATGTTTTGTTGAATGTGCCAGGTACATTGCAAGTTTCGGGCTTCCGGAAACACTACCGCTATTGCATGCATTAGGGATTGATCGTTATCCGTTACAATAACCCTGGGAAAATTATCACCATTATAAATGGCCCTCAACGTCTCCAACATCCAAATGAAACTCACATTCTTCTCATGATCCATTAAACCCCATGCAACCGTAAATGTGTTTTTGTCCGAAGTGTGGAAAGCAATATTCAACAACGGCATGTTATATTTGTTTGTCTTATAAGTGGCATCTATCAACAAAATTTGATAAAAGCATTGGGCCAATTGGATCATTTCGGGATGTGCCAAGAAAATACGAACCACTTTACCATCCTTTTCTTCCCTTCTCAACGTGTAGTCGTGTAAATCCGCTAACCACTCTAATTGTTGCATGACTGTTCTACCATCCCATTCCGTTCTTTTGATCGTAGCTAGGGCTGACTTAATTGTAGACAAAGAAGACAAGTTGTTGGGGTCATCCGCCTTTATTCTACTTAAGATCGCACTTGCTTTTTGGATCCTCATAGACTTCACCGTCTCCATTTCTCTTGGTTTTAGCTTGGCAACCATTACATGTCCAAGTAAAGTATCCGGATCATCGTGGTTATGAGAACCATTATCAACTTTATACATTTTCCACTCTAAACCTTCCTTACCTTCGGGCTTATAGAAGACAATCTTGAAAGGACATCCGATTTTCTTTGTATTGCTTCGGTATTTCCTCTGCGTCTTCCTTATGTACTTACTATTCTTTCCCTCGTGACTCTTTCTATCCCCACCTCGCTCACAAATCATTTCAAATCGAGTTTCACCCACATGATTGTTTTGAACTACAACGCACATGTTATCTTTTGCCTTGTTCATGAGACATTCCTTCGCCTCCTTCTTACTTGCAAATGACTAAACACGAATAAAACAAAACTAATATCATAAGTATAACCATTTAACTTACGTATTTGAATAATAATAATAATAGTAATGCGTATACCAAATCGTTTGCATATTGTAACGAAGTATCGGGCCTCAAATAGAAATCATCAAAAACCGCTACAACATACCCCGCAAAATGATGAAGCAACATGGTTTACATTCACAATCGGAAGACAGTATGTACGTTTTACAACCGATTTTAATATAATCGGATGAATCTTGTGTCAACAAAACTACCGATTTTAATAGAAAGATTTAGACAGTCTCCTGAGTACAAAAACAATCATAATCGGAAGACATATATCTGGTAATACTTCCGAATATGTACAATCGGAAGATAACGTTATAAATAATCAAATAAATTTCACAGAACAATAACTATTTTTACGAGATTGCGATAATTTGAATTGGGGGCCAAATATATATTCGGTAGTTATATAAAATATTAATACTACCGAATGTAAAAGATAAGAATACTGAGTTTCATAATTTTGAGGATTTCGTTTTTGGGGCCATTCGGTAGTAAATATACTATAATAATTACCGAATGTACATATTTTGGAAAATCAATTTGGGGGTTTTCAAATATTCGGTAGTAATATACTTTCTTTAAACTACCGAATGTAAATATTTGGTACTCAGGAGGTTGTATTCGGTAGATATGTGGATACATTAGCTACCGATTCTGGGTAGTTCATGGCGTTAAATGCATGCATTAATCGAGTTTTATCGTTTAAAAACTCATACAAATGCATACAAAGTGGGTTATGAGTTTCTTAACACAATACCTGTGTGTTAGATGCATCGTTAGCTTCGATCTCGGTTGATTCTACGGTTTCCTCCATGAAAGCGTCGTCTAGGGTTTCCTCTCCACAAAAGTTTAAATCATTCAACATATACCCCAAATCGTCTTCTCTAAACGGTCGTGATCCTTCAACATTAAGTTCTTCACGATCATTCTCAACAAATTCTTCAAATCCATCCATTTTTGTTGCCTATTTCTAAAAAAAGTGGTTTTTCACTATTACCATTCTTCTTCTTTTCTAGAACTATAACAGACAACAAATGAAAAAAAATGAAACAGTCTCCTCAAAAAAAAAAAATGAAACACATTACTTACTAACACTAAAGCGTCCACAATCGGACGTTTGTGATTTTTTTTCTACCGAATCATTCGGTAGATAACGATCCTTGTTTATCAACCGATTATTAGAGGTTAGTTTTGCCATTACGATTTACGGGAGATAAGGGGTGGCTTAGTTTTATATTTGGGTGACCCTATTTTGTTTTATTGTTGGCCCCTAAATCTTTTTGGGTGGCCCCTAAATATGCTAGGAAAAAAAAATAGCAAGAATGAAACTGGATTCATCCTGACTTAAATTTAAAAAATAGCAAGGATGAAACTGGATGTATCCTGTGTAAATTAAAAATAAGAAAAAGTATTTGAAAATGGGCAGGATGAAACTGGTTACATCCTGACTATTTTTATATTTTTGTCCATTTAAACAGTATCAAAATCTAACTGTCCTTTTCACCCAGGAAATGTTGTTTTTGGTCTTTTTAACCATTTTTGTGAACTATTTATTGATTTCTTGATCGATTTATAGTAGTAGACTGCTAATGGTTGATATATATAATTCTTCTCTTGAAGCAATAAAAGCATTCAGCTTCGCTTTTGATCAATTGGTTTGATAAATTAAGTTGTTCTTATGTCTGTAATCCCTAATACACAACAGTGCTTTGAATGTAAATGTAGAGACAGCATTAGCCCACAAATTTGCTAGAACTTGCCGGAAAAGTGAAGGAATTGTTGAGCACGCACGCATCGCTGAAACTTGCGACGAGTGTAGAGTACAGTGTGGAATGAAATGTCCCGAGGGAACATTTCTGTTAGAGCAACGGTTTTGCCAAAAAGAACCATGTCCACAGCCAAATCCGGTGCTGAAAAAAGGTGTTTGTATTCTTCAAAGTCACCATAAGAGCAGCGTCGTGTGCTCCTGCTGTTGTGTTGACAAATTCATAGCGGAGTAAATAAATAAGTGCTACACTTAATTGGTGAAAAAAATTCTTTGTTCTTTTACGCGGTGCTTGATATTTGATAGTATGGTACGCAAGCCATGACGCAATGGCGTATCCTTTTTTAACTTGCAAGTTGCTATATGAAAACCTTAATTTAGCCATTGAGAGTAAATCTAATGATCTATCCAACGTTTTAGCTGACAGAGATGTCACCTATTGTTATTCATTTTTTTAACTAAACTTAACCATTGTTATCTTCTAAATGTCAAACGAATCCGCTTTCAATGACTATTGACTAAATTATCAGAAAAGGTCCATTCCTTCTCACGTTCAAACAAGTTAATATGGTTTGACTTTAGACTTCGAGCTTTAAATTCTGATTCCGGAAAAATATCCTAGCATATTTAGGGGCCACCCAAAAAGATTTAGGGGCCAACAATAAAACAAAATAGGGTCACCCAAATATAAAACGAAGCCACCCCTTATCTCCCGTAAATCGTAATGGCAAAACTAACCTCTAATAATCGGTTGATAAACAAGGATCGTTATCTACCGAATGATTCGGTAGAAAAAAAATCACAAACGTCCGATTGTGGACGCTTTAGTGTTAGTAAGTAATATGTTTCATTTTTTATTTTGAGGAGACTGTTTCATTTTTTTTCATTTGTTGTCTGTTATAGTTCTAGAAAAGAAGAAGAATGGTAATAGTGAAAAACCACTTTTTTTAGAAATAGGCAACAAAAATGGATGGATTTGAAGAATTTGTTGAGAATGATCGTGAAGAACTTAATGTTGAAGGATCACGACCGTTTAGAGAAGACGATTTGGGGTATATGTTGAATGATTTAAACTTTTGTGGAGAGGAAACCTAGACGACGCTTTCATGGAGGAAACCGTAGAATCAACCGAGATCGAAGCTAACGATGCATCTAACACACATGTATTGTGTTAAGAAACTCATAACCCACTTTGTATGCATTTGTATGAGTTTTTAAACGATTAAACTCGATTAATGCATGCATTTAACGCCATGAACTACCCAGAATCGGTAGCTAATGTATCCACATATCTACCGAATACAACCTCCTGAGTACCAAATATTTACATTCGGTAGTTTAAAGAAAGTATATTACTACCGAATATTTGAAAACCCCCAAATTGATTTTCCAAAATATGTACATTCGGTAATTATTATAGTATATTTACTACCGAATGGCCCCAAAAACGAAATCCTCAAAATTATGAAACTCAGTATTCTTATCTTTTACATTCGGTAGTATTAATATTTTATATAACTACCGAATATATCTTTGGCCCCCAATTCAAATTATCGCAATCTCGTAAAAATAGTTATTGTTCTGTGAAATTCGGATGATTATTTATAACGTTATCTTCCGATTGTACATATTCGGAAGTATTACCAGATATATGTCTTCCGATTATGATTGTTTTTGTACTCAGGAGACTGTCTAAATCTTTCTATTAAAATCGGTAGTTTTGTTGACACAAGATTCATCCGATTATATTAAAATCGGTTGTAAAACGTACATACTGTCTTCCGATTGTGAATGTAAACCATGTTGCTTCATTTTTGCAGGGCGTTGTAGCGGTTTTTGATGATTTCTATTTGAGGCCCGATACTTCGTTACAATATGCAAACAATTTGGTATACGCATTACTATTATTATTATTATTCAAATACGTATGTTAAATGGTTATACTTATGATATTAGTTTTGTTTTATTCGTGTTTAGTCATTTGCAAGTAAGAAGGAGGCGAAGGAATGGCTCATGAACAAGGCAAAAGATAACATGTGTGTTGTAGTTCAAAACAATCATGTGGGTGAAACTCGATTTGAAATGATTTGTGAGCGAGGTGGGGATAGAAAGAGTCACGAGGGAAAGAATAGTAAGTACATAAGGAAGACGCAGAGGAAATACCGAAGCAATACAAAGAAAATCGGATGTCCTTTCAAGATTGTCTTCTATAAGCCCGAAGTTAAGGAAGGTTTAGAGTGGAAAATGTATAAAGTTGATAATGGTTCTCATAACCACGATGATCCGGATACTTTACTTGGACATGTAATGGTTTCCAAGCTAAAACCAAGAGAAATGGAGACGGTGAAGTCTATGAGGATCCAAAAATCGAGTGCGATCTTAAGTAGAATAAAGGAGGATGACCCCAACAACTTGTATTCTTTGTCTACAATTAAGTCAGCCCTAGCTACGATCAAAAGAACGGAATGGGATGGTATAACGGTCATGCAACAATCGGAGTGGTTATCGGATTTACACGACTACACGTTGAGAAGGGAAGAAAAGGATGGTAAAGTGGTTCGTATTTTCTTGGCACATCCCGAAATGATCCAATTGGCCCAATGCTTTCATCAAATTTTGTTGATAGATTCCACTTATAAGAAAAACAAATATAACATGCCGTTGTTGAATATTGCTTGCCACACTTCGGACAAAAACACATTTACGGTTGCATGGGGTTTAATGGATCATGAGAAGAATGTGAGTTTCATTTGGATGTTGGAGACGTTGAGGGCCATCTATAATGGTGATAATTTTCCCAGGGTTATTGTAACGGATAACGATCAAGCCCTAATGCATGCAATAGCGGTAGTGTTTCCGGAAGCCCGAAACTTGCAATGTACCTGGCACATTCAACAAAACCTCAAATCCAATTGCCATCATCATTTCCAATCTAAAAAACCAAGGAAGGGTACGAAGAGATAGAAGGAAGAGGATGAGCGCATTAATAAATTAACCGTGGAAGAACGAGAAGAAGAGAAACGGTTATTTGATGTAAAATGGACGGAGGATGGAATGATTTGGAGAATGTTTTTGAAAGCATGGGACAAGATTGTTTGGTCAATGACCGAGGAAATTTACGAAGAAAACTTGAAGAAATTTGAGGATGAATATGGCACGAACTATCCAAAACCGGTTGAGTATTGTAAAACACAGTGGTTACCGATTAAGGAGAGGTTTGTCTTTGCATGGACATATGAAGTTCATAACTTCAAGAACAAAGCGACAAGCATTGCGGAGGGGGCTCATGGCCGATTAAAGACTATACTACTTGGCAGTCAAAATGGAGTTGTGTCGATTCAAGAAGCAATCCATGAATACACCAAACGTGATCTCGTAAAGATTAGAACCAGTATGCAAACGAGATCGTTCTATCACCTCATCATTAGTTTCACCCCTCAATCGATATTCATTCACAAGATAAGTTAAATGGACGAATTGTTGGACGTGTGTGTTTATTGAACCAATTCGGCAGAAAAGATCAGCCGACTGACGGTTATTTGGGTTTCCGGTGTCGATGCAAAATCTTTCGTGAATTCTAAACAAATAACTCATACTCATTACACCTCCTTGCCTGCGTTCTTCACCCCGTCTCGGATAGAATTGGACATAGCGCCTACATAAAGATAAATCTTCTTCCATCGTGAACTCGGTAGAATTAATGAATGGTTGGGCCATTATGTTAAAGATGGTTTATTTGATGTTGGAGAGAGCAAAATGTATTCTTGGTGCATATATGGTGAGAGATACCCTCCTTATATAGGATATGTAACCAAACGGATATTTTTTTTTGTTTGAACTATACAAATTCGGAGGATAATTCAGCATCTTTATCTACCGAATATAACATGGCCTAAAATTCCGAACCAAGGAAAAATGAAGATTTTCTTGGTTTTGAACTTCAAATAATCGGGCGAAGAAAAATATACAAAACCTCCGAATTTTATGGCTAACCCTCTGTTATGCCTGTGGAAACCACCTAGAGCCATGGCGGGGCTGGTTTTGAACTATACAAATTCGGAGGATAATTCAGCGTCTTTATCTACCGAATATAACATGGCCTAAAATTCCGAACCATGGAAAAATGAAGATTTTCTTGGTTTTGAACTTCAAATAATCGGGCGAACAAAAATATACAAAACCTCCGAATTTTATGGCTAACCCTCTGTTATGCCTGTGGAACCACCCAGAGCCATGGCGGGGCTGGTTTTGAACTATACAAATTCGGAGGATAATTCAGCGTCTTTATCTACCGAATATAACATGGCCTAATATTCCGAAGCTACGAAAAATGAAGATTTTCTTGGTTTTGAACTTCAAATAATCGGGCGAACAAAAATATACAAAACCTCCGAATGGCTCATCATTCCAAAGATACAAAACAATGAAGATTATCTACAATGGCTCATCATTCCAAAGCTACAAAAAAACTAACCATTCATAAACCATCAAACAAACCATCCACATACCATAACGTGTTTTAAGAAGTTCAAATCCGATCCTAACCTTAAAAACAAAACCAATTTAAGAAGCATTCCATAAATAAAATGGAAGATTGTCATTCATTGTTTCTTTGATTTTACTTTACGACCGAGACTACCTCCAAGTACACCACGACCACGAGTTTGAGGTCCTTCTACTTCAACACCTTCCGTTCGATTGCTCGTAGAAGCTCGAGTTCTTTTACCCGACTTTGATACTGCCATCTTATCTAACTGCCTCTTCGTGGATTTTTCCCCAAATTCTGCTGCATATTCTTCATTGTCTATATTGTCAATTAGGTCTCTAGCATTTTGTATCTTCTCAACTGGCACGGGATCTCCTTTCTTAATGCAAGCAGTTAACATTTTGGAAACACAACTAAACCTATTCACCTATTTTTAAACATAATGACATACCATCAAACGGTTATTACATAAGATTTTTAGCAATAATATCAAGAAAGTTAGAAGAATACGCACCAGTCTATCGTAACCACTTGGTTTGTCTTTGATAATACAATTATAACTAGACCCCGCCGAAGTAGACTTGGATTTAACTTCACGGATAACCAAAGGATGTGATACGTTCCTATACCAAATCATATAGCCTGGAGAATTTTCATCACCTCGGGGGGCTGGTCTTCCAGTGTTGATAATGAACTCAGTCCTCTTATCCCAGTTATCAAGAACAGTAGGTGGGCCTTTGTGAACGATCGTCATCTTGTCACCACTAGAAGAGCACAACCCTGTCTCCAATTTGTAGTAATCCCTCATTTCCTCCATTGGTTGATGTTGTATATACCCATGTTGTCGCATCACCCTAGAGGGGTTGTACATCACATAACCTGTGGGGTGCCACAACGGTCCAAAATAAAGGGACAAGTCCGACCGAACATTTATATGCCCAGTAGCACGATCTTCCTTGTATGGATCAAAGCATACGTCTGAGGCCTTCAATTGGTCCATAACCTCCCTCATGCGGATCAACTGCTGCTCTTTTGTCCTAGAACGGTTGTCTTCGAAGATATACTTTTTTCCTCTAGCAGTACCTTTGCGCCACTCCGGGTCTTCTCCGGCCAACTTCAGGATAGGGAAGTGGTCATAGATCCAGGCCTATATGGATAACAAATAGAGTTCAATAGACCATATTTAATGATTTCCATATTCGGTGGTAATTGACAAACCATAATACCCGACTCTATAAATTCGGAAAAAAACCTAAGTTACAGATTCCCGATTACTCAACATTCGGAGGCAACATATGTGAATCTATTACCGAATATACATCAGTTGGAGTTCAGTAACCATTGGTTTTTTGCATATATATTCGGTACTAATTTCCCAACATCAAGTTCCGATTATATATCTTCGGGAGTAAAACTAATTTCCCTATGTCCGAAGAAAATACATTCGGACGTAAAATGGGATCATGTACTAACGAATATCAATCATTTGGAGTTCATTAAACTATAGTAGTTTGGCCTATATATTCGGTACTAATATGGCAAGAGTAAATTCCGATTATACAAAAGCGGAAGTAAAACTATGTAATTTGTTTCCGAATACACAACAGTCGGGGGTTAAGAAAATATGAATCCTACCGAATATGCATCATTTGGATTTCAGAATAGGCATCGTATATATTGTCTACCGAATAACTATAGATTGACTAATAGAGTTCAAAAATAACCTACAATAGAGCGACATTCCCGGCAACTTGGCTAGTTCCTCGCCTCGACGCCTTTCTCAACTCTTCCATCAAGAATGCTAGGCATGCCATTCCCCAAGAGTAGTCACCGACTTCATGTAGGGGATCCAAAAGTTGTAGAAGGTTGGCATCGATCCGGTTGCCAGAAGTATTGGGGAAAATGACACATCCCAATACACAAAGGAGATACGCTGTGGCCGCGTGATTCACTTGCTCATCAGTTAACGTTCCCTTTTTTTTCTTTAACCAAGGTTCCTCGGAACATATCCATCAATACGGTAATGTTGAACTGTCTTGTTCTGGAACTTGCATGCCTCTTAAACTCTTCTGTGGTCGTCTGTTCATCCCAACCTAAGCACTTTTTAGTTAGAACATATAATTGTGCCCAACTTAACTGCTTTGTGTAGTTGAACTTCACAGCTGTGCCTTGGTCAGGAAGGTTAAGAATCTGCACAACATCATCCGGGGTAATCGTCATCTCCCCAAAAGGCATATGGAAGGTATCGGTCTCAGGATACATTCTCTCCACGAACGCCGATATAGCAACACGATCATGTTCCAAAAATGAATTCTCCGCAGCATTAGCTAACCCGGAGTTGGTTACAATTCTCTTGAACCTTTCACATTCACCGGATAAAGGCCAGTCAAGCATTTTTGTTGGTGCAGCGGTGGGTTTGAGTAGACGAACCGCATCTTGATGATACTATTAAACACACGAAAATTGTTTAAAGTACATACAAAAACCCTTAATACAACTATTATCGAAGTAACACATACACAGTACATTAATAAAAAATATACGATTATTATTACCTCGGTTTCGTATATTTCTTTGTCCCAAGAGTCTTTGTATCCAAAAAGCAATTTTCCTCCATCCGCCGGTAGCCCAAGGATTTCTCCAGGTGGAATATTCTTCACCTTCAAGTGCTGAGGGACAAGATGTGATGCTTTCTTAGCAATATCCTTCTTTCCACCTTCTGCTCCTTTGTTAGCTTTTTTGGCTTTTTGGGTACCACTTGGTTGTCCTTCTTCTTGAACTCTGGGCACTGGATCAATTGGTTCAATTTCAGGGTGGGATGTAAGTTGTGGAGAAATTGGTTCTAAACCTTGTTGACTGCCTTGTTCAATGCCATGTGGACCAGTTGGTTCTACACCTTCTTGAGTGGGTTGTTGAACACTTGCTTGCACACCTTGTTGACTTCCTTGTGGTTCTACACTTTGTTGATCACTTGAATTAGCTTTGGCACTCGTTTCTCTCCTAGCACTAGCTGACACTTTCTTACTCCCTGCTCGACGAGGCCCTAAGTCGCCTGTTTTTGGGGCTTGCTTAGCTCGACTTGGTCTAAAAAACAACAAAAGAATCAATGTTTACAAACCACACAATCGGAGGCCTTTGTATACGAACTAAACCCGAATGTAAACATTCGGAACAAACAATACAATTTTTCAAACCGAATATGCATCAATTGGAGTTCAGAAACTCTAAATTTTTCAACATGTAAAATCGGAGGTATAAAACATTATGTTATCTTCCGAATACATCTTGGCCCAAAAATGGGATTTTTCATAAATCAATTTTTTTTTAATTATATTTCATCAGATTGAGAAATTCGGTAGTAAGTGTACTACCGATTATTGTATGTCTACTTGAACAGATTCGGAAGACCACAAATTAGTTAACTACCGATTTTAACAATATTCGTACGCAGGAACATAGGGCCAAACACATTCGGAAGAAAAACAAAACATATAACTTCCGAATTCTATCAATGTTCTTCAGGAATGAAGAACACGACTACATTCGGTAGTAAATTAACAGGTTTGACTACCGAATCTGGGTAAATTGCAGAAAACCCTAGATTTTTTTTTCTCACTTCGGCGAATTAAAGCGAAATATACCCTAAAATTGATAGAGTCTTACCTAATTGGTGCCATTTGAAGTTGCCGGAGTGTTACACTATCAGAAACGCCACCGCCAACTAAATCCGCGGATTCGTCTTCGTCGCGTTCTTCGTGTTCTTCGTCATTTTCACCAACAATCTCTTTGTTTCTTGATAAATTCCCTATATTTGGAACGAAACCCCGAGGAACGTTTTTGGTTTTAGGTTTGTGGGATGCATTACCCGTCTCCATTGTTTTATAAAAAAAAAACCTCCACAATCGGGAGAGAATAGGAAGAGAGGAAGAAGAAGGGTTGAAATGGAGAGAGGGAGAAAAATTTTAGGACGAATACTGCTACAATCGGGAGAGAATATGAACAAGACTATATTTGGGTTTTTAAATTTTTTTACTACAAGGACATTTAAGGAAATTCACTATAAAAAAGGTAACCCCGTAACCAAAGCCTTTGGATGAGTATAACATGTTGGCCCCTAAATCTTTTTGGATGGCCCCTAAATATGCCAGGTTTTTTTTTGTCCATTTCACCCATAAAATTTTTTACTTGTCCATTTGAACCGTGTTTTAAAAATATTTGAACAAATGACCCATTTTCCGTAAATAGTTAGGTTCCCTTATGGACCAGAAAAGCTGGACAAAACGATCACGTCGCAAAGGAAAGTAACGAGAAAAGCAGAACTAATTTTTGGAGCCATTCTTTTTTTGATGTATGTAGCATATGCCAATGTCTATTCTCTTTTATGCTTTTGTACTTCTCTTTCTATAGCTCTTTACTTCTATTTGGGAAGTTCCCAGTTTCCACAACATAACCTAATTTTATTCCTCTTAGAATAGAAATATTTTTAGGGTACACCCGTTTTTGACATACGCTGTAACGCTGGTCTGCACATCATTGTGGCGAGTTCAGGAAAATCTATCGGTGTGAACGTGGAGACAAACAGTCCATCACTATCGCCATCAATGAACAAGTGACGTATTATTCATCATTTTTTAAAAATGTCATTCATATTTGTTCACCTACGCATTATTTGTATTTGGTCACCGATCAGACCACAGGTTCCAGAGAAGAAGTTTTTTAATGGTGAAAGGTTGACGGTCAAAGACAAACCACGTTAGTTATAAGTTAACGCGTAAAACAGGTTTGACAATGAAGTTCAGTACAAATGTCCAGATAAGATAAGAACTAGTTGACATTTAATGGATAAGAATGATTGAAGTTTTTTCTATTATGCGCCAATTAATGAACTCTTTATCTGTAAACAATAGTTGTTTATAGAATATAGACTCATCTAGTTACTAAACCGGCTCGCAAGAGAGTGAGTTGCACGTCAAATTTTAGATCTCGACTAATAAAATAAGAAAGCCAGGAACTCGCTCCACCCCGCTTGGGGGAGCAATAAGCATGGACGTAGTTGGTTTTACATAATTTTTCATGAATATCGTGATTTTGTACTTATGTATGTAATATTTTGCAATGGAATAAATCTATTTTCAACTTCCTGCACCTTCCAACGAGCAACTCGGTTACTTTTAATAACAAAACGTCAAAACGTAAACATAACGTTATTTTATTTATTCCGATCCATACATATAAGATCTGAGATCACTTTATGAGGAGATGTAATACATGATTACGACTATTACTCCGTGATATATTTGTTAACACAACAGCAAGAGCAGGTGACAGAAGTAGTATAGGGACTTCGAACAGTACAAACGCCATTTTTCAGCACAGGATTTGGTTGCGGACATGGAGTTGTAAAGCAAAACCTACTTTCTAACAGGAAATATTCTTCGGGACATTGCTTGCCACATTCTCCTCTACATACATCGCAATTTTCAGCTGCTTTGACACCCTTAACAATCCCTCCGTTGTTCTGGCAAGTTTTAGCAAATGTTTGTGCTGATCCCGTCTCTGGATTTACATTTACATTCACATAACATACTAATTAGGAACAAAATGAGATATTAAGAGAAATCGAATATTGCAGATAAATTATTCTTATCATTGACTAATTAAGTACATATATGCATATTACTTACCAGAAAAGCTCGAAAGAACGATGGCGATGACAAGAAAACCAACCATAAAAGGAGAACTGATTGTTTGTGCCATGGAATATTCTTGGTTCGATGGAGCGATCTAATTCTTGCAAACTCTATTCTCGGTTATTGAACTTGTGTAAATCTATGCTTCTTTTTTATAGAGTACCCACTTTAGAGAGATAGTATTATTTTCTTCTCGGTTGGGATTTTTTTCAGCTAAGAAGAAAAGAGTAAGTACTAAAAAAAATTAAAAGTCAACAGTCAAATAACCTACATTTAGTCAGCCTTTTCAAAATCATATCATGTGAGAATCTACCGCCCGTCCGATTTTCTGCACTCTTTCTAGTTAATGTTTATCACGACATGTCACTCTCATTCTTGGATTTAATTTATTTTATTTTTTAATTAGGTGAGTTATATAACAAAGACCTATTTTTTTTAAACAAAGATCACTACAAAAATAGGTTTTATTTATGCGGGTTTTTTAAAGATGGGCGTCACAAATAAGGGTTATTTGTGACACATTATGTCTAACCGCCACAAATACTCAAGTTAGTCAAAGTCAAAGTAATATTCGATCAGTTACATGGGTCCGACAAACCAAAATTTTCAGCCTTTATATTTTTTTTTCCTCATTATCTTCCTACAAAACTTTTAGATCCCATCTAGTTTCCCCCTCTCTTACCTTCTATTATTCTCCACTGAAGAAGTTTGTTGAGAGGTTTGCTTCTCTTACCTACTTCCACATCGTCCATCTCTTCTGTAACCATCACTACTCTTGATCTTACTCTCATCTATTAATGTTTTTTTTTTTTTGCTTAATATTACTTTTAAATAATTTTATTTTTTGCAGGATCTAAAAGAGTCAATCGAAGGTGATTTTTCCCCTCTTTTTTTTTTGTATTACTGTTAATTTTTGTTTCTTGGTTGAAGGACTAGTTTTGATTAAATTTTTTTAGATCTGGGTTGCTTAATTTTTGTTTTTTTTCTTCAACATTCAGTCAAATTTCATCAATTTTTTCTCCAGATTCTTCTTATTTATCAACAACTTTACACCAATTTCACGTCAATTTGTATTCTTTCATCGAGTTATATCAATTTCTGTTTTGATTTAAAGAAGAAAAAAAAAAACGAATTCCCAATTGTTGCTAAAGCGCTTGAGTTGAATTACAAGTTAAAGCTGGTGGAATTGAGATTTTGTTTGTTGAAATGCAACAGAATAAACCCATTGACAAAACATATCACCATTTCTGAGAAGGTAAGATTGAAATTTTTCATTCTTTTTTTTTGGGTAGATTTATGAGTATTAGTGAAAACACAATTTGGGTTTAGTCTACATGTCTCAGTAGAATGTGTCGTATACCTTTTCATTTCATGTTACAAGAAGGTACGTAGAATGTGTCGTTAACATTTTGATGTATACATGAACGACTCCTTATTATTTTTGTCATTTAGTGGACAAATAAGAAAGAGTCGTTAACACTTTTCTTTATTCATGAACGACTCAACCAAATAGTCGTTGTCATTGGTGATGATTCTATGGAATTAAGATGACGACCCTTCCATTTATTTGGTTAGAGAGGTAGTTTTTAGTCATATAGAGTCGTTAGTGTATAAAAAGGAGTCGTCAATTGGTTCTATAATATATTGACGACTCTATTCTGAGAAAAAAAACCATAAACCCAGATAAAGGGTCGTTATCTCTTACACCTTAGACATTAATGATTTTTCATACAAAAACAACATGCATATGAAAAATCGTTAGGGTATATAACTATTGAGGTTGACGACCCTTATTTTTAGGAGAAGGGTAAAATAGTATTTTCACCATCATTTTGGAAGTCCCTTAACATTTCTGGTGTGGGTATAAATTTGGTGAGGCCCCCAATTATTTTTTAGGGACACAATTAATCCTTGTTTTCAAAGTGTGGTAGTAGGAAAAAATGTAAACCTCTCTAATAACCTCTCTATAAGTGTGGTAGTATTAAATTACTGAGCACTAACGTATGGAATCAATAACCTCTCTAAAAAGAGCACAAAAAATTACTCTGCAGGTGGAAATGGCGAATAACCCGCCGAGGGAACCATATTGGAGAGAGCACTCATTACAAAAAGCTATTTTAGTGGTGAACCCACGTTAAACCAACTCCCTTTAAAGTTGATCCTACGCCTAAACCGGTAATCAAACCAAGTTGGGATGTGATCTCGAGGTGACTTGGTATTTAGAAAGTTTATTCTCAAGGTTCAGTGTGTATGCGTCACTGATGGCTTATCACTACATCTCACTGACCCGCGGATGATGCAACCGAAGATCGTTTGAAACTTTCGGTACTCAACCTGTGAGTATTTGATCAAACCAAATTAATACTCGACCAAATTCAGCGATAATAATGAAAGAGTTTGAAAGAGATTGATAATAAGAGCTTTCAAAATGAGTGATTCTCCGCTCACCATGATTTTATACCAATACTTCTTTATATAAAGGAGAATGTTATGGCTGATGTGTCAACTCAACATTCATTCCCAAAAATTCTAAAACATTAGAGCGCCAAATCAGCATACAGTCATACATTTTTAAATGATGTGGCGCCACGTGGAGAAAACGTTTTACAAAAAATCTGTCTGTCATTTGTTACTTGCCAGTATGAATAGTTATGTCTTTTGGTTTAAAGAAAGTGTATGTCATGTGTTACTTACCGGTATGAATAGACATGTCTTTCTATTTAAGTTTGCTTTAACTTCCAGTTTTGCACTCCTATACGATAAGATACGTTGCTTCATTTTATCAACAGTTGTGCCTTGAGAATTTTCATGAAAAGCTATGTGCATTCATTCTAAGGTCGCGACACTTCACTCCTACAGCCATCATATATATATATATATATACTAACACGGTCTTCCCATCTTGATTGCCACTTGACTACTAATTTTCTTTTCATAAGCATAATGCGTATGAATACAATTGGAAACACAAAATTTAACTCGCAAACAACAGGGAAAATCTAGATTTATGATTTATCAGAAATCCAAAAATCAAATTTGTCGGGGTTAACATTGTGTTTTGTTATCAGTTTATATAGTGTTATGTTATCGGTATTTATTTGCATCCGATAGATGGAGAATCATGCCAAAAAAGATCACTGCAAAATGGAGAAACACAAAATATAACTCGCAAACAACAGGGAAAATATAGATTTATGAGTTATCAGAAAGCCTAAAATCAAATTTCTCGGGGTTAACATTGTGTTATGTTATCATTTTATATTGTGTTATGTTATCGTTATATATTTCCGTTGGATCAAGGGAGAATCATGCCAAAAAAGATCACTGCAAACTGGAGATACACCATTTCAGAGGAAGTTACATCACACAACTTAATTTGAAGTACGGTAATATACCTTTTTTTTTTTTTGAAGGAATCAGGGTTACTGCCCAAACTTTTATTTCAAATACCTCATTTAATTGAGGTTAGAAGGGTTACAATGGCCAATTGGAAGCCATGAATACATTCAATTACATCAAAGAGATACAACATACAAATTGAAATACATGAAAAAATACTAATATACAAAAGCATCATATTCATGTACTTCATCGAGGAATTCGATCGAGAGATGGGTTGAGAATTCATAATCAACCATTTGAAAATTTCTTCAATATTCTTCTTAATTGAGAAATTATTGTCTTCAATAAGACTAGATGCTCCTAAAGAGGAGTAATAAGCACAATTAATCGAAATCACGATCAAATCTTGTCGCCAAGGATCCACATGTAGATCTTCATCAAGCCGATGTAGATCGCCCTCAAATATATGTTTAAAACGATTATGAGAATCGTTGGGAACCCCTAAAAGGCTGTAAGAAATTGAAATATATGATAGAAATTGTCTATAACAGACAATTAGATATAAAAACAAAATAAAATATAAAAGAAACATAATAATCTCCAGAACAGGGATCATAGTTTTATTGATAATAATTACATACTATTTAAATATATACTATTGGTAATATACCTTTTAATCTATAACAATTTGTATTAATCTCTTTTAATTTTGGCAAGAAGCTAATGCAATCATTTTTGTCATCAGATCTAAAAGACTATACCGCATCAATGTTGGACGCAATTGCGATATACAGACCATCCTTCTTTAACCAGCCAAAATCTAGGTGTCGGTCATGATCCCGTAGGTTTGGGAGTTGGGTGTTATGGACGCATTTCGAATAAAAGGGAAATGATAAAAAAACTTATCAATTGTATATACTCTCAACACCCCTTTAACATTGTGCGCTTGTATGTCTGTTATATGCTTTTTTGAGAAGAGTTTATATGGCAACAGTTATATTGTGTGTTAAAACTCTAAGGAAGAAAGCTCATCGGAATCTCTTACTGACATCCTTTCACAGAATGCAAGTACAAATTAGAAGAAATGCAACGAGAATTAAGGATCAACAGAATTTACTAAGAGTGAACAGGTGGTGGGAACAGGTCATTGACAAAGTATATTCATCCTACTAAGATGGTGGTGCCATGGTGGTGTGAACAGGTCATGGACAAAGCTAGCTAGAATTTCCATTTGAATAGACTCAACACGTTGGAGATCCGACTTGGTAATTTTTCACATGGACGGGACACATGAATATTGGATATTTAAGGTTTTGACATGGAAGTTCAGATTCGTTGTTAGACGGGCATGACAAAATAATAGACCCCAATCCCAAGAACGAGAAGCAATTTTATGGCCCTTGCCCGTACATTGTATTCTTGTTATGATATATTCCGAGAGAGAAATCAATGGAAGGCCACGTCCCTTTCAACATTTGGATCAGTAATGGGTCTTTTTTTTTTATCGAACACGGTGTATATTTCGTGACACAATTTCGATAAATTTATCTTTCTTGTTTCAAAATTTAACGGTTATTTTAATTCAAGTGAATATTCATAGGTCCATTAAGACCATTAGTCAACCATTGGAAATTATCAACTTAATTAATGCAGGAGACAGACAGTATAACCTAGAAAGCCACGATTGGATAATGCAAGTTTAATTTTCTCAACTTTATCTCTTGAATTTAAGAAAACATTTTTACACCCGTTTGGCTGTTTCTAATCGGGATGATACACTGACGGCGGGCTGAGTCCCGCGGTCCATCCTGCAAGAAACAGAAACGAGTCCCCCTGACCCGCCGGATTTGTAGGGGATGGGTTAAGGGCGGGACCCACCCCTTTTATCTCACATTACCATGGTTGGGACGGCCCGCGGGATCTAACCCGCGGGAAATTAATCATTTCTGGTTTCTATTCCCATCTCTCATTCGCCCATCCTCCGCCAAATTTTTCTTTAATCGTATCATTTTCTCCAAAATAGATGAGAATTATGTTTAATTTCAATAAAGATCTTTAATTTAAGATGTACAGTTGTTTGTAGGTGAAAATGGTTTCCGTTGATTTCGGTAATTTCGGGTGTGCGGGTGAGAAACAAT
This sequence comes from Papaver bracteatum, assembly GCA_023529315.1. NCBI lineage: Eukaryota > Viridiplantae > Streptophyta > Magnoliopsida > Ranunculales > Papaveraceae > Papaver > Papaver bracteatum. The sequence goes on along the minus strand of JAJJWX010002688.1, from coordinate 408,634 downwards.
TTAAACCCTAAACAATATATTGCAAGGGAGTACTTTATATTCGAGAGATCAATTTGTACAAATCCATCCTAAACCAAGAAATGGTCGTTCCGGAGTTGCTCCGGTCACAAAGTGGAGGAGAATGGGTTGGTTTTGGGGAGGGAAGCAAGGAAAGTGATGAGACCAGAATAGTTGATTCTAGAAGAGTAGTTGTGTTACTACGACTTGTATCAGAAAAGTGGGAAGCTAATAGATGGAAAGCTAGCAAACGTTTTCTGAGTGGTGTATGTTCCTGACTGAACTTGTTGTTCTGTGGAAATAGGTAAGACATATTTATACAAGTCGAAGTGAAACGTACTCTGGTCTCATTAAGGAATGGGGAAGTAAATGGGAGGAGGTGGTAACCGTATGCATGGAATTGATGTTCCATAAAATTGTTAACGCATGGAATTGATGTTCCATAAAAATGTTAACGTATGGAATTGATGTCCCATGAATGTTTCACCTTTAAATCCCTATATTTACTAACCTCCTTACCCTTATGACATTTCCTTATGACGGGCGTAGTGTACGCCGCACGTTGCAAATCGCCAAACCAATACCCAAAGAGGACCCCAAGTTTGTGATATGTGTTGATCATCTCAAATGTTTTGTGGAGCATGTTGTTGTTGCCTGGAAAGTCGAGTTTGGGAGACTTGGTGGATTGGTGACCTTCGACGGTCGAGATTTTGTTTCATAAGAGAAAAGGTAGCCGTTGATTGTCGCACGCTTTCATTCATTGGTGGCCGTATAGGGAAGGCCGGTATGGATGCGCAGCCAGGTTGGCATGCCATTAGCATGGCATGGTGGTGCTTCTTGGTTAGCATGACGTTGGCATGGCATGGTTTGGCGTGGCCAATTTAGGCTTTCGGGCCAAGGTTACCATGTGTCGTCTGGTAATCTTAGATGGTTAGGATTTGCTCCTTGGATCAAAGGGGGACCGTTGATTGTCGAGCGCCTTTGTTTTGGTAGATGTGTAGGGAGGGACATCATGGTGGCCCGGCTAGGTTGGCATGTTGTTGGAATGGCATGGTTTGGCATGGACAAACTTAGGCTTTCGGGCCAAAGGTTACCATTTGTCGTCTGGTAACCTTGGATGGCTAGGATTTGCTCTTGGGATCAAAGAGGGACCGTTGATTATCGCGCACCTTTGTTTTGGTAGCCGTGTAGGGAGGGCCAGCATGGTGGCGTGGCTAGGTTGGAATGCCGTTGGTATGGCATGGTTTATGGCCAAGGGTATGCCATAGGCGCATGGCATGGTTAATTAGCTTGGTTTGGTATGTGGAGCCAAGGGTTTGCCATGAAAGGATGAGGGGATAGTTTGGCTTGGCATGTGGGGCCAAAGGTTTTCCATGGGCGCATGGCACGGATAGCTTGGATAGGTGTGGTTTGGCCTGGCATGTGGGGCCAACGGTTTGCCATGGAAGGATGGCGCTTCTCGCTTGGCTAGGTGCGGTCTGGCTAGGCATGTGGGGCCAAGGGTTTGCCATGGAAGGATGGTGCGACTAGCTTGGCTAGGTGCGGTTTGGCTTAGCATGTGGGGCCAAGGGTTTTCCATGGACGCATGGCACGTCTAGCTTGGCTTGGTGCGTGACCAACCTAGGGTTTTGGGCCAAAGGTCGTTTGGTAACCTTGGATGGCCAAGATTTGCTCCTGGGATTGAAGGGCAACAGTTGATTGTCGCACGCCTTTGTTTGGGTTGCCGCGAAGAGAACGGCAGCAAGGCGGCGCGACTAGGTTGGCATGGTGCCATGGTAAAGTGTGTTTGGCATGGCACGGTAGTTGGGCTGGCATGTTTTTCCATTGGCACATAGACGTGGCTAGCATGGTTGGCATGCCTTGGCGGGTAGGTGTGGATGGCATGGTTTTCCATTGGCACATGGGTGCAGATAGCATGGTTGGTATGCCTTGGCGCGGTAGTTGTGGATGGCATGGTTTTCCATTGGCACAGAGATGCGGCTAGGATGGTTGGCATGCCTTGGCGCGGTAGGTGTGGATGGCATGGTTTGCCATTGGCACAGGGGTGAGGCTATCATGGTTGGCATGCCTTGGCGCGGTAGGTATGGCTGGCATGGTTTGCCATTGGTATAGAGGTACGGATAGCATGGTTGGCATGCCTTAGCGCGGTAGGTGTGGCTGGCATGGCTTTCCATTGGCACAGAGGTGCGGCTATCATGGTTGGCATGCCTTGGCGTGGTAGGTGTGGATGGCATGGCTTGCCATTGGCACATAGGTGCGGCTAACATGGTTGGCATGCCTTAGCGCGGTAGATGTGGATGGCATGGTATGCCATTGGCATAGGGGTGTATCTAGCATGGTTGGCATGCATTGGCTCGGTAGGTGTGGCTGGCATGGTTTTCCATTAGCAAAGGGGTGCGGATAGCATGGTTGGCATGCCTTGGCGGGGTAGGTGTGGCTGGCATGGTTTGCCATTGGCATAGGGGTTCGGATAACATGGTTGGAATGCCTTGGGGTGATAGGTGTGGATAGCATGGTTTTCCATTGGCACACGTGGGAATTAGGGTTTGGCTTGTCGTAACCCTAATTAGTATTAAAAGAAAAAAGATATCTCGTTTAATTTTTTACAGACACATTAAAGGTTTTAATAAATGCGCCTAGTAAAAGATTATTACTTAAATGTTGTGACGTCACTCTCTGACTAGGGTTTAGGGTTTTATGATTTTAACCCTAGGCAAGAAACCACCATCAACATTATGTCCCCTGCTTATCTCGGAACATGTTCCTTGTTGCGAGGTAAGCATATGATGGTGATAGACAAGGAAGGGATCGAGAGGTAAATCATTGCGAAGATACTCAGGAAAATCCGACCAACCTTTTTAAGGGATGAGAAGAGTTTTTTCTTCCCGTGCTGGGAGCCATGCATGAGTTTTACTGGGGATGCAGACCATGGAGTGGTGAGATGAAATTTGCCGGTTTGGTCTGGCCATACATCACCGAGGCACAGCTGGAGCGGTCTTGGAAGGAAAAGCATAGTGGATGGCTTGACACGGTTGCTATTTGTGGTGAGGAGAGTTCATGATCCCGCGTTTGGTAGCCTTGCATAGATTTACTTGTGTATACTGTGAAGCGGTGAGGTGAGAGGCGTCTATTTAATCTGTCTACTCATCGTCTTGGCTGGGTTAGGGAATATCATGATGCTGGCTTGATGCGTTTTTGGTGTCAGTGTGGAAATCCATGGCATGGACAGATTGGCATCATAGGGCATGTGGTAATGGAGTGGACGGCTCGGAATGGTGCGTACATGGCAAGGCGAGGCGTGCATGGATGTCTAGGTGTGGTGGGGTAGCGTCAAATGAAGCGGATGGCTTTCTCTTGTGGGACCGATTGCCTTTCTTCATGCGCGTCTTTAACATGGAATTCTTTCCTTATTCAAAAATCTTTTTCGAGCGGTAGGTAGCATCCACAATCCTTTCATATGGTAGCTTTGCGCAAATCCCGGTATGATTGGGTGTCTTCAGGCTAGGCTTTGGAACGCGAGGCGGAGCTGCTAGCATGGACTTGGCATGAACGTGACCCATTAGCACTGAAGGGCGTGCAATAGGTTTGGGTCGATCTGTAAAGCTCTTGGCAAGGCATGACACTGATAAGGGAAGCGCTTACAAGGGAAGTGCTTGCGGTTTAGGGTTTGACACGCCAAAACCTTAATTAGAGCCCTTTATTAGAATCGCTGTAGAATCTTCATATGGACTCGGATTTTGATGGTCCTCCCATTTATCGGACACGAAACAGAATTCTGTATCTCTTTACGAGAGAATATTTAGGTTTCGAGCTCGCTTAGGAGGTGAAACAGCCCGACAGTGAAAATTAGGAAGAAGTCAGGAGGGATGTTGCGGGACCGGGGTGGCATAGTCGCGCGCCAGTCACATATTCCCGTTCATGGGGAAAGAAGGAATATTAATTCTGTTCAAACTATAAAAACTTTTTCCGTTTGAAAAGAGGTATCGACCCTCTTTTTTTTTTTTCTGTTGTTCGTCTGAATCCGTGTTTTTGTCTGCAGTGTCTCTCCAGTGGATTCCAAAATTTACCAAAACTCCGATATATTCTTGGGACGGATGGATGAAATATATGCTCGGAAACAATCATGTCAAGAATAGTCTTGGAGATTGTGGTTGCGTCGTCGGTCCATCCTCGATCTTAGGTTGTTCAATGGACCTTCTGATCGTGATGATGATGTGTTGTGAATGCTTGTATGGCCGAAAACTTATGGCGCCCATGGATGAAACAGGGAGACGTTTCATTGTCGATGTGCTGCTATCAAGTCTCGCGGGACTTTGTTCCAAGTTACATCCTTCAAATCATCTTCTGAATCTTGGACTATCGTATGGAATGGAATGCGGTGAGAAGTCCCCAGTTATACTTTGGTTTAATACGATGACCTGGATGAATACGTGAATGTAACCTTCTGGCGTGCTTCCGGAGTCTTCAGTGCACATGTACGGCTTCATGTTGAGAAATTCCCGCGGCTCGTAAAACATCGATAGTGATGATGTTAAAATTTAGTAATAACCTGGTTGAGGGGAGTGAAAATGTCTCATGCTGGTAGTCCCCATGCGTAACCTACTTTTATTACATCGCCTTGAATCCCCGTCCACGGGATTTGATATAATCCTACCGTACTCTTCTGGATGTGACACTAGGATGGTAAAAATTTACATGATAAAATATTTTGGATAATGTAGGCTTGGGATCCTCCGCGGACTCTTAAAGTGTTGAAGGCGTCTTCTAGACAGAGAGGTGATGATATTTTTATGTTTCACCCTTGAAGAGTAGATGACCTTGTTGTGGGTACGGCTTTTTGGTTGATTGTGTCTTCTGATATTTTACAGTAAAGGGATCCCGTGTATATCCTCAGTCCTCAAGTATGGTTTACATGTTTCATTCTTTGTAGTAATTGCTGACGCGGTGAAGCTCTGGCTGGTATCAACGAATGAGAGATAACAGTTCTTGGTAGGAGATGTAATCAAGGGAGACTACATTGTTGTGGTAAAAAAGTAGGTTGGATGGAATTGTATGGGCATCCATGGAAGTAAAATGATTGGTTGTATGCGAAAGCGAGCAAGCCTTCTATGACCACGAGTTTTGGCGTGATGGATCAAAGGGCGGCCATGACTACGAAGATTGGCTGGCTTCTATCATGATCCTTGACATGGGGGTGCATGGTGGTATGACCCTTTGTAGGAAGAGGCGGCATTGAAGCAACTTAGGCTCTTGGAGAGGATGTTGAAACTTAAGAAGTCAAACGCTAAAGCTTTGGATTCGGATCCTAGAGTAGCTCATGGAGAGAATTCTGAAGAGAAGCGGCTGCTGGAGCGAGCGTTGAAGCGGAGCGGCAGTCAAAGTGAATGTTAAAGCGGAGCGGCTGTGTTAATCAGTGTGATGTCAAACTGGAAACCCTTCAAGAAAACAATGGCTACGCCTTGGGGAAATATAGAATCTCAGATAAGTGCTTCATCATAGAATGCACCATTTTGTGGGAGGAGTCCCTATAAATCACGCAGCTCCTGATAGTAAGAGAGTCTTTGTGAACTCGGGGGGGTTGCTGATCTTATTTTCCTCGATTTTGGAAAAGTCATTGCTGATCTTTACGTGTGATGAAATTGGATTGTTGATCCCCTTCTATTGGGTGTCCAAGAGCAATGAGATCCTCTTCATCTATAAACGCACGTCCTGCTGAAGTACCTTTTGTCTTTTAATCAAACCAATAGTGGTAAAAGGAGGTCGGCTTCTTCCGTCTCTTCCAGCATCTTGCCCTGATGGTGGAGTAGCACTTCTGGTGACGGTTGGAGTTGTCATGCTTGAAGAAATGTTGGGGTGGCGGAAGCGTTTCTGGTTCTGGTGATCGTAAGTATATCGTGCGGAGATGTCACTGTTTTGATCACGGAGTGCTAAAGCCATGGAGCTGCTTTGGCTGGTTGTAGAGCGGACATGATGGCGCTGTAAGGGAGCAAGATGTTAGCACTGGAAGGATGCAAGATGTTAGCACAAGGTGTGGTATTGTGGCTGGCATGCTTGTGCGGCATTTTTTCCTGGCATGCACGTCTGGTAAGCGCGTATGGCATTAGATTTTGTATGGCACAGACTGTTGACTGGGCATGGCGCAGACTGTTGGCTTGGCACAACGCTAGCTTGGCATGGCACAGACTTTTTTTTGCGGTCCCAGAATCCTCTTTCCAGACGTAGCTCAAACAAGAAATCCTTTCGTTATTCAAATTCCAAAAAAGTGTTATGCTTATGAAATGGGTTGGATCCCCTTTTTACGTCGTATCTTTGTTATCACATCCTGGTGTTAGCGGTATTGATAAAGTGGGAAAGCATATTCCATCTATGTACTCCAGCGTTTCTCTTTCAATTTGTTTTCTTGTTTTCTTGTGCTGGTGCAAACCATAGCCATAAGTATGCCTCTCATAAATCTGTAGAAACATTTTTCTTCTGAACTGGTGTAAACCCTAGCCATGGGTACGCCTTTTATACACTTGTGGAAATACTTCATCATAAACAATTCTTCAAATGTCACCGTAGTTACATCTTCTAATAGTGACAGGTAATCATTGTTGCGTAAAGTAGGCACGTACGGGTAGGTGACTGTTTTTTTTTTTTTTTGAAAGGCAGAAAAAACTCCTGGTTTATGGTTTTTGATTTCCTGGATTTATTGGGTTGATAGATAAATGTTACCTTGACGGTTTTGGCTTTTATTTTTTTGGAATGAATTGTTTAGGAATTGATTGTTTTGGTTACGATTGAAAGTGACACAGACATCCTAGGAAAACCATGGGACCGTGTGGTGGTAGATGACATGGGATGAAACATATCATGGCTATCGGTTTTATCATTCTTGTGAAACTTGAAAAAGAAAACCATGTATTTTTTTCTAGGTAAGATTTACTTGGTTTCTTAGGTCTTCTGATGAAAAGTAAACCTTCCGGGTGTAGGACTATGCTTTACGAGAAACACGGCCGCGAAAGTCCCCAGTCGTTACTGAGATGTATGATAATCGAGCCATTTATCCCTGGGCGGATCATTTTGCTTCTAACCTCTGGGAAGTCCCCAGTCATCCCTTGTTGCGTCATGACTGATAATCGAGTCGTCGGGTAACTGAGTCTGAGTGGATCGTCTTCCTCTACCATCTTGACGTCTGGCTCGAAGAACGAGATCGACGGTCGAAAATTGACATTGTAACCGAAAGATCGAATCTCCCGCTGTGGTCGCCAATTGTTTGTAGGTGAAAGTGGTTTTTGTTGATTTCGGTAATTTCGGGTGTGCGGGTGAGAAACAATTTAAACCCTAAACATTGTACTGCAAGGGATAACTTTCGATTCGAGAGATCAATCTGTACAAATCCATCCTAAACCAAGAAATGGCCATTCCGTACTTGCTTCGGTCACAAAGTGGAGGAGAATGGGTTGGTTTTGGGGAGGGAATCAAGGAAAGTGAGGAGACCAGAATAGTTGATTCTGGAAGAGTAGTTGTGTTACTACGACTTGTATCAGAAAAGTGTGAAGTCAATTGATGGAAAGCTAGCAAATGTTTTATGAGTGGTGTATGTTCCTGATTGAACTTGTTGTTCTGTGGAAATAAGTAAGACTTATTTATACAAGTCGAAGTGAAACGTACTCTGGTCTCATTAAGGAATGGGGAAGTAAATGGAAGGAGGTGGTAACCGTATGCATGGAATTGATGTTCCATAAAAAATTTAACTCATGGATTTGTTGTTCCATAAAAACGTTAACGTATGTAATTGATGTCCCATGAATGTTTCACCTTTAAATCCCTGTATTTACTAATTGCCTCACCCTTATGACACTTCCTTCTGACGGGCGTAGTGTACGCCGCACGCTGTAAACCTCCAAACCAATACCCAAAGAGGATCCCCCAGTTTGTGATATGTGTTGATCGTCTCGAATGTTTTGTGGAAAACATGTAGCATGTTGTTGTTGCCTGGAAAGTCGAGTTTGGGAGACTTGGTAGCTTGGTGACCTTCGACGGTCGAGATTTTGTATCTTAAGAGGAAAGGTAGTCGTTGATCGTCTCACGTTTTCGTTTGTTGGTGGCCGCATAGGGAAGGACGGTATGGTGGAGCATCTAGGTTGGCATGCCATTAGCATGGCATGGTGGTGCAGTTTGGTTGCCATGGCATGGTTTGGCGTGGAAAAACTTAGGCTTTCGGGCCAAAGGTTACCATGTGTCGTCTGGTAACCTTGGATAGCTCATGGGATCAAAAGGGGACCGTTGATTGTCGTGCGCCTTTGTTTTGATACCCGTGTAGGGAGGTCCATCATGGTGGCACTGCTAGGTTGGCATGCCATTGGTATGGCATGGTTTGGGGCCAAGGGTATGCCATGGGCGCATGGCATGGTTAATTAACTTGGTTTGGTATGTGGGTCCAAGGGTTTGCCATGAAAGGATGGCGCGACTAGCTTGGCTAGGTGTGGTTTGCTTTGGCATGTGTGTCCAAGGGTTTGCCAAGGGTGCATGGAACAACTAGCTTGGCTAGGTGCGGTTTAGATTGGCATGTGGGGCCAAGGGTTTGCCATGGAAGGATGGAGCGGCTAGCTTGGCTAGGTGCGGTTTGGCTTGGCATGTGGGGCCAAGGTTTGCCATGGAAGGATGGGGCGGCTAGCTTGGCTAGGTGCGGTTTGGATTGGCATGTGGGTCCAAGGGTTTCCCATGGACGCATGGCACGGCAAGCTTGGCTAGGTGCGTGACCTAGATAGGGTTTTGGGCCAAAGGTTGTTTGGTAACCTTGGATGGCTAGGATTTGCTCCTAGGATTGAAGGGCGATCGTTGATTGTCGCACGCCTTTGTTTTGGTATCCGTGTAGGGAAGGCCAGCAAGGAGATGTAGACACCCCAATTTCGCACAAACGATGTGTCTAAATTGAAAATGTTCCCACGAGCCGAATCTAGCAACAAACCCGCGGTAAGCCCAATTTATCGTTGAGAGTAAAATGAAACCGAGTAGCATGGACTAAAATGATCCACTTAGTACGGACATTTTGAAAGTCCACTAATTAGTTCCAAGACCCCTTAGCTGGAGTCCATAACTCCCTATAGTTCGACTTATTTTGAAAGGCCACCAGGTCCTGTCCATTTTTATAAAGGGTCCGTTTGTTATTTCAATTAGCTAGACGGATACCACAAAATGTTGACATACTTTTGCATCAAATTTCTTTTCCCCCAAGTCTTTCCTTCCAACTAAGATCCTAGGATAAATGAAATCTTTTTTTTTTTGGTATTAATATCCAATGAATTTATAAAAATGGGAATAATATTTTTGAAAATGAGTAATAATATTTAGGTTTTAGAGTTCCACCGTTTGATCGTAGGCATTCAATCCTAGGGTCCTAGATAGTTGGAGGAGACTATAAATAGGGAGCTTTTTCATGAGTTTAAGGGAGGAAAAAAAAAATTGGGGAGAGATAGGCATTTTAGTGCATGAAGTACTCATAAAGATAGTGCTAGAAAAACCGTGAGGAAAATCAATCATTTTAAATAAGAAATAAACTTAAAACTTTGGTGAAGTGGTTGTTAGATTCGGAACACAGGAGCATCGTCTGTTGGATTCAATATATCCAAGTAACATTTAATCAATCCGCAAAACAGGTATAAAGCATAACCCTTTTTAATATATGAAGTGGTTTCTGTATTCTTTTTATGAGGTCACTGTTAACATGAAGAAATAAATTAAACACCATTCGTCTCTCTGCTTACGTACTGAAGTGTTAGTTTTTTTTCGTCATAAGATCACTACTGCTGTTCATAGGATATCTTGAGTGTTAACCCCATTATTTGCCATCGGTTTACATGTTAATTACTCTTGCATCTATCCATCCATGAAATAAGAAAATGATCTACTTTTATCCCCTGTTAAGAGTGTGTTATGCGTGCATGAATATGATTGTTTTGCCTTCACCATCTCTCTGAGTTGTGTTATGTGAGTTCTTGTCAAGTGACTAGGTGTCGAGAGATTGATAATTGTCATGCAATATGCTAGTGATCGTGTTTGGTATTCATCGGGTTATATGACCATTGCTTGCATGCAGTCAGTGATTAAGGAAATATGTCTCTGTTTTGTCCTATAGTAATAATAATGAAGTGAGGATTGGTTAATGATATGATGATTGATTAATAAAGTGATGATTAATAATAATAATAATAATAATATGGTGATGATTGCGTGATGATTAATTAATAATAATAATAATAATATTGGTTTGATCACGTTTTGGCTTGATTTTTTTTGTTAATAATAATTTTTTTTTTATTGATAACAATAATAATAATTAGTTTGTTTTGTTTGGCAGGTGATAGTGCATGTCCATTTAATTAGTGAAAATAATTGCAATTTTATGTATTTCATTTATTTATTTCTTAGTTTATTAAAAGCTAGAACCCTTGAATCCCAAATATAAAGTAGAGGTCAAGTTTCGTCTTGGACGGGCTAGGTGCCTCACACCTTCCTAGCCCGTATCTTGATTCCCGGACTGAATCTCTGAAAATTGGACCAATGTTACTTTTGGGTCCCAACTCCCTAAGTTAGGTGGTGGCTTCGATAATAATAATAATTTCCCTTATTAATAATAATTTCCTTGCGTGATTCCCATTTCGGATATCTATCCTAACCTATTTCGACGGTATCCACTGTGGCGACTTCACTGGGGATCAGAATCTAACTCGAAAAATATATTTGGGATTTTAGGGTTTTAATTTGACACTTCTCGGTGTTGCACACACACACTGCACGCACCCATTCATCTTGCATTTTCATTTGCATCGTCCGAGTCTGAATTTTAGGAAAATCCGTGGCTAGTAAGCTGAACCCACTGGGCATTATCAGCCGAACCACCACAAGACTTAGCCCAGTACCAAAGAAGACTAGTTTCGACTACGTCTGAGGTATATTCTGCTAAGGTAGCCCAAGCCTACCCAAAAGTTAGTAAAACCTGCATGCACGTGCATAAACTGCATCCATTTGTTGCACAAAATCCGAGGCATAAGCACCCTTGTGTTACCATATATTCTTTAATTTCCTTGAAAACAGGAACACGAGCATAGAATCTGAAATGAATATCGATGTTGTGGCCGCAACATGCTTGCTAGAACAATTACAGAAGATGTTGGATACTAAGTTGACTGAACACGAAAATAATATCAAGAAGTGGACTCTCGAGGCCATTACTGGGTCTCTAGGAAAATATGAGGTTGATACTGGAAATATAACAGACGGGTTAGAGGATATCTTTGTAGAAGAACATGAGGTAAGCACTATAAGAGCGGACTCAGGTAAGACTTTCACTGAAATACCCTGTTTTAATCCAGTCAATTCAATTCGATTAATGGAAGGTCAGAAATTCCCTTCGACCATTCATGTTGAAAATAGTTACCTGGTTGGTAAACCAGAAAATTGTGTTCTTTCTAAAAATGTTTCAGGGAATCAAAATAATTTTGGAAACAAAAAATCTGACTTGGACAAGGAGCACGATTATACTGATGGACCGACTCCCAATGAAGAGGAAATGATCGAAGAGGACGTACCTCATGAGATCCTCAAGTCGTTTGATCACTTGGAAGAAAAGCTGGAACCTATCGAAGAAGTAGAGTCGGTCAATCTGAACACGGAAGATCAATCCCAAATGGTTAGGATCGGTACTACTTTGTCTTCAGAAGAAAGGAGGATGATGATCGATTTGCTAACTCCGTACAAAGATATATTTGGATGGTCGTATGAGGATATGCCAGGGTTAGACACAGATATGGTAGTACACCACTTACCTATCATTCCGGGAATGAGGCCTGTCAAACAGAAGTTGCGTAAGCTCTGACCAGAGTGGTCTCTGAAGGTACATGACGAAGTAATCAAGCAATATAAAGCTGGGTTTTTGATGGTTACAAATTATCCAGAATGGTTGGCTAACATAGTACCGGTTCCGAAGAAGGATGGCAAAGTTAGAATGTGCATCGACTACAGAAACCTTAATAAGGCAAGCCCAAAAGACGACTTTCCCCTCTCCCATATTGACATCCTTGTCGAAAATGCTGCAAGGCATGGATTACTATCATTGATGGACGGGTTCTCAGGATATAATCAGATAAAAATGGCAGAAGATGATAGGGAGAAGACATCTTTTATTACACCTTGGGGAACATTTTGCTATGTGATAATGCCTTTCGGTCTAAAAAATGATGGAGCTACTTCTTTTTCATGACATGATGCACAAGGATTTGGAGGTGTATGTAGATGATATGATTGCCAAGTCCGAAAGAAGAGAAGATCATCCATCAGACCAATATAAGTTGTTTGACCGGCTCAGGAAGTACAAGTTGACAAGTTTCAATATATCAGTCGATTCATCGCGCAACTAACTCTGGTTTGCGCACCAATCTTTAAATTGCTAAGAAAGAACTTGCCAAAGGAGTGGAATGAAGAGTGTCAAGAGGCATTTGATCAGATAAAGAAGTATTTGTCCAATCCACCTGTGTTGGTCCCTCCGGTACCTGGGAAACCTTTGTTGTTATATTTATCGGTAATTGACTCATCAATGGGGGCAATCTTAGGACAATATGACGAAGATGGTAAGAAAGAGCGGGAATTTTACTATATTAGCAAGACATTGGCCGGATATGAATCAAAATATTCAACCTTAGAGAAAACATGCCTTTCCCTTGTCTGGGCTACTCAATGGCTTAGACATTACATGTTATCTCACTCGGTGCAGTTGTTATCAAGGATGGACCCACTTAAATATGTTTTTGAAAAGCCAATGATCTCAGGAAGAACGGCCAGGTGGAAGTTGTTGCTAGAAGAATTTTACATCACTTATGTGACACAAAAGTCAATAAAAGGAAGAGCAATAGAATATCACTCAGCAGCAAAACCTATCCCATATTGCGAGACACTCATAACAGAGTTTCCTGACGAACATATCCTTGTTGCTGAACAAGATAATGAAGGTGAATTGTGGAAGATGTATTTTGATGGAGCAATGAACCAAGTTGGTAAAGGAGCAGGGGAAATTTTGATATCTCCTGATGAGGTACGCATTCCAATTTCTGTTCGATTGGATTTCAACTGTACTAACAACATGACTGAATATGAAGCATGCATTGTTGGCTTGAGAGATGCCTTAGAGTTATCAATCAAGAAATTGGAAGTATATGGAGATTCCTTGCTGATTGTCAACCAAACACAGAAAGTCTGGAAGATCAAGGAAGAAAAGCTAGTTCCATACCATGAATGCCTCATGAAGATGGTGGAGGAATTTGATTACATTACTTTTCATCATCTTTATAGAGACAAGAATCAGTTTGCAAATGCACTAGCTGCTTTAGCATCACTAATCCCGATCCCAAGAGATTCAGCAGTAAAACCCGTTGAGGTGGCACGAAGAGACAAAACAACTTACTGTTACGTTGTTTAGATCGAAGCAGAATCACCTGACGGAGATACATGGTACCATGATATCAAGAATTACTTAGAGAATCGGATGATGCCAGACGGGTTGAATAGAAAAGAGTGTCGTTACATACAACGCATGTCCTTTCAGTACATGATCCTAGGAGGAGTGCTTTATAAAAAATCTTATGATGGGATTTTGTTGAGGTATGTAGATGGAGATGAAGCTCGACGCCTTCTTAATGAGGTACATGAAGGAATCTGCGGCCCACACATGAACGAACACATGTTATCCAGGAAAATTCTTAGGATGGGATATTATTGGACGACGATGGAATCAGATTGCTTCAAGTATGTTAAAAGATTCCATACATGCCAATTTATTACATTTGCCACCGACCGAGTTGCACCCTCTTACATCTCCATGGCCTTTTTCTGTTTGGGGCATTGACATGATTGGGAAGTTAAATCATTATGCATCAAATGGGAATGAGTACATCATAGTGGCAATTGATTATTTTACAAAGTGGGTAGAAGAAATATCCGTCAAGAATCCTACAGGGAATCAGACTGTTAAATTCCTTAAAAATAACATTATATGTCATTACGGATTGCCAAATGAGATTATATCAGATAATGGGTCCAACTTTGTTATCAAGGAGGTAAAAAGGTAGTGTGCAAAGTACAATATCCAGCAAAGGAACTCAACCGTTTACAGGCCGCAAACCAATGGTGCTGTGGAAGCTGCAAATAAGACATTAGGAAGAATCTTGAAGAAGATGACAGAAACATACAAAGATTGGAGTGAGAAGTTACCTTATGCATTATGGTCCTATCGTACATCAATCCGCACACCCACTGGTATGACTCCATACTCTTTGGTTTATGGCACATAAGCAGTTTTGCCCGTTGAAGTTGAAATTCCCACCTTACGAGTGATAAAGGAAGGCACGATACCTGAAGATGAATGGATAGAGTCGAAGGTTCAACAACTGAATTTGATTGATGAAAAGAGGATACGTGTCGCATGTCATGCACAGGCTTACCAGGAAAGGATAGCTCGAAGTTTCAACAAGAAGGTTCATCCGCGAGGCTTAAAGGAATGAGATTTAGTGCTTAAATAAGTCAGACCTATAAAACATTCTGACCCAAGAGAAAAGTTCAAGCCTAATTGGGAAGGTCCGTACATCATCAAAAGCATCTACCCAGGATCCGCAGTCCGATTAACTGATTTGGAAGGACAAGAAGAGCCAAAGCTCATAAATGTCGACCAACTGAAGAAATACTACACCTAAGGTATGTCAATCTATCTAAGGGCGGCGAACGCTAATACAACTTAAGGAGAATATTTAGGAGTCCAATATCTCTCTCTCATAGTGTCATATAGAAAATGAGTAGGGACAGGGTCATCACAGTTTTTGGCCCCTTCCAGTCAGTCAAAAAAAAAAAAAAAAAAGAATCATCATTTTCAGTTTTATAGTGTCAGCAAAAAAATAAAAATAAATAAGGGGGCACCACCATCATCATACTGGGCCCACGTCAGTAGAATAAGTCTTTTAAATTCATAGAGAGAGATATGTTTGTCTGTATGTCATCACTAGTCTTGTACACTATCTCCTAAAGTTCTATGAGCAACGGACGTCCAAACGGATAGATTTGAGAAAAAAAATGTGTAGTTAATAAACAGCCACTTCAGAAAATTGGTCGGCATTTGAAGAAATCAAAGAAGAACAAGAAGCGTCGAAGAGAAATGGTTAACAATTGAAGGAGTTGGAAAAGAATGGTAAGCCGCATGATGAAACAAAGGTAAGCCAGCATATATGAACTAAGTAATTTTTGGGCAAAACATCAAACAATTGGGGATGGTTGGAAATGGTCAGATTGACTCTTGAAAATTCGACGGTTCCGGCGTAATACCAGTGTTCTCCCTTCCTACACGGTAAATTAGGAAGTTGGGTTCCTTTGTACCATAATCATGTATTATTGTTTTCAATTTTATAGGGTTTTCAAAAAAAAAAAAAAAAAAAAAAACCCACTAGTTGTGTGGAAGCCGATGAGGAAAAATCTAGGTAAACATAAAAAATAATAATAATAATAATAACAAATTAAACCATTTAGATTGTCTGAGGCAATAATTCCATGCAATTAGTTGTATTTCTCTTTAGGATTTTATTTTTCTAGATTATTTTCTATAGAGGCACGTACTACTAATCACTCTCTTCTTGTTTGAAGCATAGCCTCCAACTCATTAATTCTTAGATTTTCTTATTCAAGTAAGGACTCCTATTCATCAACTTGATCATGCAACATATCAATTTGTAAGTCTTCAAGGGAAACTTTGTGCTTTAAAGGAGGAATGGCCTCCCGCTCGAAGAAAGTAAAGGATTGAAAAACCACAAAGATTTCCGGCAGTCAATATGGTGATTCAAGAGAATTTTATTTGAAGAAAGTGGCGAAAGTAGAAGTCAGCTATTGCAAGAGAGAATATTTGTAAAAGGTAAGTAAGTGTTTCCTTGTTTTCCAGAACCCAACAATTACAAACTTCTTGAATTAATTAATTAGTCATGAGGATGTATATATGCGTAAAATTAAATACTTGGAGGTGTTTCGGGTGAACTGAACCGTGTCATCCCGGATAATCCAATGGAATCCAACAAGGTAGTTGAGCCAATTATTGTGCGAAATTAGGTGTATGTCTTTGCAATTCAGTTGTGGGCAACCTCCGGCAAAGAGGGGCAACTGTAGACACCCCAATTTCGCACAAACGATGTGTCCAAATTGAAAATGTTCCCACGAGCCGAATCTAGCAACAAACCGGCGGTAAGCCCAATTTATCGTTGAGAGTAAAATAAAACCGAGTAGCATGGACTAAAATGATCCACTTAGTACGAACATTTTGAAAGTCCACTAATTAGTGCCAAGACCCCTTAGATGGACGTCCATACCTCCCTATAGTCCGACTTATTTTGAAAGACCACCGGGTCCTGTCCATTTTTCTAAAGGGTCCGTTTGTTATTTCAATTAGCTAGACGGCTACCACAAAATGTCGACATACTTTTGCATCAAATTTCTTTTCCCCCAAGTCTTTCCTTCCAACTAGGATCCTAGGCTAAATGAAATCCTTTGTTTTTTTTTGGTATTAATATCCAATGAATTTATAAAAATGGGAATAATATTTTTGAAAATGAGTAATAATATTTAGGTTTTAGAGTTCCACCGTTTGATCGTAGGCATTCAATCCTAGGGTCCTAGATGGTTGGAGGAGACTATAAATAGGGAGCTTTTTCATGAGTTTAAGGGAGGAAAAAAAAAGATTTTTTGGGAGAGATAGGCATTTTAGTGCGTGAAGTACTCATAGAGATAGTGCTAGAAAAACCGTGAGGAAAATCAATCATTTTAAATAAGAAATAAACTTAAAACTTTGGTGAAGTGGTTGTTAGATTCGGAACACGGGAGCATCGTCTGTTGGATTCAATATATCCAAGTAACATTTAATCAATCCGCAAAATGGAAGATGCATTCAAGTGGATGATGCAGTAGTAGATAGAGACATTATTGAAGGTACTGAAGCTTTACATTCAACAGTGCCTATCAAAGTAAATGCAGATGTTGGTAAAGATGTAAATGCAGTTGATAGTAAAGTTGTTAATGGAGATGCAGTATAAAGCATAACCCTTTTTAATATATGAAGTGGTTTGTGTATTCTTTTTATGAGGTCACTGCTAAACATGAAGAAATAAATTAAACACCATTCGTCTCTCTGCTTACGTACTGAAGTGTTAGTTTTTTTTCGTCATAAGATCACTACTGCTGTTCATAGGATATCTTGAGTGTTAACCCCATTATTTGCCATCGGTTTACATGTTAATTACTCTTACATCTATCCATCCATGAAATAAGAAAATGATCTACTTTTATCCCCTGTTAAGAGTGTGTTATGCGTGCATGAATATGATTGTTTTGCCTTCACCATCTCTCTGAGTTGTGTTATGTGAGTTCTTGTCAAGTGACTAGGTGTCGAGAGATTGATAATTGTCATGCAATATGCTAGTGATCGT
This sequence comes from Papaver bracteatum, assembly GCA_023529315.1. Lineage (NCBI taxonomy): Eukaryota > Viridiplantae > Streptophyta > Magnoliopsida > Ranunculales > Papaveraceae > Papaver > Papaver bracteatum. Next base: position 391,148 of record JAJJWX010002688.1, on the reverse strand, counting down.
GTTTGGTAATAATAATGAAGTGATGATTAATAATAATAATAATAATAATAATAATAATAATATGGTAATGATTGCGTGATGATTAATTAATAATAATATTAATAATATTGGTTTGATCACGTTTTGGCTTGATTTTTTTTGATAATAATAATTTTTTTTTTTTGATAATAATAATAATAATTAGTTTGTTTTGTTTGTTTGGCAGGTGATATTGCATGTCCATTTAATTAGTGAAAATAATTGCAATTTTATGTATTTTATGTATTTCATTTATTTATTTCTTAGTTTATTAAAAGTTAGAACCCTTGAATCCCAAATATAAAGTAGAGGCCAAGTTTCGGCTTGGACGGGCTAGGTGCCTCACACCTTCCTAGCCCGTATCTTGATTCCCGGACTGAATCTCTGAAAATTGGACCAGTGTTACTTTTGGATCCCAACTCCCTAAGTTGGGTGGCGGCTTCGATAATAATAATAATTTCCCTTATTAATAATAATTTCCTTGCGTGATTCCCATTTCGGATATTTAGAGATCCTAACCGATTTCGACGGTATCCACAAGTGACGTGGCTAGGTTAGCATGGGGCCATGGTAAAGTGTGTTTGGCATGGCGCAGTAGGTGTGGATGGCATGGTTTGCCATTGGCACAGAGATGCAGCTAGCATGGTTGGCATGCCTTGGAGAGGTAGGTGTGGCTGGCATGGTTTTCCATTGGCACAGGGGTGCGGCTAGCATGGTTGGTATGCCTTGGCGCGGTAGGTGTGGCTAGCATGGTTTGCCATTACCACAGAGATGCGACTAGCATGGTTGGCATGCCTTGGCGTGGTAGGTGTGGATGGCAAGGTTTTCCATTAGCACAGGTGTGTGGCTAGCATGCCTTGGCGCGGTAGGTGTGGATGGCATGGTTTTCCATTGGCACAGAGGTACCTCTAGCATGGTTGGCATGCCTTGGCGCGGTAGGTGTGACTGGCATGGTTTTCCATTGGCATAGAGGTGTGGCTAGCATGGTTGGCATGCCTTGGCGCGGTAGGTGTGGATGGCATGTCTTTCCATTTGCATAGAGGTGCGGCTAGCATGGTTGGCATGCCTTGGCACGGTAGGTGTGGCTGGAATGGCTTGCCATTGGCACAGAGGTGCGGCTAGCATGGTTGGCATGCCTTGACGCGATAGGTGTGGCTGGCATGGTTTGTCATTGGCACAGGGGTGCGGCTAGCATGTCTGTCATGCCTTGGCGCGGTAGGTGTGGCTAGCATGGTTTGCCATTGGCATAGGGGTACGGTTATCATGGTTGTCATGCCTTGGCGCGATAGGTGTGGTTGGCATGGTTTGCCATTGGCACACGTGGGAATTAGCGTTTGGCTTGTCGTAACCCTAATTTGTATTAAAAGAAAAAAGATACCCCGTTTAATTTTCACTGACACATTAAAGGTTTCAATAAATGCTCCAAGTAAAAGATTATTACTTAAATGTTGTGACGTCACTGTATGACTAGGGTTTAGGGTTTTACGATTTTAACCCTAGGCTAGACACCACCATCAACAACAGTCAAAACATTTTAATATCTATTCCTATCTATGAAAATGCAAATCCAATTAGAGATTGAGATGTTTAAAATTGGTTGGGGTTTCTTTTTCAATCTCTATTTTCTTAAACATATTAATGTACTGTACATCTAAAATTATTGGGCCGACCGAGCGAAGCGAGGGAGGTCATTTATATGACCACTTTTTTGTAAATAGTAAGTGATCAATTGACACAAAAAAATAGCCCCTTTATGTTTCCATTTCTCACTAAAAGTACCGTAAATACAACACAAAATGAAGGGTAATCGCGTAAACTTGGTGGATAACAAAGGACACGTAAGATAAAAATGTTTTACTTATTGAGGGGCAGTTTAGTAAAATCCGAAGTAGAGGTTGGAGGGTCGAATATGACCCCCTACAAATTTTAGTTTTTTTTTTTTTTTTTTTTTTTTGTCTTTCTTTCTTTCTTCTTCTTCTTCTTCTTCTTCCGCTAAGATAAACACGATATTCCTTCCCAGAAACACAAACCGACGAATTTTAGGGTCTCAGAAGCTAGGGCTTGAGATGATAAAGTGTCGATGTTAATTGATAATGATCGAGGTGGTGGTGATTAGGGATTGGAGGAATTGGGGGTGTCAGCACAAGTAATAATCTGGTCACACCTTGCAGTCAGTCATCAGCATAAAGGTTGGAAGTTGTTCAACAAAACAAAACTAAGTCTAGTCTATACCCATCCCCGACTACTATCTAGGATCTGAACTTATTTCTGTTTAACAGTTTTGAATAATGTAATCTCAAATCATTATAAATACAAGATCCCATCTCCATACAATGTGTGGAAGATATTCACCAAATAATACTTCTCGACTTGGTATCATCCTTCAATCCAAGCTTGTTTCCGCTAGAAAAAAAAAAAAAAAAAAAAAAAAAAAAAAACCCAGAAAACACAAAAACTCTAATACAATGGCAGATACAACAACCACTTTATGTCAAGTTCAGATCCATCATCTTGTAACTTTGAAACACACTAAGCTAAATCACCATCTTTGGAAAGCACAATTTCGACCCATTCTCAAAGGGTATGATCTCACAGGATTTGTTGATGGAACAAAAGAAAAACCTGCACGAAATCTTCCGTGTGGTGAAGCCATCAACCCATCATTTACTGCTTATGAATCCCAAGACTCCTTGATCGTTGGATGGTTGAATTCAACCCTATCACCAGAAGTACTAAGCACGGTTTCAGAACTCACCACTGTAAACGAAATATGGGACAAGTTGGAGGCTGAATATGCTCCAAAAACTTTTGCTCACCAGAGTTGTCTTAAGAGGAAGCTCCATTGCATGAATAAAGGTAATAAATCCTTGAAAGCTTATATCAATGATGCTAAACGTTTATTTGACCAGCTTGCAGCATCTGGTTACACTGTCACACCTGAAGAAAAGAAACAGCGTATCAGTAATGGATTGAATCAAACCTATGATCCAATCGTTACTGCTCTAAGCACTATTGAAGGAATGGATATCCAACCCTTTATCTCTCATCTACTTTATTTTGAGATGTGATTTGAACATCAACTTGCGGAGATTCAGGAACCAGTTACAAACTATGTTGCATCCAGTTTCATTGAAAACACCAGGAATGAACCACGAAGGTTCAATAATCAACAACGAGGGCCACCTCCTCCAAACAACAATCGTCGACAACCGCAGCAGCAGAGAAGTGCTGCTCATGGAGAGGTTTACTGTCATATCTGTAAGAAGAGAAACCACACTGCTGATCGTTGCTGGTTTCATTATGAGCAAAGGAAGAAGTCTCAGAACAAAGCTCTAGCTGCTTATCTTGCTTTTTCTGGTGACTCGTCCGGTGCTCAGTGGGTCACAAATTCAGGAGCTACTCATAACTTAACTTCTGATGTCAAGAACTTATGTATTCCTCATGAATATGATAGAACAAACACAGTCAGAGTTGGTAATGGTAATACTTTGCAAATAACACACATTGGTAACATTGTGTTTACATCAAATAATCGCAAGTTTTTCTTAAATAATGTATACCATGTGCCAAAGATCAACACAAATCTTCTCTCTATTTATCAATTTTGCAAAGATAATCATGTTTACTTAAATTTCACATAAACTTCTTTGTTGGGAAGGACAAAACCACAGAACAGGTGCTGCTAAAGGGGAGGAATATGAATGGCATTTACGTGTTTGATGGTGTGGGTGACATAAACCAATCGATTTTTCCCAAGTCCTTTTTCTCTGCAAGTATACCTGTCTGGCACCAGCGGCTTGGTCATCCAATGCTGAGCATGGTTTCTAAGATTATTAGCAATTTTTCACTTCTATTATTAAATAAAACGTTTGATTTCTACCACTCCTGGCATATCAACAAGAGTAGGCGTTTACCTTTCTCTCGTAATGCTAATGATTAACGATGCACCATTAAGTCTTGTAGTTTCAGACATATGGGTTTTTCCAGAAACTTCAAGAAGTGGTTTTCGTTATTACCTTTTATTAATGTATGTTTTCTCTCATTATACTTGGGTTTTCCCTTTGATACAACGTTCCGATGCATTACATGTCTTTACACAGTTTCCTAAGCAAGTTGAGAATTTAACTGGTCATAAAATTAAAACTTTCCAGTATGATAATGCCCTTGATTACAATTTTTTTAGTTCTTATCTTAACAACTCTGGTATGAAACATCGCTTCTCTTGTCCTCATACCTCAGCTCAAAACGGTCTTGCAGAGCGTAGAATAAAACATGTTACTGAAAGTGGTCTTGCATTGTTGTTTCATGCACAACTTCCTAAAGAATTCTGGGATTAATCCTTCACTACTGCATGTTACCCAAGTCTTCTACAGAATCCAAAACCCCTCTTGAGATTCTCTACAACAAGAAACCAGTTTACTCTTTCCTCTATGTCTTTGGTTTCTTGGATTATCCGTGTCTTCGTCCCTATAATTCCAACAAACTAGAACCTAGGTCTTTACTGCGCATATTCCTAGGTTACAGTTCAGCTCATAAGGGCTATTCTGTCTTCATTTACCAACAAATAGGCAGTATATATCCAAATATGTTAGGTTTGGGTTCATCTATTTTTATGTCTGTCTCCATTTTCTCCTCCTCCACAGCAAGCTCCATAGGTAAGTCCACCATCTCACTGTACTAGCACAAATATATTGGGTTCATCTATTTTTATGCCGGTTCAGCCAGTGCCATTGCAGCATCAACAAACTACAGCACCAGCATTACAACCTCCTAACTCAATAATTCCGGCTCAAGATGACACATCACAACAGTCTTCAGATAATTTAGCTGTGCTGCCTTCGCATCACAATCTCCACCAGCAGTCTCACATGAAGTGAAGTCAATAAACCAAATAGTGGTGCCAAGGCATACGATGGTGACTAGAGCTAAAGCGGGTATTACAAAACCTATGCAAAAACTGTGTCTCACCACTACAAAACATCTACTACATGATGAGGACTTCATGGAACCAATATGTTACTCCAAGGCATGTACAATTCTAGACTGGAGAGATGCAATGGATAATAAAATTAATTCTTTAATTCGGAATGATATATATTCTCTAGTCAAATATGAGGATGGCATGAATATAGTTGGCTCCAAATGGGTTTATCGAATCAAAAGAAATCCTGACGGATCAATACAGTGCTACAAGGCTTGTTTGGTGGAAAAAGGATTCAACCAACAAGAGGGTATAGACTTTGGTGAAGCTTTCTATCCTGTTATAAAACCATGCACGATTAGGTTGGTTCTTTCCATTGTTGTCATGAATCAGTGGTCACTTCGTCAGCTAGATGTAGAGAACACGTTTCTTCATGGTATATTGGAGGAAGAAGTATATATGAAGCATCCATCTAGGTATGTCGATCCCAACTATCCAGATCACGTGTGTAAGTTGCATAAGTCCTTATATGGGCTTAAACAGGCACCACGTGCGTGGTTCTCTCGCCTCAGCATCCATCTTCTCAAGCTAGGGTTTACTGCATCCATTGCAGACTCCTCTTTATTTATCAAAAACATAGGAAACTTAGTGACTTATGTGTTGATCTATGTCAACAACATCCTTGTGACATGTTCAGACTCCAACATGGTTGATACCCTGATTATAAAATTGGATAATGAATTTTCTATGAAATACATGGGAACATTATCTTATTTTCTCGGTGTTGAAGTGCTCAAGAAAGGAAAGTCTCTGGTTCTTTTGCAGAGGAAGTATATAGCGGATTTGCTGAGACGCACTAAGATAGACGACATCAAACATGTATGCACTCCAATGGAAGAAAAATACTAGACTACAAAATCTCGGATTTGAGAAGTTTTCTGACTCAACACTCTATAAAAGTGTCGTTGGTGCTTTGCAGTATCTGCATATTACCCGTCCTGATATCTCTGTAGATGTCAACAAGGCTTTCCAGTATATCCATGAGCCATATGTAGAACAATGGGAGTTGGTTAAACGAATTCTCATATATCTGAAGCAAACAATTGACTAAGGGCTGTTTATAAGACCTGGAAAGGATTATACACTTAATTCATACTCTGATGCGGATTGGGAAGGCAGTCTTGATGATTGGAGATCAACCAGTGGGTATTGTATATATTTTGGAGGTAATCTCATCTTCTGGAATGCTAGGAAGCAGAGAACCGTTTCAAAATCAAGCAAAGAATCTGAATATCGCGGTGTTTCTATAGCCACTTCTGAGCTTATGTGGATCCAGTCCCTACTTTTTGAGTTGGGTGTTGTTACTCCTACACCTTCCCTATGGTGTGACAATCTCGTTGCAACCTACCTTACTGCCAATCCTATCTTTCATGCACGTACCAAGCATATTGAAATTGATTACCACTTTGTACTTGAAAGGGTGGCTCGTAAACAGCTTCATGTAAAATTCATCAGAAGTAGAGATCAACTAGCTGATATCTTTACAAAAGGATTGTCTTCACCAAGGTTCCAGTTCAAAAGAGACAAGTTGAACATTCGTCAACTCTAGTTCAACTTGAGGGAGGGTGTCAGCACAACCAATAATATGGTCACACCTTGCAGTCAGTCATCAGCATAAAGCTCGAAAGTGGTTCAACAAAACCAAACTAAGTCTAGTCTATACCCATCTCCGACTATTATCTAGGATCTGAACTTATTTCTGTTTAACAGTTTTGAATAATGTAATCTCAAATCATTATAATAATGTAATCTCAAATCATTATAATAATGAAAAAGTTTTAAATAAAGATCTTATCTCCGTATAATGTGTGGAAGATATTCACCAAATAATACTTCTCAACTGGGGTTTTTGCTTTTGGTTGTGGAAAAATGAATGAATGGGTCTGTGATTGATGAAGGAGATGGTGTTGATGCCGAGAAGAAACTGTTGGGTCTGCTGGAAGTATATCAAATCGATTTGGTAGTGGTATTGATTGAAGGAATTGATTCAAGCTACGGGAAAGGATAAATCAGGTAATTGAAGTTAGGGTTTCTTATTGTATTTTGAATATATGTGAAATTAGTGATTATTCTGTAGAAGATGTTTCCGGAATTGATGAAGTTAGGTGGACTTGATGTTATGTCCATCAATCTAAGGAGAGTCTGAAATAGAATTGTGTGTAGTGATTTATGGAAGGGTTTTTAACAAAATTTGCAGATGGGAAAGGAACTGAGTCGATGTTGATTTGTTGGGTTCAGTTTGATTATAGAGATGAAGAAGAAAGTGAGGAAATATTAAGAAGTTATATGTCGCCAAGAACAAGGATTAATCTTGCAGGGAAGAACTAGTGGTGTCGTATGGATTTGAGTTGTGATTTTGGTACGAGTTAGTGATGGAAGACTTAGATGGTAAAATTTAATGGAGATTCAGGGTTTGAGATGGAATCAGAGAATTGGTATTTTATAAATTGATTTCTGATGCCATTAATTGAAGATGGGGATGAATGTAACTGCATATGGATTTATGTAATGAGCTGAGAGGAGAAATTCAAAAGTTTGTGTCCAATGGTCGAATAAATGGAGTATGGGGTTTTATTTATTAGTTATCCAGATAAAGAAGAGATAATAATAAGAACTCGAGTTGATTTTGGGTTTTAGGAAGAATATGTGTGGTGCAGTCGAAAGATGGTTCTCATTTTAATGGATTTTTGGTGTTTGAGATGTTGTTGTATGAGTCAAGATATGAAGTTGCAGCTGAAATGGAAATGGTGCAGTTTCGATGGTTTGAGAATGCTGAGTTTGATGAGCAATTACAGGTGTTTCCTGTAGTTGTATTTAGTGGAGAATGCTTTGCAAAAAGGATGGTTGCAGCTGCGGGTTCTAGTGGTGTTGAGGTGCATGTGGTATGGACTATGAACTGCGTTTTTGGTGATGGATCTGAGCTGCTGCTACTGGTGATTGAGAAGAGAATGTGAAATTGCAGTTTATATTCCTCAATCTAAACAGAGAAAGAGAAAACTCGAGAAAAAGATTGAGCGGCAAGATGACGAGGATAATGATGTTGATATGGATGATGTTAATAATCCTGCGTCGAAGATGTTAGACAAAAAATTTGTAGCTGTGCATATCCAAGTCAGTCATCAACTATTGTTAGCTGAACAAGTCTATTTCCAAGTAACTCGGTCTTCTAGTTTACCTATTTACTTGTTAAACTGTTGAACTGTTTTCCATTAATCTTTGTAACTGCTTGTATGAATCTCTTGTATAAATATCATTCAAGTATCCACAGTTCAAGTGTGGAAGAATTCACCCAAAGAAACCTATTATAACTTGGTATCATCCTTGATCCAAGATACCTTCCGCAAATACATCTCAAACTCAAAAACCCTAATTATCTAAACCAAAAATGGCAGACGTTACCAACAGTCTTCGCCAAGTACAGATCCACCATTTAGTTACCCTAAAACATACAGAGACGAATCATCTTCTCTGGAAGGCTCAATTTAAACCCATTCTAAAGGGTCATGATCTCACATGCTTTATAGATGGAAGTAAAGAAAAGCCAGCAAGAACTCTACCAAACAGTGAAGCTGTAAATCCCGCCTTCATTGCGTATGAACAAAAAGATTCCATGATCGTTGGGTGGATAAACTCAACTTTAACACCTTAAGTGTTAAGCACAGTTGCACGTCTTGACACATCCAAAGAAATCCGGGACAAACTGGAGCAGAAGTATGCACCAAAAACCTTTGCTCATCAGATGAGTTTGAAGAAGCAACTTCATAGCTTGTCTAAAGGTAATAATAAATTGAAGCAATATTTAACTGATGCTAAGAGTTTATTTGCTCAGTTGGCAGAAACAGAATACACGGTCCCTGCTGATGGAGTAGAAAGGATTATCTCACCAACATTCCCACAATCCTACATCTCTTCTTCCTTTCCGCTGTGGCACCAGAGATTAGGTCATCCTATGCTGAGTATTGTTTCAAAATTTTGTCGTCAGTTTTCCCTTCCTGTTTCCAATAAGAAATTTGATTTTTGTCACTCTTGTCACATAAGCAAGAGTAAGAATCTTTTTTTTCCTGTAAGCAGTACTGTTTATAATAAGCCTTCGAGCTAAGTTGTTTCTGGAATTTGGGTTTCTCCGAAATTATCAAGGAATGGCTATAAAAATTATTTACTTATCATGGATGTGTATTCTCATTTCACCTAGATTTTTACCCTTGTGCAACGCTCAGATGCTCTCCATACATTAATACACTTTCATAAGTAAGTAGAAAATATTATTGAGCATAAAATCAAAGTCTTCCAAAGTGACAATGCATTATAATTTAAGAAATTTACTGCCTATCTTAATGATTCAGAGATCCAACATAAATTTTGATGTCCCTATACATCACCACAGAATGGTTTGGCTGAACGTAGAATACGTCATGTTACTGAATTTGGTTTAGCTCTTCTCTACCATGAAAATATTCCAGTAACCTTTTGGTCAGATGCCTTCACCACAACCTGTTATCTCATTAACAGACTACCTAAATCAAACTCAGAAAGTAAAACCCCTCTTCAGCTGCTTTTTAATAAAAAACCAGATTATACATTCTTAAAAGTCTTTGGATGTTTAGCTTATCCGTGTCTTAGGCCGTATAACTCAAATAAATTAGAACCAAGGTCGTTGCCATGTGTTTTTCTTGGTTATAGCAGTTCTCATAAAGGTTACATATGCCTACACAAACAAACTAATCGGGTTTAAATCTCTCGTCATGTTCGTTTTGAAGAAAGCTCATTCCCGTTCTTGTCAGCGCAACATAACAGTCCTCAATGCAGTCAAGGTATGGTTCCATATGACACTAGTATCTTACTATCACCACCTTTTCGGCATGCTCCAATGTCAGATTCTCAGATACAAGGTGTTCAGTCGACATCTTCTGCTCCTCTATCACCTGTGCAGCGATTCCCAATGTTGTCAGCATCTCTAGGCTTTTCAACTGCATCTGCTGGTGGTGTAAACTCTCAGGAATTCTCACATGTAGTTCAGAACTCAACTGAGTCGTCTGCTACACTGAGTGTGACACAACCTGAAGTAACATCAACTCAGTCAGATGTTGTGTCTCATCCTATGGTCACTCGTGCAAAGTCTGGAATTAGTAAGCCAATTCAGAGGCTGTTCTTAACTACATCCAAGCATCCTTTGCCGGAGTCAGACTTTATGGAACCTACATGCTTCACTGATGTTGTCAAGAATCCTAAATGGAGGACTATTATGGATGTGCAAATCAATGCGCTTATAAGTAATTACACCTACTCTTTGGTCAAATATGAGAAGGGAATGAATATTGTAGGTTCTAAATGGGTTTTCAGAGTGAAACAAAATCCAGATGGAACTATTTTGAAACCTAAAGCTCGCTTGGTAGCGAAGGGATTCAATCAACAAGAAGGAGTTGATTATGGAGAGACTTTCAGTCATGTCATTAAACCCTGCACTATCCGTCTTGTCCTGTCAATTGCAGTCATGAATAATTGGCAGCTAAAGCCACTCGATGTGGAGAATGCTTTCCTTCATGGAAAGTTGGAAGAAGATGTTTACATGAAACAACCTGCGGGGTATGTGGATCCTAACTATCAAGATCATGTATGTAAACTGCATAAGTCATTATATGGGCTAAAACAAGCCCCACATGCATGGTATTCGAAGATGAGTAATTACTTGATTCAGCTGGGTTTCAAATCCTCGATTGCAGACAGTTCTCTCTTCATTCTACAAACCCCATCAGCAGTGACGTATGTGTTGGTCTATGTTGATGACATAATTTTCACGGGATCGAGTTCTACTTAGATTACTAAGATTATTGCAGATCTCGGCGAGGCATTTGCATTAAAATATATGGGTGATCTATCTTATTTCTTGGGTGTTGAAGTTCTAAGAAAAGACCAAGAATTGTTACTAACTCAGCGTAAGTATATCACTGATCTTCTGAAGAATACAAAATTAGATGGTGCTAAGCCAGTTTGTAATCCGTTACCTCCTAATCTGAAGCTTCGCAAGCAAGGCACATAGAAGTTCACCGATCCAACTTTGTATAGGAGTGTGGTAGGTGCTCTTCAATACATTAATGAACCTTACATAGAGCATTGGGAGCTTGTTAAACGCATAATTCGATATCTGAAAGGCACTGTTGATTATGGTCTTCATCTTCGCTCAGGTAGGGATTTTACTCTTCATGCCTATTGCGACGCAGGTTGGGCTGGAAATCTCGATGATCGCAGATCCACTAGTGGCTATTGCGTGTACTTTGGAGGTAATCTGATATCATGGAGTGCCAAGAAACAGAAGTCTGTCTCGAAATCTTCAACAGAAGCTGAATACAGGGGTATAACTATTGCCACGTCTGAGTTAATTTGGGTTCAATCACTGCTCCAAGAGCTTGGAATTGGAATTTCACCGCCCATCTTATGGTGTGATAACTTAGGTGCTACTTATCTTACTGCGAATTCGGTTTTCCATGCTCGAACGAAACATATAGAGATTGACTACCACTTTGTCAGGGAAAGAGTTGCAAGCAAACAATTACACGTACGCTTCATCAGTTCCAGAGATCAACTAGCTGATATTTTCACAAAGGGTTTGTCTGCACCTAGATTTCAATTCATCAGGGACAAGTTGCACATCCGTAAACTCCAGTACAACTTGAGGGGAGGTGTTAGACAAACAATTTTTAGCTATGCACAGCCAAGTCAGTCATCAACTGTTGTTAGCTGAACATGTCTATTGCCCAGTAACTAGGTCTTCTAGTTTAGCTATTTACTTGTTAAACTGTTGAACTGTTTTCCATTAATCTATGTAACTGCTTGTATGAATCTCTTGTATAAATATCATTCAAGTCTCCACAGTTCAAGTGTGGAAGAATTCACCCAAAGATACCTATTCTAACTGGAGAACTGGTTAAAGAAGAATAGACAGAGTCCTTGGGCTGGGAAGAAACAAGGGGTAGAGTTGGAACTTATAGAGGAGCAAAAGAAGTATGTTGAAGAGTATGCTGTGAAAAAGGATAAGAAGGAGAAGGGAAGTGGAGATAATAAAGGGGAAGTTGCGGCTGAGAACAGTACATTTCATGGGAAAAAGGAGAAATATTATCAGGGTAGGTCATGGATTGCGCCACCAAAAGATGCAAAAGCGAAAAATGATCAATGTTACATGCCGAAAAAATGGATTCATACTTGGAGTGGTCATACAAAGGGTGTTTCTTCCATTCGGTTCTTTCTGAAACAAGGGCATCTGCTACTTTCAGCTGGAATGGATTCAAAGGTTAAGATTTGGGATGTTCACAATTCTGGTAAGTGTATGAGAACATATATGGGGCATGGAAAGTCGGTTCGTGATATATCGTTTTCTAATGATGGGACTAAGTTTTTGAGTGCTGGGTATGATAAGAATATAAAGTATTGGGATACAGAAATCTGGGAAGGTACCATATGTGGTTAAACAAAATCCTGACGATGATAAACATAATATCTTACTAGCTGGAATGCATGATATGAAGATAGTTCAGTGGGATATGAATTCTGGGAAGTTAACACAAGAGTATGATCCGCATTTGGGGGCAGTGAATACTATCACATTTGTTGATGATAACCGGAGATTTGTTACGTGAAGTGACTATAAATCTCTTCGAGTGTGGGAACTTGGAATCCATGTTGTTATTAAGTACATTAGTGAACCTCATATGCACTTAATGCCTGCAATTTACTTGCACCCTAATTCCAATTGGCTTGCAGCACAGAGCAGACAATAAGATTCTTATTTACAATACAAGGGAGAGGTTTCAGCTTAACAAGAAAAAGATATTTGCAGGGCACATTGTGGCTGAGTATGCTTGCTAGGTTAATTTCTCACCTGACGGATAGTATGTTATGTCTGGAGATGGTGAGGGCAAGTGTTGGTTTTGGAATTGGAAGACTTGCAAAAGTTTCACGAACTCGAAGTGTCATGAAGGTGTTTGTAATGGAGTTAGTGGCACCCGCTGGAATAAAGAAAAGTGGCTAGTTGTGGCTGGGACGGCTTGCTCAAATACTGGTAAGAATCACTTTACAATTTTTTTTGTTTATGCATAATTTTAGAGCATGAGGTTTATGATAACATCAAACGTCCTCTTAATATCACATTGCCATTACTATGATAGTGCTGCATTGGTAGAAGTGTATTATTTATTTTTTATAACTAATTGCTGCTTCAAGTAGCCAGAACTTGTGTGTTGATTCCCTATATTTTTTAAGTAGTAGTCATGAACACGCGGAAACATACGATGTAAGTGCTAGACTGTATTGGAAAATTTTGTTAAAGCCCGAAGTTCCCGTTATGGGCATAATATAAATGCATCTTTCAAGATGTGGCGTCCATGTTGGGCGCGATTATATTAGGGGTGTTTTTGACTGGTGGGGGAATTATCACACTTGGTTAACTTGGTTTCATAACAAAGGAACCTAAGGCACAAAAAAAGAAAATTAAGATCACTTCGAGAAAGTGGCGAATCATTCAAAACATTGTTCTGCCATGTTGATCTTCCAATCTGATGCGCGAGTTATCTCAGCGTATACTGCTGACATCACCATTTCCAAGATGTCAGATTTCCTAGCGAACCATTGCACTCCCGATATTAGTGATAATATCCTAATATCACATTTAGGATATTAGTGATAATTTTAGGCTTCATCCAGTGTCCATTTTGTGAAATCTTTGCATGGTTGGAAATATCGCAATTAGGATATCCTTGTTACATTTTTCATGAAATGGACCGTGTGAATGAGATATGATCTCCCACTGCCGGGATATGGGGAGTGGTTTGCAGTTGAAAGTCTGACTCTTGGTAATGGAATGGTTTGGTTGTTGCTGTGGCTGGCCGATGCAGGTTGTGAAGCTGGGAGATTGTGTAACTGCTGTAAGGAATAGATGCTTGGTGTTGTATTAGAGAAGAAATTGAACCGTTAACATATACTAGCAAACAATTTGACTACTCATCACATTTATTTTCCTTTTGCTAGATGAATTTTTGGCCTTGGAAATGGTTGCCCATATGGAGCAGTACTGATAAGTCTCACTGCTATTGTGGTTGTTGCTTTATGCCTGTAAGTTGGTTCCATCTCTTACAACTCAGTGTGTGGTTTTCTGAAAACTTTTCAGGAGAATTGCGGAGTGCAATTGAGAGACTAGTCCCTGAGTTGGAAAATTTTAGCCAATTTCTGTCAAGATAGAAGAGGGCAATAGAGTCGAGCAAGGCATTATTACAAGATGAAATTGAGCTCGGGCCAGATAAGCTTTAATTACTTTGTTTAATTTCAATTTATACGGACTATCTATGATCATACTACCGGAGATAATTAGATGTAAGTTTCAACTTCATGGGAAGGAATGATAAGGTTCCACTAATAGGCAGCAATCTGTATTGAATTCATTTGATCAAATTAAAGTTTTTTAGATTTAGATTTTATTTTTTTATATGTGAAAAATTAAAGCAACTGAAATAGGTAACGATCGTACATGTGGACGGTGTTTGCAATTATTCAGATGTATCTACGGTAGAATTTGATAATGGTCATATAGCTTTATTTGATGGAAAACCAGACTACAACTGCGCGTCATTGATTTTGCAAGGTATAAGTGGAAATCACCCTTTCTAGGAAAAGTAAAATATGATCCCCAGATATTTTAGTTACCCAACAAAAATTACAATACCGAACACAAAATAATACTCAATCAGTTTATTTCCTGATCTCCTTCCTCGACAATGGCGTTGATTTCCTGATCTCCTACCCACAACTCAATCAGATTCTCGACAATGTATACAAGTACGGCTATAGCCAAAGGAATTACTGCAATGAGGAAAAGACCCTGAAAGCTTTCGTAGGTGAGACTAGTTTCATAGACCTTGGCATCGGGGTCAGAACAACCCTTTTGGCTCCCAAACCAAGCCTGTTCGATTCTTGTATTTTTATCATCTTCTCTTAAATTTAAGATTGCTCTTGAAATATCAGGGACAAGAGGTGATCCTCTAGGAAATGCCTGTGAATGCGCAAGGAGTAAGAAAAAAGCATCGTAACTACAAGAGATGCCAGATAAAAAAGAAAGGTGAAACATAATAGTGTACACCGGAATATATGCTCAACACTAGCATGTATTCTCTGCATTGGTCACACTAACATAGCGTTAACCAAACCAGCATTGAAGATGCTCTAAAAAGCCTTAATTATCTTGCGAGTTATGCACACAAGAGTAGTCGTGTGACACGAAAACAAAAAGGGAAGTATTTTATTTTATTTTTTGATAAAGAAAGAGAATTATGATTAAGGGTGAAACACTAGAGGGATGTACTTACAAAACCGAATCCTTCTGTCTTGTGCGTTGGTCCAACCAAGGCATATTTATGACAATATTTTGAAAGGAGGAGTCTGTTATAAGGTGCTTCATCAAAAGAAGCTACAATACGGTCCTCTTTATTTCTCAATCCTGTGAATGCATCCTTGAAATCTTCAGTAGATATGTATGGTTTTAGGTTAGCCTCTTCAAATCCCATCATCCGCAACGTAGTATAAACAAATGTCCCCTCTAGGTAACCAACATTTTGGCGATTTTTGATTAGCTCATGTACGTCTGTAACAGTGGGTTCCAGCCGGTGAACTGTCAACATTGATGTCAAACTGGCTGTGTAACTTGAACTTAGTATCATCAAGAGAAAGACCCATGTAATCACAACAAATCTGGCCATGCCATGATGCACCTTCTCCTCTGAAACATAAGCAAGCCAAATACATCGCTATTAGAACATGTTCTTGATACCTTTTCTCCCTGGTCGGTGTAGACCTAGTGAAAGTTTTAACCTACACTTTTGTATGACCTATGAAATTATCATATTGGTACTAATTTTTACTTAACAATTAACAGGGAAAGTTGAGGAGAAATTACGATCAGCAAAAGCAGGTGATGAGAAAAGGAACCAGAATATGGTTCCTAGTTGATGCAAATATCCCCGTCGCAGAAGTGGATTTTCTTCACGTTCCAGCATCCAAATCACGATGCCAGTGACGGCAAAAATAAAAGCGCTCATTAGCCAGAGTTTTGTATTCAAAGGCTTCAGTAATATCCATGCATTATTACTCGTGTCCTCTTTCACTGGAACAATCATTGAGAACCCCGAAGCAGTATAAGGTAATGTAAAATCGACGTATGTCGATCTATTTGCCGTTATCGTTACATCTACAACAACAGCATCAAATTTCTGTTAAAGAATTCAAGATTACAGAAAGAATTAGCTGGTGTGGCCTATGTTGTAAAAGGCGCTAGGCAAGGCGAGGTGCCCCAGGCGAGGGCTTTTTTTGTAGAAAAAACCACAATTAGGTATAATTTGGCGCCTGGGCGCCAGCCTTGCGCCTAGTGGGCCTTTGGCGCTAGCCTTTTACAACATACGGTGTGACTGCATGTTGTGTAGAAAATTATCTGATCAAAAGAAGTAGTAAAACTAATTACCTGAGCATAAACTTGATACACCAGGTCATCATAAGTTCCCGCCGTTGTGCCATCAGCTTTGGCGAAGGGAACGAATTCATAAGTAACCGGATATGGTAGCATTTCCATTACAGCCTTGAACAAGTCTATGCAGTATCCAGTGACATAAGTGGAATTGTTGAAACTACTATTTGTTGTTACTTTTACAAAATCAGTAAAACCCCGTTTTACTGGAACTCCAATCCTTAACTTTTTACCTGCTTCTGGAATCACCCTGTTGGAGTTTTGTTTAAACTCAAACTACTCTTAGACTCGATATTGTGTGAGTTATATTCACACGTTTCTGTTTAGAGTTGGATACAGAGTAATGGCATTAGTGGGTCATTATTAGTCCTGTTCTTAAGGGCTGTTTAAGTTGTTTATGCACACGTTTGTTGGTGGGTTTACGTAGTGGTTTTGTAAACCACACTTGTGTCCTAGTAATTAGGATCGTTGGCTGTTGCGAACGTGCTTTAGTTAGTTGAGTTAGTGTTGGTTAATTGAGTCATTGTACTGCCTATATAAGGCACTATTTTATGTTAATGAAAGTTGTGAGAATGATCAGAAAACACAATGTAGACTCTCTCCTCTTTTCCCCGTGATCTTCCTCTCTGCTCTCTCTCTATGCCTTGATTTTCATCATGGTATCAGAGCTAGGGTAGAGAGAGAGAGGTGTTAGAAAAATTCAGAGAGGATAGATAGATTAATAGAGAGAGTGTTTTTGTTTCATTGTGATGTGATTGAGATTTCTTTTGTGTGTCTAAAGAAGGTGAAAGTATGATCCTGATGTTCCGCTGGTGTGATTGGTAGGAGATATGCCAATATGCAAGGAGTTGTTGCAGACATGGGCTAGTGATGATGGACTCGGTAGCAGCAGCAAAGGACAGTTTGAACTGTGTTCTGAAAGTGTTCGCTGAAATGCCTGAATGAAACAGGCTGGAATTTCAGAAGTGCTCATCAGCTGTTTGAAGGTAATCCTGTAAGTAAAATAGGATATATCTTGGTATGGTTTCATGTTTAATTGGCAAGTAGGGAAAGAGTAGTAGCTCTAGCTTGTTAAAGAATGGTTTTTCTGATACAATTGTATCGTATGACCGAAGGAATGGTCTGTTGATGTGGAATTTGTCTCCATGAGTGAAACCATGATGTGGGGTTTGTCTCCATGTATGAAACCTAATGTGTTGCAGGTTGAGGAAGCCGATTTAAGCCTAAATCTAAGTTATGCAAAGCTCTGTTATAGTAAATATTAATGGTTTGTTTATATCCATTAATGGTGTTGATTTTACATGTATGGGTCAGTAGATTAAGTTGAATAATCTAGTAGTTTTTGAGTCGCATGAAGTATAAGGTGTCTTGTGTAGTCCTTATATGTGGGTTTTATATCCCAAAGAAGGAATATGTCGTTGGTGAAGATACTAGCAGTTGTTAAAGATGCAAAAGCAGCTGTAAGTTTTCAAGTGACAGTAAGAATTATGATACGATGTGTCGGGAAGTCATGGATACCTACACGTTTAGTAGGTTGGCCGCAAGTGAAGCGAAGAGATGATAAGATATGTCGGGGAAGTCATATGATGCCTACAAGTGAAGTAGGTGGGTCTGCAAATGAAACGGAACCAGCGCGGGATATGCCGGGAAAAGGAGAAGGTAACGTCTCTGCTAGTTGTCATGGAACAACATATGAAGTTTGTTATCACAGTTTGAGTTTAAGGGAGGGTGTTGGAGTTTTGTTTAAACTCAAACTACTCTTAGACTCGATATTGTGTGAGTTATATTCACACGTTTCTGTTTAGAGTTGGATACAGAGTAATGGCATTAGTGGGTCATTATTAGTCCTGTTCTTAAGGGCTGTTTAAGTTGTTTATGCACACGTTTGTTGGTGGGTTTACGTAGTGGTTTTGTAAACCACACTTGTGTCCTAGTAATTAGGATCGTTGGCTGTTGCGAACGTGCTTTAGTTAGTTGAGTTAGTGTTGGTTAATTGAGTCATTGTACTGCCTATATAAGGCACTATTTTATGTTAATGAAAGTTGTGAGAATGATCAGAAAACACAATGTAGACTCTCCCCTCTTTTCCCCGTGATCTTCCTCTCTGCTCTCTCTCTATGCCTTGATTTTCATCACACCCAGCCTTTAGGAACAACAGTAGATTCTCCGGGCCATATAATAGCGCGTAAATTATCTTTCGCAGTTGAGAAACCTTTGGCTCTTGTCGTAATCAAACTGCTTGAGTCACGTAAAATACCATCAGAGGTTGTCCAAATGCCGATTTCTCTACCCGCGTTTCCAATCACATTAAGTATCTGGAAGGCGCTCGGCTGTAATTCCCTGTTGATGAGATTGAATTCTCCGCTTATGCCACAAAATATTGTCTCTGAAATTAGTTGCAAAAGCTTAGAACCCATCTGTGCAGCACCCGATGTTGTCATTGCAGTGCTGTCATTTACTGCTTGCGGCCTCAAGAGGCGAGATGAATTCACTCTATCCATTTTTTCCAGTATACTTGCTAGTGCCCAAATTGTATCATAAGCCCTTAAGCCAAAGATGTTCAATTCAAAATTTTCAACATCTGGATTCTCTTGCATGAACTTCTTTTTCCACCCAGCTCGAAACTCATCAATCTCTATTGACTTAGGAATATATGGCCTTACAGCCAATACTCCTTGCATCGAATCAATAACAGAGGAATTGAAAAAGCCCAAGATATTAGCTAACCCATCTGTAATGATCCATGAATATCCTTTACTCATCATCCCAATCATTTTCGCCTTCTGAAAAACACGTACTCCAAGGGATGGTGTCATGTGCACAACAAATACCCTAGTCTGCATTGACATCAATTTGTATAGCGATTTTAAGATATCACCATCTGTAGCTGCGGGGGAAATTGCGCTCCTGTAAGGTACTTTGGTATCGATAGCTTGGAACGCATCGCTTAAGTAAGGTATGACTCCCATTCCATACACTGTGTCCTCGTATATAGGTACAACTTCTCTCCATCCAAATGTTTTAACTAATTCAACAATCACATTTACTTGCGCCGAGTCGCTTTGTGTCATTCGAATGAAATAAGGGTTTTGAGAAGGAGAAACCATAGGACTTGTGGCGGTGAAGGAAATGATAGGAACCAGAGCTTTGTTTCCAAGGTCGGCCATGAAAATAGCTTGTAATGATGTTAATGGTCCAATTATTGCTTGAACTCCAACTTTTTCTATCAGATCATTAGCTGTAACATATACAAGAAAAAGAATATCAATCCAAGGAAAAAGAAGCTATTCCATTTCAATATCCACAAATGTGACGTCAATCCCGCCATCCGAACAAGCTATGACATCATTTCACATAGGAAGCTATTTGCATCAAAAACTTCCTTAGAGAAAGATCCCAAGATTGTAAAAATGATGCATCATGAAAAGAGGGAAGCGTATATACCTTGCGAAGCTGCATCAGCTAGATCCGTATGGGAATCTCTAGTGTGGAGAACCAGCTTTGTCTTATGAGTATCATCTGTAGAAGAATAGAAGTCAGAGAGAGCCAGAGACATAGATGTCAACGCAATCTTTGATACAACATTATCAAAATCGAGAACAACTCCTACTTTAAACTCATCATAATCAACACTATCTGTTGCGTTTTGACCCATCGCTTGTACCATTACATTATGATGAGCAAACATAATGCAGACGAAAATGAAGAACGACAAAACAATATTTTTCATAGGGTGACAAATTGGTTTTGTCTTCATCATCCCAACAGTGTTGGAAATTCTCTAGTATCGACTTATCCATTTACAGACAGATGCACTATTTTTATAGGCTGTCCCTAACGGAAATAGTCAGTATATACATATATTATGCAGAGGACTAGATAAAATATTTTGTGATAAATCAACCTTATTTCTTACCATCCTACTTGATACCTTGACGAGAAGTTACCTCCCAAAACAGAATTCAAATTTCAGAATTCAGTAACTATTTTTGAAGATAATCAAGTCAGTTTGTTTTCGTAGTAGGACTACAAAATGCTTTGAAAACTTCAAAGGGACGGAGTTATAGTAGTCGTTTGGAGCATAATTGGCCCTTTTTGCAAGTACCTTGATATTAAATGGACTTCCAACAGCATAAACATATGGCAGAGCCCTAATTCAATACTAATGACTTCCATATTGAGGTACCCACGATATAAGGAGATTGAATTTTCAATAGTGAAAACAAAAGTAATACCATGTCAATGACTCCAAACTCACTCCAAAGGCCAACTTACAATTTTGCTAATAATAGTTTTATTTCAAAATCGAAAAACAAAAGAAGTATATGATCATCAAATTCAGGAACTAGTGTTATGATTTAGTTTTGTAACCTACTAGCTGTCCAAGGCTCAATTCACCATCATTTAGGCCCCGGTTAACTTTTCTTTTGGGGTTCGCATAAAATCTCTAATAGACCGAGTCTACGACCGTTTTTGTCAGAAAATCAGCCACCACTTTCCCCCATAAGATAAAAAAATAAAAAATAAAAAAAGGGCATCAGAAAAAGTATGCGCACAAGCAAATCTATAGGATTCGACTGTTTAGTATAAAACTACTTACTTACTTAAAATACGAGGTTAGTGCAGGAGATTGGAAAAGGAAACAAATAAGGTGGTCTATTTATGGAAATAAAATCTAATTTCCTCATCTAGTACAACTGCTATTATTCGAATGTATATCAAGCTATAAATAAAGGGGTGCCCTTGGTGGATTGAGTATCAGGTAATAATCTCTTTAGGGAGCAAGAAGCTGCTAGATTGAGTCGCTAACGCACAATGGGTGATAATGCTTTACAATTTTTTAGAGGCTTTTTCTGTGTTTTTGGCCTTAGTTCTTTTGTTGCTGCAATAGTATCTCACATTAGCCGATTGTGTAGAGAGGATGAAAGTACCATAGAAACATCTTTTAGTATAACAGGCTTTTTTGCTGCTCTTGGTTATGCTTCGGCGATGATAGACATCTACTTGCAATATTGGGACAGGACAACGGTTGATGCGTCCGGATTATTGATCGCTGGGTGTGGCTTTATTTGCTCTGCTGTTTTGCTATCAGATAACTTTTTGCAATATCGGATGTTGTCTAGAAAGACCACCACAGATCCTGAAGTAGGTACCACTGCAAGAAGTTAAATTAGAAGAAATAAATCAATATATGAATTCATGACCGATGGTAGCTGTCGTGGTTGGTGTGCTTAATTATATTCATAGGCCTTAGGGTGTTATTTTTTCCTATTTGATGTAATGAAGTTTGGTCGATCGGTTGCACTAGTATATTAAGCGACAACCTTTTTTTTGTTGTTTTATTTGGCTTATGAATGCATGCAATCTAGTTTGCTTTACAACCTTGTAAGATTGCTTCAAATATGGTTTATTCGTTTTTAAAAAATTTCTACTAAACTAGCAGCTAAGATGAACTGTTTGATCTGGTACAGTATTTGCATTGTATCAGAGAGTGTGCAATGTGACCGTACGCAGTTGCACAGGTTCTATTCCTTAACGATGCTACAGACTTTTAGAGAAGAATCATAAGATAAACATCAATACACGAACACTCAAGCTCTCGCATGACCAAATACGACATTATCATTGGGTTCCGTTAAGAATAACAGCATTACGTTAAGAATAACTATTGGGCCTTGGCTAACTTTTGTGTCTTTGATCACTGGGTGTGCGGCATATAGGGGTTTGCAACGGACGGACAAATGCGGATTAGGTATCACCCACGTCCAATCCGTTAAAGTTGCGGATTTGGAAAATTCAACCGTGTCCGGCTCAATCACCCGTGAATTAACGGGTGCTTGGCCCCCGGATGCGGATTAACCGCGGATTTCGTCAAAAAAAAATGTGATACAAACAATGAGATTAAAGAGATTAATGAGAAGAAGCTTAAGGAAGACGACGTACTTCTTGCTATTGCTGCCGGGAACCAAAAACCTATCATTCCAAATCTGGACTTTGAGTACTTTGACCCAGATGTCCATAAAGACTTATATCATCTTATCAAATATGAATGTGAGGAGTTTTGCTCGTCTACAGAACAACTGGTTAAAGTCATGAGGCTGTAGACAACATTCTTGGAGCCCATGATGGGGTCCCTTCTTGTTCACTTGGTGCCGAGGACACAGAAGACGTTGCATGTAAAGGATAAAATGATATTACCAAAAGTGGTGTACCGAGTTTTGATGAATGTAATGGCAGTCCGGGTGTTGACGCTACCACTGGAAGTCCTAATCAAGTCTCCTAAAAATGGAGATGCCAAACATGGTACTCATGGGTCCCTTATTGCACTACGGTGCGGGTGAATCTGCGGATTTGAAAGTCCAATCGCAACCAAACCGTTAAAAATGCGGATTTGAGAATCTCATCCGTGTCCGGCCAATACATCTTGCGGATTGAGTTTCACCCGCAATTTTCCGGACAGATACGGATGAAATCCGCGGTTACGGGCTTTTGCTCACCCCTAGCGGCATAGTTCTTTCTGAGAAACATCTACGACTAGGCGAGAATGCCAATGGTGCTTTGATGTTCCATATGCAAGTCAGTGTTCATGGCCAAGTCTTCGTACAGGTGGTCAGGCAAGAAGTAATAACAAATTGATGGTGGATTAATTTGGGAGAAAGAAACTTAGGTGTTTTTCGACGAACCCTAGATCTTCTTCACAAATATTTATTCTTGCTTCAAGTGCAGAGGTTCAAATAAGAAACAATTTCATTCCTTCAAGTTCAGTTGCTGGTTTTCATGTCTTGTGAAGCGCCGACGGCAAGGATTATCAGTGGTGGAGGTCATGGTTGGCGGCTATCATCTTAGGGTTAATTTTAGGGTTTCAACAACGTTATTTGGGGCATAAGTCTGTTTTAGGCTTTTGTATCTAGTGTGCTTTTCTATTATGTTTGGGCTATGGGCATCAGTCAGTTTTAGATAGGGGTGAGCATTTCGTTCGTAATCCGCGGATTTAACCGGGACCAATCGCATTTTTGCGGATTGATGCCCAAACCGTTCGATTAAGAATCTAATGGGCTATGGATTGGGCCCGGATACAACTTTGAAAATCCGTTGGACATCGATAACCGTTAGATTAAGGATATTTATATCGCTTTTAGAAAATATATAAATAGTTTAGGAATTCTTAACCTTCCTAAATTGGGGCCTGTAGGACTTAATTGGGACCTATGGATTTTTTCGTCCACCCCATAGAAAATTATAAGGGGTGTCTCAGTTTGATGAAAATACCATTTTACCGTCTCTCAAATATTAATACTACTAATTTGTCCTCATCAAATTCTAATCATAAAATTAAAAACTAAAATCAAAATCAAAATCATAAAACTAAAATCATAAAATTTAAAAACTAAAATCAAAATCAAAATCAAAATCATCAAACTAAAATCATAAAAACTAAAATCAAAATCAAAATAAAATTCATTTCCATCTCCACTTAAACTGATTTTTCTTATTTTCTTCTCAACCCAATCCTATAAACTAGGTTTTAGTAACATAAAATTGCTCAAAAATTGAAAATTTTGAAATCAAATTTTCCTGGTTTATCAGAATCGGTTAACGTTAATGTATATGTGATCCGATTGCAAATATAAACGGTTTATGTTCATGCCCACAAAGATCGATTTTCCTTGATATGTATTCTGGTTCGAAAAATTTGAACCAGAATAGGATTACATTAGCACTTACAAAAACCGATTGTTGATGTATAATGTTAGAATCGGATTTTATATGTGTGTCGAGTAAACCGATTGTTGTTCTTAATTTTTCTGTATCTTTTTTTAGTTAGAATCGGATTACATGAGCATTCTTATAAACCGATTCTTGTTGTGCAATGTCAGGAATCGGTTTTTACATATGTATCGTGTAAAACGATTCTGGTTAACCCATTTTTTTTACAGTGACTACTCGATCATAAAATAAGTATGAAATCATACTTATTAACTCGGGTATAAAATGAATTTTGATTTTATTTGATGTATAACAACACATAATTCACAGATAAAAAAGAGAAAATTTACCCACAATCGATGGAAACCCAAGGCCCAACTTGTTTGAATTTTGTTTGAATTAGTCACGGATTACTTGAAGGTCCTGCTTGCACGAAGTGCCTCTATTGCAAGCAGAAAAACTGTTATTTATACTGCAAGTGGTTCTTACTTCTTACAAAAAAAAAAAAGTAGCGATCCAAATAAAAATAAAATAAATGAATTAAAATTGGTTTAAAATTTCTAGCATTATCTCCTGCAGTTGGTAAACAACCTTAAAAATTAAGTTGGCTTTTGGAAATGTATTCATTGCCTGGTAGACTGACGTTTATTCATTGCCTGGTAGACAGAAGTTTATCATCCGACAAATAAATTTGTGGATTCATATAAATTTCCTGTATGTTTGGTAACTCAATTAAAATATATCTATAGGATTTATAGAGTTTTCTTGTTTTAAAGGTTTTGTACCGTTTGACATTACCGTCAAATCTTAAAATTGCATGTATATGGGATTTAGTGTTAAAAAAAAAGTGAACCCATAAATCCCTTGTTAAGTTTCCCAACAAATCTTAGGGGAGGGGTCAGATTTCATATGGAGGATTTGCTGGAAAACTGATTCCCGTAGGAAACGTGATTCCAAGGATTCGGACAACCAAACATACCGAGAGAAATGTAATTTTACCAAATCCTCTAGAACCTTAAATACCACCTTTAAAATTATACATCCAAATCCACCATTGGGGTTTGTCTTGGACCTGCTTAGGGAACAAGTTTTCTGGAGTTGATCTGCCGGGAGGAGAGACTCAAATTAAGCTATTAGTAGAAATGAAAAAGTTGGCCCTTGGAATGAATTTGGAGTCATTTGACAAGTTTGGGATATCTATTTTGTTTTTGTTATTGAAAAATCAATCTCCTTATATCGTGGGTGCCTTAAATTTGAAAGATATTATCTGTTTATAAATCTTTTGCCACTTGATTAGTATTCAAATAGTGTTTCATCTTATTTTTATGTTATTCGAAATTAATATTGAGATACCAAAAAGGAGCCAATTATACACCAAAAGATCAAACTACAAATCGCCCCCACCTCTTGGAAGGTAGGCTTCGAATTTCCTTTTGTGCATGCATAGATAAGTTTCCTATGCCGAATGGTATTATCTCTGACTTTCAAACACTCATCAAAAGAGTCGATATTTATCTATTTTGGGACATTTGAATTCTGAATCAAGGTACCAAAAGTAGATAGTTATTGAAATAAGTTTGATTTAGTACAACCTCTTATTTTCTGATATCCTGACTAGTTCTCTAGTTCTCTATATAATATATGCATACAATGACTACTTCAATTAGTGTCACCCTATAATAATGCTTCTGTGGATGGATAAGATGCATAAAGAATTTCCATCACTGTTGGGAAGATGAAGACAAAACCAGTTTGTCATCCTAAGCAAAATAGAGTTTTAATGCATGCTTTGCTGTTTTTCATTTTCTTGAGCATCATGTTAGAATATGAAATGGTAATAGTGAGGGGCCAAAACACAACAGATACTATTGACAGTGATGAGTTCAAAGTAGGAGTTGTTCTTGATTTTGATAGCTTAGCATCAAAGATAGGGTTGACATCCATGTCTATGGCTCTTTCTGACTTCTATTCTTCTGCACATGATACTGCTCATAAGAGGAAACTGGTTCTCCACACTAGAGATTCCCATAGAGATATTGCCGATGCAGCTTCTCAAGGTATATACATAAATGCAATTCTCTCTTGTTTTGAAATATCTGTAGAATAATATGTACACAGTTTATGTCATAACTTGTTTGTTTAGATGGCGGGATTACTCTCTAAATCCTAATACAAATTTCTCGATAAATAATAATCATCTTTATTTCATAAAAAGAGATACTTTTTTGCAGTAAAAAAATAAATATAACCTTCATGCCACATACATTTATCTATCCAAAAATGTGAAACTTAATTAGGGCCAGAAGGTGCAAATATTAAGAATCCTATTTATGGATCTTAGAAAGTATTTTTGGGGGCTTTTTAGGGTCACCAAATATCAATTGGGACACCCCTCATCACATATTCATATAAAGACGAATATGACCCCATATGATTTTAGATAATAAACTTGATTAACATTATTAATCATGATTAGTAAATCAATTAAGACTAATTCATCTCTTTAAGTGAAGTGATGAAAATGAAAATCAAAACAAAAGAAAATCAGAGGGAAGAGAAGAAGAAGAAGAGAAAAAAAAATTGGAGATTTTTTTTTGCAAATGAGTGATTCAAGCAAAACTTTTGATGTAGGTGACCCTTCATCTTCAAAATATGATAACATATTAATACCCATCAACAACGATCAGTTCTTTGCTAATTTTTCAGAAAATTATGAATTTTTTTCTCAAACTCAAGATAACCCTTATGAGCCTTGCTATGATTTCGAAGGACCAACCGAAGAAGAAGAAATCGAAGAAACAAACTCTCAGGAGAACCTTATATTTGATTCCTAACAATAATTTTACTGATTCAATACCGATAAAAATCGGAAAAAATCTTGTTTTTTTTTTGCAGTTATGGTTGAAAAATATTGTCGACCCATCCATGAATAGTTATTTACGGCTCGGAATTAAGAATTCCCAGCCGTAGATTATTTTCGCGGCTGGGTCGACAAGAACTCCCAACCGAAACAGTTACGGATAGGATTTTTTCTAAGTATTAGAAACCGTTACGGCTAGGTTTTCCAAGCCGAAAATTCAAGTTACGGCTAGGAGTTTTTCTACAATTTTTTGTAAGTATTAGAAACAGTTACGACCAGGTTTTCCAAGCCGAAAATTCAAGTGACGGCTGGGGAACCTAGCTGAAAGTAGACCTCTGTTTATATTTTTTTATGTGATTATCAGAATAGCTTACGTCTAGGAAATCTAGTTGTAAACACTCTTTTACGGTTGGGAGTTCTTACTTTCTCAACCGTACAAGTAGGTTCACGCTTCACGGTTGCATTACTTTCCCAACCGTAATACATGGTTCACGGTTGGGAAAGTGTGAACTCCCAACCGTTATACAGTTTCAGAAACTTTTTTTTTTCTCACACTAATCAAATCGAATTTTTAAGTCAATCAAAAGTAAATATAAATGGTGGGTTTTCTTAGTTTTGGTTTTTTCTATCATCTCTATATGCAATGAAGAAGATGGAGAATAAATGGTGGGTTTTTGTTGCCATCTTGAGAATCAATGGAGAATAAAAAGTTTTTGATTTTGGTTTTTGAGAGTTTTTTAGAAGATGAAGGAGAATAGAGAAAATGAAGGGAGGAGAGGGTTAAAATTAAGATTAGGTTTCGATTTAATTTAATTAGAGGAGAGGGTAAATTAGACTTTTAAATCCCTTGAATCTGCGCCCATCTAGTTTTTGCCTCCCCAACCATTTAAGCCCCCAAAATGGTCAAAAGACCAGGACTTTCTAATCTCCAAAAATATGATTCAATATTAATACCCAAGAAGGTCTATCCTTAGAAGGGTCACGAAAATGACCTAGTCACATCATGGTTGAGTTAAGACTTCATAGCTGATTATATTTTTTTCGGGAATTTTTCACTTTGAATTAATATTCTTTTACTCATGTACATGTAACAGCTAATGATTTAATAAAAAATGTTGGAGTTGGAGCCATCATAGGACCATCAACATCATTACAAGCTATATTCATGGCTGACCTTGGAAACAAAGCTCAGGTTCCTATCATTTCATTCACTGCAACAAGTCCTTCAGTATCTACTTCTCAAAACCCGTATTTCATCCGGATGATGCAAGGTGACTTGTCTCAAATAAATGTGATTGCTGAATTGGTTAAAACATTTGGATGGAGAGAAGTTGTACCCATATATGAAAACACAGAGTATGGAAAAGGAATGATGCCAGATTTGATCGATGCATTCCAAGCTATCGATACCAGAGTTCCTCACAGAAGCTTAATTTCCCCTTCAGCTACTGATGAAGAAATACTAAGCGCACTGTACAAATTAATGGCAATGCGGACTAGGGTATTTGTTGTGCACATGACACCGGCCCTTGGAGTACGTGTTTTTCAAAAGGCCAAAATGATTGGGATGATAAGTGAAGGGTATTCATGGATCATTACAGATGGGTTAGCTAATTTCTTGGGCTCGTTTAATTCTTCTGTTATTGATTCTATGCAAGGAGTATTGGGTGTAAGGTCATATATTCCGAGGTCAATAGAGTTTGATGAATTTCGAGCTCGATGGAAAAAGCAGTTCATCCAAGATAATCCGGGTATCAAAAAATTTGAACTGAACATTTTTGGTTTGAGGGCTTACGATACAATTTGGGCACTAGCAAGTGTCCTGGAGAAACTTGATATAATTAACTCAACAATAAGTGTTTCAAAAATTGGTCCTAAGCTTTTGCAGCTAATTTCCGAGACAAAATTTCATGGCCTAAGTGAGGATGTTAATCTCATCGATAGGGAAATGCAATCAAACACCTACCAATTACTTAATGTGATTGGAAATGGAGGCAGAGAAATTGGCATTTGGACAACATCGAATGGTATTGTACGTGACTCAAGCAGTTTAATTACTAGCAGAGCAAATTCTTTTTCGTTGCCAAGAGATAATTTACGCGTTATAATATGGCCTGGAGAATCAACAGTTGTTCCAAAAGGTTGGGTAATTCCAGAAACGGGAAAAAAATTAAGGATTGGAGTCCCAGTGAAACGGGGTTTTACTGACTTTGTGAAAGTAACAAGGAATAGCAGTGTCAGCAATTCTAGTTATGTCGTCACTGGATATTGCATAGATGTGTTCAAAGCTGTAATGGAGATGCTACCGTATCCCGATTCTTATGAATTGGTTCCCTTCGTGAAGGCTGATGGCACGCAGGCAGGAACTTATGATGACCTAGTATATCAAGTTTATTCCCAGGTTAATTTTCTACTGTTTCTGATCATTTTGCGGTACGTATATACTGCTGGGCTGCTGGCTAATTCCTTTTGTACTGTTGAATTTTCTGAACAGAACTATGACGCCGTAGTTGGAGATATAACAATTAGTGGAAATAGATCGACCTATGTTGATTTCACATTACCTTATACCCCATCTGGGTTCTCGATGATTGTTCCTCTAAAAGAGGACACGAGCAACAATGCATGGATATTACTCAAGCCTTTAAATTGGAATCTTTGGTTAGCAATTATTGTGTTTTTTCTATTGACCTGGGGGATGACTTGGGCTCTGGAACGTGAAGAAGATAATGATGCTTTTAAAGGGAAAGTATGGCATCAACTGGAAACCATGTTCTGGTTCTTTTTCTCTACACCAGCCTTTGCTAATGGAGGTAATTCTAATTATACTCACCCTATCAATATAGCTCTCTTCCACCCATTTTTGACGGAGGTAATTTCTTTTCCGATTTTCAATTTTTTATGTTTCAGAGAAAACGGTGAAAAGCGGTATGGCTAAAGTCATTGTGATTGTCTGGGTGTTTGCTTTGCTCATACTAAGTTCAAGTTACACAGCCAGTTTGACATCAATGTTGACAGTTCACCGGCTTGAACCTACTGTTACGGACGTGCATGAACTAATCAAAACTCGCCAAAATGTTGGTTACCTAGAGGGAACATTTGTACATACAATGTTAAAAAGGATGGGATTTGATGAGGCTAATCTAAAACCCTATATCTCTACTGAAGATTTCAAGGAGGCTTTCACAGCATTGAGAAATAAGGAGGATCGTATTGTTGCTGCATTCGGGGAAGCACCTTTTAACAGACTCCTTCTTGCAAAATATTGTCATAAATATGCCATGGTTGGACCGATGTACAAGACAGGAGGATTTGGTTTTGTAAGTTCCCTATCCTGATGAAGTTTTAGGAGCACAATTTACTTTTTATTCTCATTTGGTTTGTTCATGTCAGTACTCAAATATTCCCATTTTTCTCATTTATACTCACAGGCATTTCCGAGAGGATCACCTTTGGTTCCTGATATTTCAAGAGCAATCTCACATCTACGAGAGGACGATAGAATTATAAGAATCGAACAAGCTTGGTTTGGGAACCAAAAGAGTTGTTCGGACCCCAATCCCATGGCCTTTGAAACTAGTCTCAATTTTGATAGCTTTTTGGTTCTCTTCATCATTACAGGAGTTCCTTTGATTTTAGCCCTCATTGTGTACCTCGCCAAAATCTTGTTAAGGTGTACTTCATTTGGTACTACGGTAACAAATATGTTGCAGCACTGCGGACACCAACGCCAACATTTTAGACATATGTGGCAAGGTTTAAAAGAACATTTGTGGCGTTGCCTTGTAAACTTCTGGCAATTCATAAAGGGTTTATGGAACCAATTTACAAACTTGGGGAAGAGCTCTTCAACAAACCGTAACCAGTTATTCGGAACAGAAACAGCAAAAGACAAAGGCAAAAGGCCGCTGACTGAGCCAGAGACAAGGTCAAGACACGAAAAATATGGATCCGTAGACCTCTCAGATCATCAAGAACATCAAAAATTGATCATTAGAGGATGATCATTAAGACTTGCTTCTGTACATATGTGCTACGTGATTTTGTTTTGTAATCTTGGTTGACCAATGGATTTATCTCAAGAATGAAGGAAGTGTCGTTTCCATTGTTAAATTAACATTATTTTACATTTCCGACACCAATTTCTCATTTAGGTCTATGGTTCACAGTAAGGGGCAGATAAATTTTGGGACTATACTATAGGAGTGGAACATCGCACACTACAATAAGAATGCGAAATAAAGATGACCTTATGTGAAGGTGATCACACATAGCAAGATTAAAATGACACACTGGATGATGTCAGAGAAGTCACTCCTTAGCATGATAATCTTTGCAAAGTGTAATCTGTGCGAGAGTGAGTGAATGTATATGAGCGAATGTAACACACAGTGATTCCGAAAATAAATGATGTCTTAGATGTCATCCACTATGAAGAATCCTATATAAAGGAAGGAAGTTTTCATGTGTAGGGAGATGATTATTAGTGTGTCTGTTAGACAAGGAATTAGGAGAGAGAGAGAGTTTATTTGGAGAGCAAGAAAAGTCATTTTAAAATCTTGTATTCATTAATCCTGATAATCAATAAAGAGAATTCAATTATGATCACTTAGTTTAGTTTATGATATATTGGGATGTGGTTGTAGGATTTCCTACAACTAAATGTTTGGCGCTAGAAACAGTTTAGGGTGATAAATATAATCCTGGTAGAAAATTCATCATATCTTGAAAAGATTAAGATTTGATAATTATGGACATAATACGGGAGAATAAAAAAACATCTATGGAGAAAGCAAGAATAATAACGATACAGGGAGGAGGTACAAGTATACAGTGTAATCCTATAATTAAAGAATCAATCTCTGATGTGGAATTTCAGCGCAGGAATAACAGGCAAAATTCACAAGCGAAATCATGAATGAAAAAAGATGGAAATAGTAGAGAAGGAATCTCCACTACAAGATTGGGAAAAAGTAGAAATTACATTCACAGCAGATGAAATTCCATAAGAAAATCTAAAATGAACAGATCCGTTAGTGATCACTGCCACAGCTGCGCGAGAAGATGATAGTCACATAAAGAACGATTCATAAGTATGGGAAATTGATAGAACATTGATAGATACAGGAAGTGGAGTTGATATCTTATTTTATCACGCATTCAAAGCAATGGGATACGAAGATGAAGAAATGACATGTCCAACTTATACTGTACATCGATTCAATAAAGCGATAACAAAGCCGAAAGGAGAAATTATCGTGCGAGTTTTATTAGGAGAAATCGAGACGAAAGTAACATTATGTGTAATTGATATCGACTCTCCATATAACATGTTATTGGGAAGTGCGTGGGTGCATGCGATAAAAGATGTAGCATCAACACTACACCAGTGCATCAGATTTCCAATTCCAAGTGGAATAGGTGAAATTAAAGGAAATATTCAGGGTGTGAAGTTTTGTAATCAAATGGATGTCCGGAATTATGAAGAAAGAGCGAAAAAGCGAAAGGATCGTTGGAGAAAAGCCAAACAACAAAGAAAGGAAGAATAATTTCAGATATACATGGTCAGAGCGATGGAGGGAAAAGGAATACCAGGTGAAGCATTACTGAAGGAAGGTTAACAGCTCAAGGAAATCAAAGAGACAACGCCAATGCGAGAACCGAAAGAGAATTTTACTGTAATAGAACCAACAAAAGAAATAAATATTGGAACAGAAAAAGAACCAAATATTTTCATTGGAAGAAGATGAGTATGTTGAGGAAATGATGGACGTGGATGAACAATTAGGAAATACCAAAGATTTATTAGCTATTCGGAATCCCAATACATGGGAGATATTAGTTGATGGATCATCCAATAGAGAAGGGAATGGGATTGGTATTGTATTCATTTCACCTACAGGAGCGAGAATGGCTGATTCATTCAGAATGGATTTCGCATCGACAAATAATGAAACTGAGTATGAAGCAATTGTGCAGGCACTAAGATTATCAATTGAAATGAAGACATAAGATCCGAGGATAACTAGTGATTCATAGTTGGTGATCCGCCAGATTGAAGGAACATATAGTACAAACGAACCATCTCTACAAAAATACAAAAAAATTGGTCTTGGACTTAGCGGCGCGAATTCCAAAATTAAGTTGGAGACACATAGGAAGAAAAGATAATAGACTCGTAGATGCATTAGCTTTCATACCTTCAATGTTAATAGACCCAGTTGCAAGAGATATAAAGATACAATCATTATTTTTACCATCTATAGAGAAAGGAGAATAAATGCAAGCAAATGTAATGACAATAGACAATATGGATGAAGAAATTGAAAATGAAGATGAAGATTGGAGGACTGAGATCCATTTATATTTAGAAAAGGGAGAATTTCCAAGAAAAAGGTTAGAGGCACACAAGTTAAAAAGTCGTGCGATAAATTATGAATTAAGAGATGGCATCCTTTATAGAAGATCATTTCTTAGACCCTCGCTTAGATATCTTACGCGAAAGGAGGGAATAGAAATTTTAAAGGCATTACATTACGGAGATGCTAGTAATTATAGTGGAGGAATATCACTCGCATACAGAACAAAGATACAAGGTTATTTCTGGCCATACATGCATGAGGATGCAAAACAAGTTTCAAGAAGATGTGAAGAATATCAACGTCATGGAAAGAAGATACATGCACCTGGAGAAATGCTAAATACATCAAAAAATGTATGGCCCTTTGGAAAATGGGGAATCGACATTGTTGAACCATTTATACCAGGAACATGACAAAGATGATACTTAATTGTCGCAACAGACTATTTCAAAAAATGGGCAGAAGTTAAAGCGGTCAAGCATATTCGTGATAAAGATATTTTCACATTCATCTTTAAGAATATTATATGCAGATTCGGCATTCCTGCACAGTTGGTATCTGATAATGGAAAACAGTTTGAGGGTGCGAATATTGAAATGTTGCTTAATGCGTTCAAGATTCAAAGCGAAAAATCAACTCCTTTATATCCACGGAGCAACGGACAAGTAGAAGCAACAAATAAAATTATTGCAGACAACTTGAAGAAAAAAATTAAAAGTGGTGCAAACAGGTGCATAATGTAGTATGGGCATACATGATAACAAGGAGAGAAGCGATAGGGATGTCACCTTTTTGTCTAACATATGGAGTGGAAGCAGTGTTACCAACAGAAGTTATCATTCCAACAACAAAGAAAGAAGCTTGGGAAAAGAATCTAAGTGCGGATCTAATTTTATTAAAATTTGATGATCTAGAAGAAACAAGAGAGGTCTCTTTGCAACATATGGAAAATTATCAAATAAGATTGGCTAGAGAATGCAATAAACGTGTTAAAATAAGAGAGTTTCAACAAGGCGAGTTGGTGCTGCGAGAAATCCCAATTTATCAGAAATAAGGAGATGGGAAGTTGGAAAAGAAATGGGATGGTCCCTATATAATAAAAAGAGTAGTTTGGAATGGAGCTTATGAGTTAATGGATCCTGATAGAAGGGATACAGGTCGAAAACTAGATCGTCCCTGGAATAGACAATATTTGAAGAAATATTATCCATAAGAGTTTGCGAAACACATCGAAACAGTTAATACATATGTGGAATAATGAATATGAATTTACATCTTTGAATAGGGATATAATGTTTGATTCCATAAACAAGTGTGAAAATTTCGCTCATATGCAAAAAAAATTTAGAAACAAACAAATAAGACCTTGATGAAAGGCAATATAAGTGATTTTAAATCAGATTGTCTAGGACTCCGAATGTGGAGTGCAACTTAGTTCTCATACATTCAATAGGAAAAAAGTAAGACCTATCGCACGTCATAGTCGGAGAAACCTAGAATGCATGACTCAAGGAAAAGCAACACCGACCCTGGTACTTGAGTTATGGAGATTTGGGGTGAGAACAAACGAAAATTCGAAAGGTGGAAATACAAGTTTACTTCCAAGGTTGACAAATGTTGTTGCGAGTACATCGCAGGGATGGAATAATGTGGAAATAGAACAAAATCTAGTGGCTTTGGGTAGTGCAGATCAAGCAGACTTCGATAAAGAATATAGAAATAAACAACACCAAAATGGTGGAGTTACAGATGCATCTCAACCACGAAGTTCTGCAGGGAAACACATGCATTACAACAAGAAAAATGGAAGGGTAGTATGGGGATAGATAAACCTGCCAAAACTAAACACTACGGTGGATAAAATATGGGAAGCTGCCATTCTGATAGATGATATTCCCGAACCACACTATGTAGGAGATGAGCCACCACCAGGAAGAAGGAGTAAATAATTTTGTGGATAATATAAATTCCATGGCCACACCACAAGAAATTGTAGAAATGTGAGGAAGATCATATTAAGAATGATTGAGCAAGGAAAATTAGATAATTTCTTGCTGAAACATCCCAGGAATTTACCACCACCACCTCCACCTCAAGGAAATGCATATGCAAAAGAGAAGGATAGGAACATATTTTTTATTGAAGTGGGTGCGAATGCAAAGAACCTGTAATGTAACTAAATCATACATTCGTTCAATAGAATAGAAGATTTTCATGATAATGTCTTAAGTCGAGTATATGCGAGAGATGCTGAAGGAATGGAAGTTCTTAACCTTGCTAAGGTGTCACCATTAGAAGATTGGCAGAAGCATTTAATCTCGTTCAGTGCAAATGAAATACCAGGTGGCGGAGATTTGCATGAATGTCCTTTGGTGGTACGATTGAGAATTAATCCAAAATCATTGGAAGAAGAACACTTTGGCGATAAACAGAATTCTTATAGATCTTGGAAGTTCTGTTGACATTATGTTCTATCATACATATAAAACAATTGGCGTAAGAGACGATGAGTTAATCCCCTCAACATACAAAATATATGTGTTTAACGGCTCTGCGAACAAACCAAAGGGAGAAATGACTTTGCGAATTCCTCTTCGAAACTTGACAACATATATTGTATTTTGTGTTGTAAATGTTGAGTCTCCTTACAATGATTTAATTGGGAGACCATGGATGCATAGTATTCTAGCTGTCGCATCCATATTTCATCAATGTATTAAGTTTCCTCTTCCTCAAGGTATTGGCATCATAAGAGGATATGCAGTCGAAGGTAATAATTGCAAGAAATTGATGTTGACAGGAGCAAAGAAAGAGAGTTTAAGAGAAGAAATGGGAAGAAGAATGCAACTGACAGGAAGAGAGAGGAAAGATTAATGGTAAATGCAGTATATGAAGTTGAAAAAACAAGTGAGAAAAATGCTGAAATAGGTTCTTCTGCGAATAATGATATAAATCAAACTAGCAACAACAAGTGAGAAACACCTGAGCAAAGGATGAGCACTAAAGAGCAAAAATAAGGGGTATGAAAACATTGATATGGTTATGCGAAGAAATATTCTGATTAACATCTGCGAAATTAAGGAAATTCCAAAAATGAAGGAGACAAATGATTAGTTTGCATATTGTACATGTTTTTCTTTAAGAAAGACAACTTAGTAAGACATCTATGTACTAGAGTTGTATGAAAAACAACATGATAAGACATCCATGTAATAGAGTTGTATCAACTCAAAAAGTGAGATTGGAATGATAAATCTATATTTGATATGATATTATCATAGTAAGAAAATAAAAAGAGAAATGTTTATAATAAGACCTTTATAAAAAGCAATATAAAATGATATTTATTATCAGATTGGATAGGAATCCGAATGTGGCGTGCACCCTAGTTCGCTTATATGCAAGAGGTAATATAGTAAGACCTATCGCACATCATAGTTGGAAATACCTAGAAGGCATGACTCAAGGGAAAGCAACACCGACCCTGGAACTTGAGTTATGGAGATTTGGGGTGAGAATAAAAGAAAATGCCCATCCGGGAGAGATATCTTAAATTT
This sequence comes from Papaver bracteatum, assembly GCA_023529315.1. Taxonomy (NCBI): domain Eukaryota; kingdom Viridiplantae; phylum Streptophyta; class Magnoliopsida; order Ranunculales; family Papaveraceae; genus Papaver; species Papaver bracteatum. Next base: position 354,163 of record JAJJWX010002688.1, on the reverse strand, counting down.
TCAGTCTAAGATATTAATCTTAGATTGAGAGCCTAAGGTGAAAAAGGCTCTCCCAAGGAGTGCAGAAACTCGATCAGGGCGCCGAGGTACACGATTGAGTCAAGAGTTCTCGGGGAGTCTGGAGAGTACCTTGCCACTCTTGACAAGTCCTGACTATGATGCACTCGGTCCGAAGATACCCCACTCAGGGTGCGGTCTCACATCCATAAATCTTATCGGTAGTGGAATGTGAGACTGCGAAATCAACTGGTTGTTGACTTACTAGATGAGAAGAGCCATAAACTTAACCCGGTAGAGGTAAGCTTCCTTGAAAGGGCAATCAGGGGGAAGATAAGGACGACACCCTCCATTAGGGATCCGAATTGTGTCAAAAGACATAAATGTCATAAGACTTTTTCCTCAAGGAAGTATTAAGACTTATCATATTTATGCGATCAAACCATAAGAGGAAATAATACAAGAAAAAAAATAAGATGAGATTTATGGGTCGATACACCACAGTGTAAAGACTGCCTGCAATATCATCGCATAGAAATAAAGGCAAGATAAGACCTTTACATAGGAAGGCAAATTAAGACCTCATAAAAAAAATTATATGAACTAACATCTGTTTTGCAGGAATGAAGAATCCAACAACACAAAATACTTTTTCGCACAAGAAATATAATAAGAGGAAAGTATGGGAATTGAAATAACAAAATATTATCTTCCTTGTGACAAACAAGTTTACAGTATATAAAGATCAAGGCTTAAAGGAGAGAAATCTAAGGAAAGATAGAAAAGTTAAAAATTAAACATGCTCATGTCCGACTAAAGACCTTTCATCATCAACAATAGGTTCAGGATTCTCGGTCTCAGCCATGGGCATATCCTTCTAAAGTTGGTTCTCCTCATTTTCTTGATCTTTCTCATCGTCACTCACGAAGTCATAATCACTATCTGCTTCAGGATATCCTTCATCATCGCTTTCATCAAGAAGAAGGAGCTTTACTGCGGGGATAGAATTGTTTAAAAGAATTTCAATGACTAAAGATTGAGCTCTATCATAAGATTTACGAATAGCGACTTTTTCAAGGTCTCTGGCATTGATCTCCAATTTTTATTTTTGATAAGCGAATCTTCTCCGTGCTCTGTCTCGAGAAGCAGAAAGAGAAATCTTAAGGTTGGCATTAGATTCTTCAAGCTTCATGCGATCCTTGAGAACTTTGGTTAACTCAGATTTTATTTGAGTAATTGCGGATTGATGCGATCTTTCTGAATCTGCATAAAATAACATAAAATCATAAGATAAAACCTACTTCGAACAAAATATGTAGGAAAAAATTAAAATTATAATGAGGCAGTTAACTCTAGATGACTACCTTCGCAGAATTTAGAAAGAACATGGGTATTATTCTTCATACTTTCCATGGCCTTATCAAAATCATCACCAACCGAACCCATGAGACGAGAGCGAATCTTCTTATCATCGGCAGAGAGAGACTTATTCTTTTTCTTGAGAGCATCATGAGAATGCTTTAATTGATTATATTTTTCTTGAAGTTGATTCTTCTTCGCGGTTAAACTTATTTTACATTGGATAATTTTTTCATTCTGGGTTTTTAATTCCTTAAGTGATGTCTCATGAGAATGAAGAGTTTGCGCTTGGTCTTCATTTATTTTCTGGAGATTTGAATATTGGTGCGAAAACATCGCTTCTTTGCTTAAGAAAGTATGTTTCTCCCTAGGAAGGGTATTGATTTCTTCTGATATGGTTTCATGAATTAGATCAGCATTATATGATAATTTAGAAAAATGGGATATTTGACTATTTAATACTTCGATTTCTTGAAGTAGAAGGTTATTTTTATGGGTTAGATTATTAATCTGATCAAGTGCATATGATTGTTGATGGTTTAGTTGATCTAATTGAATCTGCAACTTCTTGTTATTCTCTTGAGTATCATCAACAAGAAATTGAAAAGTATATCTCTCCATAACCCGCTTCTGGTTTATATCTTAATAAGTGTATAAATAAATTTAAGGAATAGTTGTAAACAAAAGAATATGTCAAAACAAAAAACAATAAATAAAGGACTAAAATTACCTCTAAGTTCTTGGTTTCGCTTACGAAGAGCTTCAGCATCAAAAATTGGAAATTCCAAGTTCCCCCTTCAACCTGATGATTTCTTTCTCCAAAGAAGCATTTTGTTGCGAAAGCTCCAACTGAGAACAACTAGACTCGAAACATCGTTCAACAAGAATCATCTGACGATGAGATTCTTGTATAATGTAGTTAAAATAAATGAGAAATTAATATATTGTAATTATGAAAAAATAAGTTTGAGAAATACTAACCAAGACATCCAGAGCAATATGAAAACTCGGATCATTTTGGGAGTGAATCTCATCTCTTGTAGCTTTATCAGTAGGAAATTCGCACAGAAGTTTACTCAATGCAGAGCAAATACGAAGTTTATAGGGGTCATCAGTTGAAGACTGAGTAGAATTGATAATATCAAGTAGAGTGTGAGAAGCAAGATTCACACTATCTAAAGTTTTCTTATTAAGAAAAAGGGAACTTAATAGTAAAAGAGAAGATGAAGAAGGGGAAACAAAAAAAAGGAGAAGAATTAGAGATACGTGCATCAACATCCTTTGTATGTGGATCAGTGCTTGTAAGAGAAGATGAGGTTTGAATCGCATCAATATCCTTTGGATGTGAATCAATATTTATGAGCGAAGGATAAGTTTGATTGGCAACCATTAAGTTGGCAGAATCAATAGTAGGGGTGTCTTTAAGTCCTTGATTAGCAGTAGTTTCTTCATCAGGGAAAATCTCTTGAAAGGAAACAGAAATATTTGGATCAAAAGGTTGAATTGGTGGTGTAGGAGTGACAGAAGTTTGTATTGGAGTAGAAGAAGAAGTAGTATCAGCAGTTTGAACTGTTGCTATATGGATGACGTCTACGAAATCAAAATCAAGAATAGAAAGGTTTGACTTAATTACTGAAGGATTTAGAACTCTTCTGAGCTTTAACTTCTTCCCTTCACATATCCCACAATCAGAAGCCTACGAAAAAAAAGAAATAAGAAATATAGGCAACAATATTGTTTAGTAAAATAGAATATTTATTACTTCTTTGTTGTGCGAAGCCTTCCCCATCTGAGATTCTTTATTTGCATCGTCTGAAAAATAATTAGGGTTTGGAACAGTTATTTTGAGAGCGCTTAAGGAGGAAGAAGAGATTTCCCTGATATAGTATGGGAATTAGGTTAAATCATAAAAATAACAGTTATGATCAAGAATCATGATTGTCAAAGGAGTAAAAGGATAAATCTTGAAAGAGAAAAAACAAACTTGGCGTTTTTATCCATGGAAGCAATAGAAAAAGAAGAAGAACTTGAGAATGAGACAAACAACGGCAATAAACAGATGTAAAATAGAAAGATTTTATTGAACAAGAGAGGAGAAGAAAATAAAAAGTAATTCTTCACAAAAGAAAGTTATAAATAGATGGGATAGACGACTAGTTATTGATAAACTTGAATTTCGACATGTGTGAATAGATATACTTGAATTTCGGAAAATATCGGCAAGATGAAATATGAAAAGACAAGCTTATGCGATATTATAGGATAGAGGTTTCTCAAACTGCTCACTCTATAGACTAAGCGAAATGAGAAGAGGCAAAGTGTAGGAGTGGAATATCGCACACTACAATAAGAATGCAAAATAAGGATGACCTTATGTGAGCGAAGATGATCGCACATAGAAAGATTAAGATGACGCACTAGATGATGTCAGAGAAGTCACTCCTTAGCATGATAATCTTTGTGAAGTGTAATATGTGCGAGAGTGAATGAATTTATATGAGCGAATGTAACACACAATGCTTCCGAAAATAAAGGATGTCTTAGCTGTCATCCACTATGAGGAATCCTATATAAAGAAAGGAAGTCTTCGCGTGTAGGGAGAGGATTATTAGTGTGTGTGTTAGACAAGGAATTAGGAGAGAGAGAGAGAGAGAGTTTATTTGAAGAGAAAAAAAAGTCATTGTAATATCTTGTATTCATTAATCTTGATAATCAATAAATAGAATTCAATTATGATCACTTAGTTTAGTTTATGATATATATTGGGATGTGGTCGTAGGATTTCCTGCAACTACATATACCAAAACTTCTAGGAAGGATAACCATGAACCATTTTCCTACACACTAACTATATTCATTCTAAAGGTGAAAACTGCAAAATTCCATCATGTCTAGTTATAAGATCATATGTAACGATGATAAATAGAGGAAGGAACTAATAGAACCTTCGACACGTCTTACTTAGATCCTTCCGATAGTGAGGAAATTTACTGCATATTTTTCACCCATGACCTTAGATATATATATATATATAACGGAAAATGGATCATTTGTCCAAATATTTTTAAAACATGGTTCTAGTGGACGAGTAAAAAAATTTATGGGTGAAATGGACACAAAAAAATAGCAAGGATGAAACTGGATTCATCCTTGCTTAAACTTAAAAAATAGCGAGGATGAAACTGATGCATCCTGATGTAAATTAAAAATAAGAAAAAGTATTTGAACATGGGTAGGATGAAACTGGTTACATCCTGTCTATTTTTATATTTTTGTCCATTTAAACACTATCAAAATCTAGATGTCTTTTTCACCCAGAAATTGTTGATTTTGGTCTTTTTAACCAATTTTGTGCATATATAAGAAGAGAAGGGGGTTTAAATGACATCAATGTGGATGCTGTAGATAATCTCCAACGGCTATGCCATCCGGTATGTGAAAATGTCTTTATTTCTCAATTAGGTCGACATTCTATATCTTGTCATGGATTTCTTTCATCACATTACAAAATTGTATCAATTCAAATGATTCTTTCCTTTACAATCCAATCAATACTTCTTACTCCCTCCATTCATTTTTAATAGGCTGGTTTTGTTTTTAGATAAATTTAAGGATATTAAGAGAACTAATCATTGAAAGTGGTCCTCGTTACACTTGTCAATAAAATAAGTGAAGTGAAATGGTCCCCGTGATACTTGTCAGCAAAAGAAGTAAATTAAATGGTCCAAATAACACATGTCATCCAAAGAAGTTAAGAGAAGAGTGTTCCCGGAAAATTAAAGTAACATTTGACTTTCCCAATTAGGAAACCGGCCTATTTTTTTGAAACATTTATTTATAGAAACCAACATATTAAAAAGGAACGGAGGGAGTATAAAAGAACATCTCTTGTAATAACCATTCCAACCATTCAAATAACACTCATCAAGCAGACTCTAACCCACTGTTTTCTCTGTAGAAGAAAATATACAAGCCATGTACCGCTTCTCATCAACAAATCTATACATTGTCGATGGAAATGGAAATGAAAACAAACACATCGGGCTAATGAAGAAATATTCTATTCCAAATTTCGTCAAAAGAGATATCAGTGAAGAGGAATGTAAATCTCATAATTTTATGACCAAATATCTAATCGCCACTACACCATATTAAGGTTTTTGTTATACAATAAATCCATCACTTAAAATATTTGTTATGGATTATAAATGTGCTAAATATGGTGTTATAATTAGTGTCACAGTTTTAATATAACAACTAATATCCATTACAGAAATTAATTAATATATAATTAATATTATAACTAAAATCCATCACATTAAGTTTGTTATGGTTTAACCAAAAATGATATATTACACTTATCATTACTTTTATGATGATTGTAATTGTTAATAAAATATTTTGTAACAAGCTTGACCGACCATTGAGGAGATGACACGTGTATTTATTTTATTATGATTTTAGTTGTCATAAAATTTTGTAACACGTTTAATAAAATTTTACTGACCAATAGAATTATGACACGTGGCCTTTTTTGTTATGGTTGTTATTGTCACAGAGTGTTTTATAACGGTCTTAACACAATTTAGTTGGCCATTAAGAAAGTGACATGTGGCTTCTTGTTAGTGTTACAAATTTACTCACACACATATAAAGTCACAAATACGGTACCCGCAAATTAAAAAAAATGGATATCAGGTGACTCGCAGCTGCAGATATGGTGCAGTTTCAGTTCATCCTGATCCAACGATTACTAATCAAACAGATTTATGATTCAACTCAAAACAAAACCAAAATTTTATTATTGTTCAATATCATCGTTATACTATGTTTTGATATCTTCTGGTTGCTTTGTGTTGTTTCCAGCATGATTCTTGCAATTGCTTTCTTTGGTAGAGGTTTCACATATTTATTAGTCTTCGTCTTCTAAGCTTGACAGAGCTATCTTTAGCATTTTCTTGCAACTAAAGAAAACGATATATTAGAAATTCCTAAAGAATGGGTGACCTGTTTCTTATACATACCTCATTGTTTATCCCATGTCCTAGTCGACCATAACTTCAGAAACTTGACTACAACCTGGAGATTGCTCGAATTTTGCAGAAACTAATATATGTGAGCTAATCATAATAGAAACAGTTTAAAAGAATAATATTAAAGAAAAATCTTATGCAGGTAAACATGATTAACAACGAATGATTCTATTATCACAAACCAATAAAACCAGTTAGAAAAAAAACCTTGATGATAAACTCACAATAAGAAAGCACTTGGAGACAAATTTAAAAATATGGAGATAATCTGATTGACAGAAATGCGCAAGCTAACAAGTTGGAGGGGAAAGTCCAGGAGTGCTCCATATAATAACAATCATACTAAATTTTATTGTGCGATGTAAACCTTTTTTGTGATCATTACAGGGAGCTTATATGTACAGTTCAGTCACGACTTACACAATCCCAAGAGAATTTAAGAGTGAACTCTAGAGAAATGACTCGATAAATAGCAGAGGCATCGATTATCATATATCAAACAAGACTTACTAATTTTCTGAACATATCAGCTGGTGTAATAATAAAGTGACGTTTCTATGAGAATCCACCAGGCCTCTAGAAATCACCAAATTCTTACTTGAGTTTTTGTACACTCAAACCTGCAAGAGACAATAAAAAAAAGAAGAAAATAAAGGTCAAATGTAGAAAAAACAACATTAAACATTATTAGTGCAAACACATTTTAAAAAAAAAAACTAGCAGTGCAATGTCCCAGAAAGTAAATTAATAGGATATCATTACAATTCTAGATATAGATGACTCTGTTTTACTGGTTGAATGAATGTAATGGTATGATAGGGGGACGAGGGTCAGTGTCTACCACCAAGTGGACCATGAGAGAAAAAAAACTATTTTTATGTTGTAAGTAAAATGAGATATAACTTGGCGTGAGCGAAATTGGTAGAGAGACTTATAGAAAGTTGAGATAAATTAGAGTCATTTCATATTGTTTTGGTTTCGGTGAAAGCCTAAAGGATAATAAAGATGCCAGTATGCATTGCCATGCCCCCAAATGTTGTATACGACATAACTAAAATCGCAGCTACCTAATAAACAAAGTAAAATAGACAGGCCACAGTTGTATTGTGTTAATACAATGCTAATGCTATGATAATAAAAGAAGATCCGCTATAAAAGAAATATGCTAATATTACAAGCAGTACTAGCAACTGACAAGTCATTAAGTTTTCTCAAAAGAAAAAAACAACAATAAAGGGCGTCAATCACAATTAGAGTCTATAGTGTCCTGCTTAGCAACAACTCAACCAACATCAAGTTTTCTAAGATACTACACACCTGAAGCTCCCACAATGGCGCCATCATCATCATCTTTAATCATTTTTGAGGTATCAACATCACCACTCCATGTACTGCGAAAAAATAGACACACAAACCAAACACAGAAAAAAGAATACCAAATTTCTCTATGCAAAACTCAAAAATATGCATTAAACACATGGACACCAATCAATGACATCAAGGATTTTTGGTTTACCATCTGAAGTAACTTGTAAACTAGCCACAACTGGATCAACACCAGAATCTATATACAACAAATTCCAAATCATCATTTTCCAATATATATTCTAAATTCTAAATCATCATTTTAGGAATGTAAACAGCTTCCTGAATGGGTATGCCAAGTCCATCAATAAGGAGCAGCAAGAAGCAACCGGAAGATGCAATTTGATATCGAAAAAACTCCATATGAGTGAACTCAATAAGCCCAGCTTCTAATTTTTCCTGTGAGGATCAGACAACGACAATGTTAGAAAAACAATACATAAAATGAACTTTAAAACAAACAGGCGGGTCAAAGTATATAAAGCCGTACTTAATAATCTGAGCTTCTAATTTTTCCTGCGAGAACCAAACAACGACGGTATTAGTAAAACAAAACATAAAATGAAATTCAAAACGAACAAGCATGTCAAAGTACGTATATAAAGGGGTTGGTTGGCAAGAAAATTGAACACACCACAGGGGAAAAAAAAGAACTTATTAAAGACGAAAAATTGATAAAGACATAATTTTGAAGTTCACAAAAGACATTTACTAAAATGCAGAAAAACATAATAAATCAAAAATTGCTCATTCGTTCATGAACTTCATACGCGGCACAGGCCAAAACAAAAATTCATTTGCAGTATATTCCCATAAATGATTACGATCATCACCTTGAGGAGCATCAGGTACTTGGCAGTCACCATCATAAATGGGTTTTAGACATATTTTCCTCTCGGCGGCCAAGACTTGAACTGTGTGACACATTTCTCCTAATTTTCCATAAACAACATATCTTGTAGCAACTATTAATCTCTTTCTATTGAAAAGATACACAAATTGGACTCCATCTTGAGGGTTTTCAATGCCAACTGTTAATCCTGTGGCAACTGTTGTGGGTGCACCATTAGAGATTGCAGTTGTTTCCATCTACAATACAGATAAAAACAAATAAAACATAAAACAGTGATGTATTGTACAATCATGAACCTTTCAATTAACAGAAAAAACAACCAAAGAAATCTAACACAGTTCTAAAAGCTAGCAAACTTATTCAAACAAATCTATGAGAAAAATTAATTCAAGTGAGAAATAAAAATTGAAGAACAAGAAGAAAACCCTTTCAATCAATTTTAATGTTCTACCAAAACCTAGAAAAAAAAATTAAAACATCATTAGAATTTTCATCCAATTGATTATATGTCAGAAGATGAAAACCCCCTTTCTCAATAATTGGTTTTAGTCCATTGAGACAGATTAAAACCAAAAATTCTTTTCAATTGATTATTTGTAAGATGCAAACCCCCTTTCTCAGTAATTGGTTTTAGTCTATTGAGACAGATTAAAACCAAAACATCTTTTCAATCGATTATATGTTAGAAGATGAAAACCATCTTTCTTAGTAATTGGTTTTAATCTATTGAGACACATCTTTTCAAGGAAAAAAAAAATTTATAAATAAAAAACATCAGGAACCTAAAAATCAAAATCAAAAATAAACTAAGGGTTTCATGAAAGTACCTTAACAAAAGAATTTCTTTTTCAAAGACAATGAAAACCATTGTGTTGAAGGGCTCTTTTATAAGCAAAATTCAGGGATTTTGGAATTCAATTTTGGTGAAAATTAGGAGCGGGAGATGAAAAAGGAGAGGGAATTTTTGGATCTCAGTTTGTTGAATTTTTCGAAAGTGAGACCTAATCTTCAGGAAAGAAAATCTTATGTGAGCAGGAGATGAAAAAAATGAGGGGGAATTTTTGAAGCTTCATCAGGATTGAAATCTTCTGTAGATTAAGAGGCGGGAGAGATAAAAGGAAAAGGGGGAAAATTTTTTCGGAGGTGAGCTCGATCCGAATAATTTTCCGGGGAAAATTTATTTGGGATTTAATCGATTTGACTCCGTCCAATGCGACTGCTAATTAGTTTGTTCCTATGGGTGGGTTATATGTGGGTGGGTGGTCGGTGGTTTATGGGTTATGGTTTGCCAAATAAACTTTGGAGACTATGGTTTGCCGAATAACGTGCGACACCCCGTCAAGGGTCCAGTTCCTTAAATCTTTTATTTAAAGCCTAATAAAATGTTTTTCACGTGTAAATGGACATTAAAAAATTGTATTTGTCAAAAATGTGATCGATAATAAAATTGGTGGATTTTTCTAAGAATTGATAAGCGAGAGTAATGACCGAGTGATTTTGGATTGAAATGGTTTCGTAAATATTGCCTCGAAATAGAAAATTCACATTGTATTTTATAATTGTTGAGAATGATCGAAGAACCGAGTGATTAATCATTTCCAAGTGTACAAATTAATCCAACAGTTATCTGGACTGAACCCATTTTATCGAATGATGCAATGATCATTTCGAAGTGTACAAATGCACATCTTCACATCAAAATTTAAGTTCGACAAAAAAAAAAAGGGATGTTTTCAAGAAATGCTGAATCATGTGTTTTTTGTAACGAGATATTCGAACACAACCATTAATCTTGAAAATTTGAGATCTTGCATAAGTTATCTTACCACTGTCGAAAATAATAATCCAAAGTGATTTATTGGATTGAACCGATTGTGTCGAATTATGCAATGATTATTTCAAAGCATACAAATTTGGATCTGTTTCGCCAAAATTTAAGGTTGATAGTAAATTTTGCGGATCTTTACAAGAAATGGTGAATCAATACGAGTTATTTGTTACGAGTCGGCCAAATACAACCATCAATCTTGAAAATTCGAGATCTATCATAAGTTATCTTACCACTAGTCAAGAATGATAATCCAAGAGTGATTTGGATTAAACCGATTGTGTCGAATTATGCAACGATTGTTTCAAAGAGTACAAATTTGGATCTTTTTTGGAAAAATTTAAGTTTGATAGTAAATTTTGCGGATCTTTACAAGAAACGGTGAATCAATACAAGTAATTTGTTAAGAGTCGTCCGAATACCACCATCAATCTTGAAAATTCGAGATCTAGCATATGTCGGCTATCAAGAACGATAATTCAAGAGTGATTTCGATTGAACCGATTATGTCGAATTTGATTAATTTCCAAGTGTACAAATTCACAATATTTTTTCAAAATTTAAGTTCGATAATAAATTTTGCGGATCTTTTCAAGAAACGGTGAATCATTACGGTTATTTTGTTACGAGTCGGCCGAATACAACCATCGATCTTGAAAATTCGAGATCTACCATAAGTTATCTTACCACTAGTCAAGAATGATAATCCAAGAGTGATTTGGATTAAACCGATTGTGTCGAATTATGCAACGATTGTTTCAAAGAGTACAAATTTGGATCTTTTTTGGAAAAATTTAAGTTTGATAGTAAATTTTGCGGATATTTACAAGAAACGGTGAATCAATACAAGTAATTTGTTAAGAGTCGGCCGAATACCACCATCAATCTTGAAAATTCGAGATCTAGCATATGTCAGCTATCAAGAACGATAATTCAAGAGTGATTTGGATTGAACCGATTATGTCGAATTTGATTAATTTCCAAGCGTACAAATTCACAATATTTTTTCAAAATTTAAGTTCGATAATAAATTTTGCGGATCTTTTCAAGAAACGGTGAATCATTACGGTTATTTTGTTACGAGTCGACCGAATACAACCATCGATCTTGAAAATTTGAGATCTAGCATATGTCATCTTTCCACTCCAGAACATAATTCAAGAGTGATTTGGATTGAACCGATTGTGTCGAATTATGCGATGATCATTTCCAAACGTACAAATTCACATTTTTTTGTCAAAATAAAGTTTGATAATAAATTTTGCGGATCTTTTCAAGAAACGGTGAATCATTACGAGTTATTTGTTACAAGTCGGCCGAATACAACCATCAATCTTGAAAATTCAAGATCTTGCATATGTCATCTTAATTTTATCAAGAACGATAATCCAAGAGTAACCGATTATGTCGAATTATGCAATGATCATTTCCAAGCGAACAAATTCACATCTTTTTTGTCAAATTTAAGTTCGACCAACAAAGATGGAAATCAAATAAGTAAAACATGACTTTTAAGATTTATTTATGATTTAGTATAATTAAAAAAAAATCATGAGATTTATTCTTTCAAAGATGGAGCCAGGGTCAAAAATCCAAAACATAAAGTAGCAAATAATAATACTAATGAACTAGTTTGTGTAAACAAGATCAATTTTTCCATTGCATTAACAAACGAGCTAAATGAGGTTCATCTGCAAATATGTTCTGAAAATCACCGGGACTAGGCTTCTCAAGTTTGTCCACGGTTGTCATTATTCGTTTTGGAGAATGAATAACAAACCACTGATCCGAACTTTTCATGCATATTGTGTGCTCCGACAGAGAACCAACTTACAGAGTATAGATAGTCAACAGCTCCATCTGGATGATTAAATGCAGCTTGTAGAGCACGGATTACAGTATCCCTGAGTATAGACATCTCCCTCAGTGCTACTTTAACAAATGAAAGTAAAATGTCATTTAATCATTGATTAAAAATAAGCCACAAACTGATCAGCATCACCCTAGCAATAGAAGAATTTTTTTTTTCAATGACATAGAAAGGCGAAAAAGATGGTAACCTGTAAAAGATATAAAACAGAGCCTCCAACTGGAACTTTTTGAAGTATGATTGTTGTATAACCAATAACAGAGGTTACAATCTGTAAGGAGGCTACCAAGGAAGAGGAGGACTTTGATGTGATAAGGTTTTTATGGAGCCTCTGTATGTATGTTATTAGATAGAATTGAACACGCATGAGGAGATGGATTCATGAAAGTTGAGCCATCTGGCAGCACTCGTCTAGTGGCTCTATGCATCTATACACATGAAAAAGGAAATAAAAGGAGCTCGTGAAACTATGAACAATAGAAGCCACTCACTTGTGGCACAGGTGGTTGTTTTGCATAATAGCACTCAGGTACTGTATACTCCGGGTCCCCCTTTGCAGCTTCATCAGACAATGGAGAACCAAATGTTTTGTGAAGGTTTTCTACTACATTCAAATTGAGACCTAGACTTGTCAAGTCAAAGCCGAGGTAAAAAGATGACACAGGTTTATCACTAATTGTATGATAATCCAAGGATCCCGTACTAGGAGAAGGTCGAGAAACATGCGTTGATTTCATGTTGCGGTCTCTATACAGTCTGAACCTAGATTACTATTTGCTTGTGAGAGTTTTATTACATGTAAATCCTTGCACACTTTTGTCGCCGTTTCAACAGAATCCCATTCGATGAAACCAAAACCCATATTTCAAGTGCTTCTTAACCTGCACATGGGAAATAACATGTGAGTGAGAAAATAGACATCGAAGGCATTGTAAATAGATACTTGGTTGCTTATAAAAGTCAGCATTACCATGGAACTTTGAATTCTTCCCACCATTATCTTTTCCGTAAAATGTTTTTTCAAATTCTCATCAGATGTTCTAAAATTCAAATTTTTAACAAATATAGACCGTGACTGCACCAAACAAACAAAAAGATGTCATCACTCATCAATTAAATATATCAGGGAGTTAAAAAGGTCAAGTAAGTTCATTAATTAGTTCAAGAAGCATCTGTGGTCCAAAAATTGAAAAGCATAGCTAGCAGGAACTAATGAAATGTAAACGGAAGTCCAATGTAAAACACAAATTGTAACACTGACAATCTATAACATGATGTTTGATTCCATTTTTGTTATGTAATGAAATGTAAACCGCAGTTTGCTTTATGAGCTGTTAAAACCACCGGAAATGCAATTAACACTAGTACCAAATATCCACTTTGAGAAGTTAGATTGTTGGATTTTATAAGAAATTCTTTCCTACAGATTGCATAAGAATTTTAAAAATATATCGCGAGACTGTCCTTTTCATTGCTAGATTGGTACACTCTATGAGATCTGGGAAAGCAGTCCTCACAACAGTAAAACTTGAATGATAAAGTAATAATAAATCATAAGATATAACAAACCTCCACTCTATCAGGATCGACATCAACTACGGATATTGCTTCCATACTAATCAATAACATCAAGGATTTTTGGTTTACCATCTGAAGTAATATGTAAACTAGCCATAGCTGGATATAATCTATAAACAACAAAATTAAAATCATCATTATCCAATACTCTAAATTCTAAATCATTTTTTAGGAATGTAAGAAGCTTCCTGAAGGAGTATATCAAGTACATCATAAGGAGCATCAAGAAACAACCTGAAGATGCATCTTGATATTGAGAGAACTCCATGAGTGTACTCAATAAGCCCAGCTTCTAATTTTTCCTGAGACAACCAAATAACGATGGTGTTTGTAAAACAAAACATAAAATGAACTTTATAACAAACAAGCAGGTCAGAGTATATAAAGACCTGTAATTATGGATTTCACCAGCAAGATTCCAGATGAGAGTTTTATCGATAATCTTCTTTACAAACTGAAAATAGAGAAAATGTAAAAAGGCGAATGACAAGAAAAGTACATGTTCCCCTCTTCCCTCCTCCTTTACCAAGGCTTCGGACCGGCATTTTACAAATGGCAGAGTTAAAAAGGGGTTAGTTAGCACACATCTAGAAGTACAGTCAATATACCAAGATTAAATGCATTCATTCTTTGAAGACGGAGTGAAATCACTAGCGACAAGAAGTAAGTAAAGCTTCAGACAACCATGGGAAAAGGAGTTTGTTTCAAGTCTACATAGAATGAGAAATTCAGCCAAAACAATTTAGTCACAACTGTCAAAATGAAATCAGCGACAAAAAAAGCAAATGAGAAAACCAAATTAGTACAAATTGATGTCCACAACATGGATAGTTTTTGAATTTCAATCATAAGCCAAAATTGGAAAATAGAACTCTTTAGTATGTCCAAAGTAAATTAAATTGAGGCCACAAGCTGATGAAGATAACCACTTATGAAAATTATACAACTTTTCGTTTATAAAAACAAAGGTTATTAATCTTATCAAAATCAAATATGAAGTTTTGATTTCATTTTAACAAATGAGTATATGAACAGACCAAAGAGTGTATCATTGGATTTAAAGGAAATATGGACTAAAAGTTAATATACGAAATCAAATTAATAAGTAATTTCATACTGCCGTGTACTAAAATTTTATTTTCCGTTTTCGAACTCTAACTGGACTATGCTATGGACAACACATTTAGAATTTCTGTTTCAAAAATAAAAGTGAAATAAAACTGTGTATGCGAGGGTTATATCTATGATGTCCAATATTAATAAAAATGTTGGCGCTTTTCTCTAGCTATATCTACAACTGTGGTATTATTTCGAATCAGTTGTAAGTCAGGGTGATGGTTGCTCAATTATACAGTATTAAGATGAAAAAGACTTCGACTCTAGACAATTTTGAAGAGAAAAGCACATAAAAGAGACAAGCAGCATTTTATAACCCATTAAGAAAATATTACTTACCTGGAAATTTCTCCCACCACCACAATTATGCACACTTTCAAGACAGGCACTGAACTACAAGATTATAAAGGAAAACACAACAGAACTCAGTCAAAGTGATCATTCTAAATTCCAACTTTTGTTTACATCTGACTATTCAATCAATAACTACATTTGTATATGAACCGAATGCGATTCCCTCGAAGATTCAAACGATACAGTAAAAAGAAAAAGGTAACACATTGCTAATGAAACATCAAGGAATAATCAATCGAAATGAGTAAAATCATATCCCCAAGGTAATTTGGTGTATCAAAATATAAGTGAGGTGAACATATTTAACAAGGAATATGATCAATGAACCAGCTGATAATACTGAATGGAAGTTTGATGAGTGATACAACAAAGTTAGCAAGTCCAACACAATAAATTGGCACTTCATTATATAGGTACCGCCTGTCCTCTATGTCCCTATCACTTACACTACTACTCGCAATCGCATTCTTACTTCCAATTTTCCTAATTCATTGATGAATTTAACACATACATAGAACAGGATCCAACGAGAATCCAATTTCTAGTTGTTCTATAAATACATAAAATTAAAACACACCTTATAGACTGCTTTCCGATAGGAATTCTAATCCTATACTAATCATGCATACTTCTAATTTTTACCATGAACCCCCAATTTTAAACAACTTACTTGATTAAAACCCCTAATTTTTGATTTGAAACCCTTAGTTCAAAATAAATACTGCAATATCAAATTGAAGAAGAAGATTAGAAATTGCACCACCACAACAAGAAAAAATTCACTGGAAGACGATCACCATATCATTCTCCGAAACTGGATCTTAATTAACTCCAGTTGGTGAGATTAAAAAACTTAGGAAAGAAAAATCAGCACAATGAAGAGAAATCGAAGGACGTTTCTCCGATTGACTGATAAGGAAGAAGGAGTTGATGATGGCAGGAAGACATGATCTGATTCTTTTTTCGATGGGAAGACATCTGTGATAGAATTCTAGGTTGAGTTACAGAACTTTCGTGATAAAGTTCCATACGAAGCAAAAACTGGCTAGGGTTAATTGACCGGACCGAATAGTCATGGAGTGTACCTCGAGTGTAATTAAAATATATTTTAAAAAGTTGTTTTCTTTTTTATTTTGTTTTATAATTGTCCTGAATATGTAATTCATTATCCTCGCACATTTAGGGGCGACTCATTCGCAATTAGGGGCGACTTTTCTATTCCCAACCCAGAGGCCACGTTAAGGGGTGTCAAAAAACGTGGAGATTACGTTAATGCCCTTATATAATCGGAAGCAATTTTGTGTCCGATTATGTAACACAAAATCGGAAGGTTAATAATCATATTTGACTACCGATTAATATAGATTTCGTGCCAAACGTGAATCTTGGTCCTATAACAATCGGTAGTAATAATAACCTCACTATACTACCGATTATAGTATCTCCCAAAGAAGAGATTTGGGGCAACTTATAATCGGTAGTCATATAAACTACCGATTATCATAGTTCTCAAAATCGTAAAATTTGAGATTTCTCCCAAAACAAAATTTGGGGCAACTTATAATCGGTAGTCATATAAACTATCGATTATTATAGTTCCCAATTTCGTAAATTTGAGATTTCTCCCAAAACAAAATTTGGGACAACTATATAGTCGGTAGATAAATTCCTTATTTGGCTACCGATTATACAATTTCCCCAACAAAAAAAAGAGCCGTTAGAACTCTAAACCCTATATAAGGATTGTATCCTTGTACCCTCTATGGAACACAAATACCTGTAAACTCTCTCCAACTTCATCTTCAACATAATGGCCCAACCATTCATTAATACAACGGAGTTCACAATTGAAGAAGATTTATCTTTATGTAGGCGCTACTTTCAATTCTATCCGAGACGGGGAGAAGAACGGAGGCAAGGAGGCATAATGAGTATGAGTTATTTGGGGAGAATTCACGAAAAATTCTGCGACGACACCGGTAACCCAAACAATCGTCACTCTGCTGATCTTTTCTGCCGAATTGGTTCAATAAACGGACGCGTCGGAGAATTTTTCGATTTAAATTATCTTGTGAATCAATATCGGTTGAGGGGTGCAACCAATGATGAGGTTATAGAACAATCTCTCGGGGAATGGCGGAGATGGAAAAGATCAAGTTTCCGTTATGAAGCTCATTTTAGAATCCTTATGGCGATGGAAAGATTTAATCCGTTTAGGACTCGTCCACGTCACTAATCACAATACATTGTAATAGAATTTGTGGAAGTTCAACGTAAAATTATGATGATGTTGAGGTGATATTGTACTGAATTTCCCAAACACCAAGAAAATCGGAAGTTTATGTTATTTATTTAACTACCGATTATACTCCAAGGGATATTTTTGAAGCCGAGCCTCGAAAACCACACAAAATCGGTAGCGAAAACATATTGATAAACCTCCGATTATACCTCCCTAATGAAAATTTCTACCATGTTAACAAAACAGTCTATAATCGGTAGTTTGACAAGTATCCTAAGGTTCCGAGTTAATATAATCGGTTACTTATGTTACAGAATTTACTACCGATTATGTGTAATAATTGTACGCAACTTCAGTACAGTCTTGTAAAGTACCCATCGACGGCCATATTTTCCAAAAAAAAGATACGTTGGGAGTGTCATCTATATAAGCTGGTTAAACTCTTCTTATTTATGCAGCAAACAACACATATATAACATTGTGTATTCTACAAATATCTTTTCCATCTTCTACTCTAGTTCATTCCTTATATATCTCAACTTACTAGCATGGCAACGTTTGACGCAGCAGAAGATTTGGTCATTGTGAAAACCTTGTATCATGAAACAAGACTTGAAGATGTCATGGCGGGAACGTTAACAGTCGAAGTCTTTTGGTCGAGGGTATACAGACAATTTGTGCGAGAGGATGGAAATCCAAAGCAAAGACCACTCCAACAAGTTCATGATCGTTTCCGACTTGTCCATAAAGGGGTAAATGATTATATAACGATACAAAAGAGGATGTTTAACACTAGCCACTTAAGCTTGTCAATCCAACAATTTGTAAGTATGGTTTAAATTCTTTATTTTTAATAGTCGTTCTGTCTAATCTTTCTTACTAAAACCAACTTGGCATTATTTTGTGTTTGTTTATGTAGGAGGCACTCGCAAAAAGACAGTACTTTGTGGAAAAGGGCAAAGAATTCACTTATGATGGGAGTTATGAATTCTTGAAGTCCGTGACCACAGTATAAATATTAATTAATTGTTACAATCGGAAGTTATTATTATCACTTATCTACCGATTCTGGGGAGATTTTCATCTTTTTATGTCAGAGTTTGGTAATAATCGGACGTTTATGTTCTGTTTTGTCTACCGATTCTTGGAAACTTTTTCAATTTTTTTCAGAGTTTGGTGACAATCGGATGTTAATGTAAGATGTTATTTACCGATTCTGGGGAATAAATTTCAGTAATTTTGTTATACTTGCAATCATAGGGTAACTTAGAAGTTTTAATGACCGATTATAAATTTGATTGAGTCTGTTTACAAAAGCATTTATAATCGGTTGACAAATTTATAATTTAACTACCGATTATAGGTATATACTTCACAGAGCATTCCAAAAATTTCCAAAAAATACAAATTTTGCAAGTAACGATCATTCATCTTCATCATCCGAGGGAACTAATTCGAGTATGCCGGCCGGAAAGTTGATTTTCATGACGCGATCCCAATCGAACATGTTGGTCTCATATTGTTTCAACCAATCCTTACAATGATTCGTTGTGAAGTAATCTATCTCACCATCCAACGGAGGTAATGGGCAATCTCTCTTTACTCTTAAACCGATAAAATGCATCTCATTCACAAATGCCATCACAATTCTTCTATCTTTAACCGAATCATCGCAAACCGTCCGTGTAGGTGCAAACGTAAAGGAATGTCCATACTTAGGTGGAACAAAGAAATGTACCACGCAATTCAAAACGTCTGCTAAGAGATATCCACATGAAGGCATTCTCATCCAATACTTGGATCCGATAGTCTTCAATCCCTTTAGGCACTTTACATGCGCAACTAATTTTTTGAACTCTATCTCTTTGTCGTGTCTATCTCCTTGCTTCATCATCCCCATATAGAAATCCTTGTCCTTTATTAGTTATACTGCCATCTTAGTTCTTAAATATTGGCATTCGGTGACATCTTCGTCCACGACCTCTCGAAAGTAACCAATTTGTTCCGTAGCGACGTGAAACCCACAATTACCATCCCCATCCACCTCGTCGGTGGACAAAACAAATGGAACAATGAGGGGAGGGAGTTGTTTCATATACTCTTTTATAATTTCTTAAAACTTGCAAAAATTTCAATACAAACATGGATCTATGACCACTTCCCTATCTTGGAATTGGTCATTCAAAAACCGGGGTGGGCGTCAGGTCATCCTAGAGGAAAGAAGTACGTCTTCGATGACAACCATTCTAGATCAAAAGAGAAGCAACTGATTTTCTTGAGGGAGGTTTTGGAATCACTAAAATCCCAAGACGTATGCTTTGATCCATACAAGGAAGACCGAGATAATGGACATATCGCAGGTCGGTCTGATTTGGCCCTTTATTTTGGGCCATTGTGGCACCCAACCGGATACGTGATGTACAATGCCTCGAGGGTGATGCGACAAAACGGTTATGTACAAGCTTTACCAAAGTGCCACATCAATGGGAATTTTTGGTTGGATGTGGATAAATGTAATTCAGGTAAAACTTCTATCACAGTGGTTTACAAGGGTAACCCATCCTGCAAACACCATTGGGATAGAAGGATGGATTACTTGATCAGCAGTGGAAGGCAAGCCAACAACGTATATGAAAATGCTCCCAACTATATGGATTGGTATCAGGATGTTTCTCATTTTCGCGTAATCCATGATCTTAAAGCAAAGCCCGCACCATATAAGAGTATCCTCAAAGACAAACCTCCGGGTTTTGATAGATTGGTACGTATTGGTTTCTTAATTTTGTTTTATTTTATGGGTCAAAATCAGGCTAGAGCCGTCCTTGATGGTATGCTATGTTTTAAAACAGATGAACAGGTTAAGAGGTTTGTCCAAATGGTGCACTAATTGCATAAAAGCCGGACAGCCTGTGCCACTTGAGAAGATAAAAGAGCACCAAGAGATGATTGATAACATTGACAATGAAGATTATGCATCTCGGTTTGGGGATAAAGTCAAGCAACCTAAAAAGGTTGTGAAAAAAATAACTCGGGCGTCACCGAGCACTCAAGTTGATGAAACCGGTGATGATGTTCGTCCAAGTGGTAGAGGCAGTAAGGGTCGCAAAGTCATGGTAAAAAAGAAGAAATAAACTTTCAATGTTGTAAACTCTCGCTTTTTTTAGTTAACTTTATGGTTTTCAAAGTTTATGCCGGATTAGGTCGTTTTAAAAGTTTGGGTCGGATTATTAGTTGCTACGTTATGTTTAGGGATTGTGAATTCTTCCTTTTATGGATTATGAATGGATATATTGCTATGTTTATGCATTTAACGATGACTCTCAAGCGAATCACATGATAACACATGTAAGTGTTGAATTATGGAACACAATCGGAGGGTTAAGTAGATAAAAGAACCTACCGATTCTGGGGTTTTTGCATTTTTGGTCAGAATCGGGAGCTTTATATATTTTTAACCTACCGATTCTGGATATTTTGCAAAACATGGAGTCAGAATCGGAAGGTTAATAATATAATCTTCCATTCGATTATTATGTGTAAAGAAAACTTTCCTTCTGTATCAAAACAACACCACAATCGGAGGGTTATTTTTCACCAATCCTTCCGAATAACAATATTCGGTAGTGTTGTTAATGGTTCATTTCCGATTATTATGTGTGAAAACAATGTGTTTCCTGGAACCAAATAACACCATAATCGGGAATATATATTCCTTCACTGGTTAACGATTATATTAAACGGTAGTTTGTTTTTATGAGTTCGTTACGATTATTTTGTGCCCAAAAAATTTCTTTTCTGTAGCCAAACCACCCAACAATCGGATGGTAAATCTTCACCTTGACATCCGAATAATGATATTCGGTAGGATATATTTTTTTTTAATATCCGATTATTCTGTGTGAAAAAAATTGGTTTCCTGGAACCAAATAACAACATAATCGGTAAGTTGTTTAAGGTAGATACCCTACCGATTATAGCAGATTTCAAAATTCAATACATGAAGGATTTTCCAAAAAACTCATTTTGGGGCTACTTATGATCGGATGGTTTTGTAATATATAAAACTTCCGATTACCGCTGCACCCAAAACACGCACCAAGTGGTTATGGCTGGCTGTGTACACTCAAAACCTATGAAATATGGCAAAGGTTCGATCCGGGGCTCGATATAATCGGTAGGTTTTGTAGTTGCATAAATTACCGATTATCGAAGATTTCTAAATTCTCTACGTGAAGGGATTTTAGAAATAATATCATTTTGGGGAAACTTATAATCGGTAGGGTTTTAACATATTATCCGTCCGATTACAGATAAATCCACAGCCCAAGCCAAGTGGTTATGGTTGGCTCTGCACCCCTCAGAACCTCCGGGATTTGGCCAAGGTTATATAAGGGGCTCCTTATAATCGGTAGCCTTAAAATTTCGATAGGCTACCGAATAAACAAAGGATTATTTTCCGAAGTATCTACACAATAATCGGTAGGTATATTTTCAATTTAACCTACCGATTACCAACTAACCTACCGATTGTTGTTTTGGCTACCGATTATAAAAGGGTATAGTTGCCATTTTGAAAAATCGCGGATAAGGGGTATCTCAGTTTTACATTTGGGTGATCTTTTTTGTCTTTTAGTGTCGCCCCTAATTGAGACCGAGTCGCCCCTAAATGTGGGAGGCTCATTATTATATGTGAAAAAAAATAAGTGCAAAGTGTTAAAGTGATTGGGGTTCATTTTTTACTAATTGAAATATGGGCGGACCTAGTAATTTTAGATGTGTAATATGAACTACACATAATTCTTACTAATAATAAGTGTCATATAATTATTTGAAAAATAACCTCAAAAATACTATGACACTTGAAAAATTCTATCACACTATACAATAGTTATAAGACTTGTGACCTATTTATAATGTGATTTAAAAGAAAAGCATGACAAATTCCTATGTTAGAAATTAGCTAATATGGTGTAGCGCCATGTAGTTTCCAGTTTAAAAGATGTCTATATATATCCAAAATGCACGGTCCAGAACCGTAGTTTGAAATTTCTTCAATCTCTTGACAATGAAGAGTTGTTTGCATAAGAATGTGGTGGTGGTGGCTGTAGTAGAGACTCAAAAACCCCTTCAGTGAATGACTTCTCCTCTCAGAACAATCTTTTGTTGTTTTTATTTCAGTATCTCCTCTTACGTGAGCATTTGAATCCAGCAGCAATGGATAAAGGCCGTAAAGATGTGTCCCCTGGAGGCGGGTCATTAGGAAAATGGAGAAGGTACTGTATAAGTTTAATTTGTTTTAAACTAGTCTTATCTAACAAAGCACCGTCCTCTCCTGCATATAATGCTTACAAACTTTACCCTTATTTAAGCTTACGTGCTAGATAATATTGAACAATAACATTATAACAGCAGAAAATTATGGACACGAAACTCTAGTGACTAGTGAGGTTAGACATTAACTTAGATAAAAAAATAGTGATGTTAGACATTTTTCTCCTAACTTACATAATACTAATTTAACATGATAACCATAGTTACGAGGGTGAGCAGTAGAGTTTTTTTTTTTTTTTTTTCCCCTTTTTTAAAGGAAATGTAACTTCAAATTGTTTTAACCTTCGATACAGAGTTTTTCTTCAATAAGGGACTTAAACCAATGGGGAGCAACAGCCTCCCAACACTAGAACTACTATTAGCTTCTTTAGCTAGTTCATGAGCTATACTATTTGTTTCTCTAGCAACATGAGAAACTGACCGATTATTAAAAACTTTGAGAAGTTCAAGACAATCCCGTATAATTGGGGTAGCCATCCACTTTATAGACTCTCCTTTCCTTTTAATGAATTAACGACGTTTAAACTATCTCCTTCTAGCTGTAAGTTTGAAATCTACTTCATCCTAACCAGCTTTATAGCTTCATAAGATGCTATTGCTTCTGCTTGTTCTTTATCCTCCGGTATTGTTGGGATGCACCATGCTCCATGGAATTCACCTGCATCAGTAACATTATTAGTCTAGACCACATGCATTTAGGTTCCTTATAAAAAAACTGCATCGAAATATATTTTGAGAACATCAGGTGTGGTACTGTCCAATGCGAAAACATTTTAATTGTGTTAGTCTGCCTCAATCTTGAGGGAAATCTCCTATTAATATCCTTCCATTCGACAATGTCTTTCTTAATCTGAGTTACTACTCTCTCCAACTGCACATTTATATATTAAAGAAAATAATAGCATTCCGCAATTTTCAAATATGCGAAAAAAGCCTAACCTGCAACTAGTACCATATCAGGATTTCACGTCTACTTAGATATTATTCCGGACATCAGTAGACACTCTGGTTGTGCATCAAAAACGACCAAAGCTTAAAATATCACCTAAAGCTCTAATAACGGCGCTATATAGGTTACTAGAAATAACCCGTGTCGTAACGGCACGGTATGAGGTTAACAGAGAGTTCTAATAAATATATAGAGATAACTCGTGTTGTAACGACATTGCTTTAGTATGATATCTGACTTCTGTAAAAAAAAATTCGGACTTTAAATTAAATCGTGTTCTTTTGCAAGATAGTTTTCTATTTTGTTTTAAACGAAAATAATATCTATAAGTACATTGTAAAATTATTCATATACATTATCCAAAAACTAACACAAAATCATTTAAGTAATAGTGTGTATGCATATCTCACTTATGAGTTATGAATAAAATAAAATAAAAAAATCTCATTTCCTATTAGATTCATCATGCCACCACTAAATCCAATTAATGCATGTATGGTATATTATGATTTCATTTAATGTTTCTTTGAATATTTTGAGTTAAGATATGATGCAATAATTAAAGATTAATAAATTTTGATTCATAATGGAAAGGGTTACAGAAACGATGACCATCGGATGTCTTTCGCTGGGATGAGACTGGGATGGTCAGATTTAAGGTTTGTCTCTCAAAATGTTATCCGACCGCCCAACCTCAAAAACCCATTTTATTTTGTACTATAAATTTAATATCGCCGGCCTAGTGTACTCTTTAAATAGTTTATAATATAAATTTTATATTGCCATATTCATTCGGCGAATAATGCGCGTATTATTCGTTGCCGCACTTATTCGTGTACGCATCTATTATGAACTTCCCGGATAAATCGCGAATTATAAAATTCATTGCCGCACTTATTCGTGTACGCATCTATTATGAACTTCCCGGATAAATCGCGAATTATAAAATTCGTTGCCGCACTTATTCGTGTACGCATCTATTATGAACTTCCCGGATAAATCGCGAACTATAAAAAACTTTGGGCGTTGGAAAGAATTGACCGAGAGACCTCCATGTTAATATACCGCACACAAACCAACGGGCTTCGCCCTGTTTGGTGACTTATTTACATATTTTACAGTTATATAACAATTTTATCTTGTTTTCAACCCATTATTGTGGTTAAAAGCTATTTTAATTTAATATCATTTAACATAGCCGAATTTTGAACACCGAATTAGTATATGAAATAAGAATTATACACGTACGTATGCCGTTCCGTATTACTTCCGAAGACCGAATTTTACTTTTACGAATCCATATAATACTCGTATGTATGCCGTTCCGTACGTATGCCGTATTCCGAATTACTAGCTAGGGTAGACAGTAGTGAGTAGTTTTCTATCTATGTCTATACTTGTGGATAAGCATAGCACACAATAATTTATAAAGTCAAGAGCCTGATCTACTTTTGCAGGATTGATATAGGCTGATACCAAATTGTTAGGGACTGATACCATTTCATATAGGACAAAAAGGTTTTAAGCAATCCTGATCGTTGGATCGGCTGAATGGTATTAGCCCCAGTAATTCCGATATCAACCCTTATCAATAATGTACTTTTGGGTAATGAATCATGGCTGGTTAAGTGGAAAAATATGCTGGATTAGACAGCAATTCAAAATTAATTATTAGTATATATGCTGAAAGATTGATTTCTCACAACTTTTCTCGAGCATAGCATATGTTTGGGGTAGTAGTGATAATTTATTAAATAAATGAAGCAAATTCCAATGCTCGAAGCACATGGGGTAAAATGTTATTATCGTCTAATCGATGCACGAGAAGATTTCTATGATTATATTAGTTGTTCTCTCTTCTTTATTTCGAGATGCATGTGGGTATTGTTAACAACAAGAATATAGGATCAATATTTGGTTCTCATTTCTTAGTTTTTTTCTTCTTTTTAAAGGGGAAAGGCTAAACTGAATTGAATAGAAAATCAAGTAGCAACAAGAAAGTAAAAGCACCTGAAAGTGCAACCACGAGGAAAGGAGAAAGCCAAGCACAAACAAAAAAAACAAAAAAAACAAAGAAGCAACACAGCCCTGCAACAGCCTAGAAAGGAATCAAAAGTTGGCTCTCTACCAAGAAAACTTAACAACTTCAATAATGAAATTTCTTTGCTGAGTTTTTCTTCCCTCTACCTAGTTTATCATTGTTTATTTGACCCTCCACATCTAATTTATTAGTTATCCAGGAGTTCATCAGTTTCAGTGGGAAGAGAGCTTCTATAAACCCATGGCAACTAGAAAGATTTCCTCCCTTCTCTCTAAAACCTTCGGTACCTCACTAGTTTCACCACTAAAAGGTTTGTACTATCTTGATTCCTTTCCTTTTTAATTATTTATCATGGCTTTCTTTCGATCTTTACATTTGTTTCTCTTTTTTGGTGTTAACATTTTTCTTATATTCATGTTGATATCTTCAATTAAATTTGATGAACTCAGAAAAAAAAAATTGATTAATTCATGTCACGTTCATGTACATGTACATATCATACTTAGCTGTTATGATGGTTGTTGTTTAGATCAAAGTATGTTTTGAATTAAAAGATTGGATCTTGTCTTATCCTTTTAATTTGTTACAAACAAATTCAGGGAAGAATATCAACTTGGGAAGAAGCAACGTATGCAGATATAGCACTGCTGTTGCACTTGAAGAACCAATTACACCACCAGTTAAAGTAAACTACACAAAACTTCTCATCAACGGGGATTTTGTGAATTCTGCTTCAGGTTAGTTACTCTATTTATTTATTTTTAATTCGATTTTATTTGGTCGAACTAGTCTTTGCTCGGTCTATATGACCAATCGCACCAACTGCATATTTTAAGACCCGAAGTCTAGCTAATTAGGGGCTAAACTTATTATGACCCTTTACAGGAAAAACTTTTCCAACTCATGACCCAAGGACAGGGAATGTTATTGCTCATGTTGCTGAAGGTGATGAAGAAGATATCAATCGGGCAGTTGCCGCTGCTCGCAAGGCTTTTGATGAGGGACCATGGCCAAAGATGACAGCTTATGTAACTACTTTTGATTTTGATTTTGATTTCCTAAAAAATTACTTTACTTCAGTAAGCCAAGAATTTGGTTGATGGGATTGGAAGAGAACAATTAGATGTTTTTTTTTTTTTTCATTCCAAGTTTGTTTGGCTTTACAGGAAAGGTCAAGGGTACTTTTCCGCTTTGCGGATTTAATCGATAAACATAGCGATGAACTTGCAGCACTCGAGTCATGGGACACTGGAAAGACTTATGAACAGGCCTCTCAAATTGAATTACCAATGATTTCACGTCTAATTAGATATTATGCTGGTGAGTTAACCAAACCGATCAGTTCCTACAAAATTTGAAACTAACTTTAATTTAATTTACTTATGGCAACTGTATATCCGTAATCACCTTATGGTTTTGTTTTTCTTATCCTAGGATGGGCGGATAAGATCCATGGTCTCACAGTTCAGGCTGATGGTCCGTACCAAGTGCAAACCCTACATGAGCCCATTGGAGTTGCTGGACAAATTATTCCATGGAATTTTCCACTTCTCATGTTTGTATGGAAGGTCGCACCGGCTTTAGCGACGGGTAACAGTATTGTACTAAAGACAGCAGAACAAACACCGTTGTCTTCTCTATATGCGGCGAAGCTGCTCCATGAAGTGGGTTCTCATAATTTATTTGCAGTAGTTTAGTCTTCATTTTCTGAACACATGCTTTAGGTTTCTAAGCTCTGTATTGTTCTTTGCAGGCTGGCCTTCCTAAGGGTGTTCTGAATGTGATTTCTGGATTTGGTCCAACGGCTGGTGCAGCTCTAGCTAGTCATATGGATGTGGACAAGGTATGTAATTTTCCTATACCCAAGGAAGAATATGCATCGAAGTATGTAGAATGAACATATAAATTGTTCTCTCGAGTGCTAACATAAAAAAGGCCGACTTCTTCGCAGCTTGCTTTCACAGGATCAACTGAAACCGGCAAGATTGTTTCTGAACTGGCTGGTAGAAGCAACCTTAAGCCAGTGACTCTAGAGCTTGGAGGGAAATCTCCCTTCATTGTATGTGAAGATGCCGACATTGACAAGGCTGTTGAAACGGCTCACTTTGCTCTATTCTTTAACCAGGTAAGTGAATCTAATGGAAATTTTGCACGAACTGATTTACTAGCTTACATTGATATGAATTGTGGAATTTCAAGATCCTAAACATGATTTTTCTATAGGGACAATGCTGCTGTGCTGGGTCTCGTACTTTTGTACATGAAAAAGTTTATGACGAGTTCTTAGAGAAATCGAAGGCTCGTGCTATGAAACGTGTTGTTGGTGATCCCTTCCAGAAGGGTGTGGAACAAGGTCCTCAGGTGAATTATCTCCACTTTGCATAACCCAGTTTAATTTTATGAAATTAAATCACGTAGTGAGTCTTGTAGTTTATCTTCATTTCATCTAGAGTGATTCTCTACTGATCGAGAGAAAAACAGATCAGCTCGGTTTAAAAAGCTCGGTCAGCTAGTCATTTCTTTTATTCTCTGGGTTTGTTCACTGATATTTCCGCATTCTCCTATGAGTATATCAGATTGATTTAGAGCAATTTGAGAAGGTTATGAAGTACATTAAATCTGGTATTGAAAGTGGTGCTACTATTGAAACTGGTGGTGAGCGATTTGGCGACAAGGGTTTCTATATTCAGCCTACTGTCTTCTCAAATGTCCAGGTATCGTATCATATACTATTTCCATCACATCTAAATCATAATCGCGCGCCTTCAACTGATAAAATTGAATGTGTACGGAACTAGGATAACATGTTGATCGCAAAGGAAGAGATCTTTGGACCCGTGCAGAGTATCTTGAAATTCAAGTAAGCTTTTGACTCATCATTATAATTCATCTCATTGCTTATAAAAATATTATTCTTCACTTACATGACAATATCTTTTTCCATAATTACAGAGACCTTAACGAGGTGATCAAAAGATCGAATGCAACAACTTACGGTTTGGCTGCAGGAGTTTTCACCAAGAACATAGACACAGCGAACACCGTTACCCGTGCGCTGAGAGTAGGAACTGTATGGGTTAACTGCTTCGATGTTTTTGACGCAGCAATTCCTTTTGGTGGTTACAAGATGAGTGGGCATGGCAGAGAGAAGGGAGTATACTGTCTTGATAATTATTTGCAAGTGAAAGCCGTGGTTACTTCTTTGGACAATCCAGCTTGGTTATAACCTTGATAAGTGTTAGGATCTCTTTGCTTCTCTTCTTGTCTGTGATGCTGTTTCTTGGGAGTACTCTTTAATATGAAAATTATGTTTTTGAAAACTTATTTGTTCAGCTCTTCTTGTAGAACCCTTGAATTCTCTGCTATTTTTTGCTCCACAATAGGTGATGCAACTAGCATGTTTTTTTTTTATTGAAGTTCCCGGAAGGTTCTCTCCTTAGCCCAAAAAAAGAAACTTCTCGGAGTTAAATTTAAATTTTGTAACAATAAGTTCGTTTAGGCTCAATTACCAATAAAAATGCCAACACAACGGCAGGAGAACACAACCGTACTCTTACCGGCACTCTGTACATTACAAAAGCCATGATTCAGTAAAGGATTTGGCTACAAGCACCGTTTATCCTCTTGCGAAAACGTTGTTCTTTTAACAGAAATGTTCCCACGGGACATTTCTTGCTTAGAGAGAAAAGCAATCAACCACTGGTGCTTTTGTAGTTCTATTCTTCTATCTAGAGAGTTTCCTGTTACAAAGATATAGTAGTAGTTTTATTTCTATTTGTAGATAGATATTAGTATATATGTGAATAGTTTATGGTTCAAATGCAGAAGCGGGTTATTAATTCAAAGACACTAAGGATAAATTAAATAAGAATGAATTGGAACCCGTGGATTGTGTTTCACGTTCTTGAACCTCCAAACTCGGCAATGAGTTTGCCACAAAAATGAAAATTGTAGGCACCGTCCAACAGGATTAAGTGATCAAACGCTTATTAGCATCAAGCAAACACATGGAGGCATGAAACAAGACACTTGTTGGTGAGAATTAAAATTAACCCAAGAACTAACTTAGCCCGACTACAATTTTTGAAACACTTCTGTTCTCGAATCTTATGTTGTGATATAATATCTAGTCGTTCAAGAGATAGGAACACAGTCCAAAAGAAATCCTACATTAGAAGATCATAGCCCTTCAAAGATTGAGGAGAAGAATCAAGGATCTTGTTATAAAGTTGTTTTCGTTTTGATGGTTTAAATATATATAATTTTTACTCCTTTATAAAATTTGATCACTTGTTAATTATGTAATATGATTAAAAACTTAAAAATGATTGCATTTTTTAGTTTTCTTACATAAAAATGAATGAAAGTTGTGAGTAGAGGTGTAAAACGTGCCGACCCGTCACATCCCGGCACACGATGTCGCGTGCTTCACGTGCCATGTGCCGTGCTGTGCTGTGCCAACGATTTAAACGTGATGTGTCGTGTTGTGCTTTACTAGTCAAAAGCTAGGCACAGCACAACCCACGGGCACAACACACGAATAAACGTGCCGTGCTGGCACACGTGCTATAAACAATTTGAAATCACTTAATGTATACATTAAGTCGGACATTATCACAAGAATTTAATTAGACAACATATCATTTGAAATTATTTCAAATTAAACTAACAAGTTTATTCAATAAAAAAAAATACCCCATCAAATATAAAATTGGATTATTGTCATGTAAATTAATGTTCTAGTTAAATATAGGTGACGACATTATAACAACAATATTGAAATATATTTTCCAAATATTAAGGTATTATATGTGTTCTTATAAATAAGCCATCATAAAATGTTAAAAACTAGCTAGAATAGTGACTCTTTTGTGAAATATACAAAAAATGTGATGTATTATGCCTTGTTATATGGTGCATTTGTACATGTTATGTCGTGCTTTCTTAACGTGATGTGCTGTGCTGGGCCACGTGCTTATCCGTGCCACGTGATGTGTTGTGCTACTGTGCCAATTAGTCAAACCCAGCATATCCCATTTAACTAACGTGCTGTGCCGTGCTGGGCTAGGCTGTGCTCAAATTTTAGCGTGCTGTGCTCGTGCTGGCACATCCCAATTTACACCTCTAGTTGTGAGAGATCTTAAAATATAAACTTTGTATAACAACTACAACCATTTTTCGGTTTCCACCTCCATTTCTTACTATGTCTCCCCTTTTTTGAATCAGTAATGGTGCTGACGAGTGTCGAACTCAGATTTCATCACCTATGGAATTCACCATTGTACATATTACGGTGATACCAGCTACTGTGTGTCTTCACTTCCTCGCAATGAGACTACTGTACCCCATAACCCTTATTATTTTGTTCCAAGTACTAGTATAAGGTGAATACATATGATTCTATACATTGTAATTCAAATGAAAAACTCTCAAGCCGAAACCTAATACTTGATTTGAAGTAAAAAAAAAGCAACACAGCGCATCTTGCTTACTTCATGTATTTTTGAGGTGTCTGTCATTATTACAGTTGAGTCGAGAAAAATCACTAGATATTCATAAAAAAAAACTTTTTTTTAACCCATCCGGACATATATAGATTCCTGGTTCTGTCGGTGGACTATACCAAAAATGCTAGCAAGTACAGACGTGAACCATTGACCTACACGCTCACTATCTTGATTTTAAAAGCTGCAAACTGTAAAGTACGAGAGCAAATTACACAATGACGTGCTAGCTAGATAAATAATTATATATGATATGATATGAGAAGAAGGTACTCTATGATTTTAATTTAGACTAGTCTTAATTTACATAGTTAATTAATATAATGCGTAGTGTGGAAAGATTCGATACACAATGACGTGCTAGATAATATCGAACAAGCACACTTATAACAACAAAGTTATTCGGTAGAAGATTACTAGATTAGAGACACAAAAGTCGTACATTCAATGGGGGGGGTTAGAGATTTTGCTACTAACTTATATATACGCAACATTATTAACATTTCAAGTAAAAATGCCACAATTGTGCGGATGTAGAAATTGAACAATAGCTATAATTGATGCATGTTGAAAGTGTTAGTTAGAAATGAAGAGACATATACGAATCCTCCCATAGAAAGTGGTGATTGTTTCTTAGGAAACTAGTCTAATTAATCCAACTGTAACTACATGCTAACTGCAGACAACCTTTTGCATCTATCGTATTTCCTTCTAATCAAATTTATAAAAAAAATATTATTTGATCAAATACTCGTTAGTTAAGCTTACGTATACTCCTAAATTTTGAGACTGTGCCAAAAGTGCTAGCAAGTATAGACATGAATCATTGTCCTACACGCTCACTATCTTGATTTTAAAGGTCCAAACTGCAAAATATGAGAGCAAGGTACACAATGACGTGCTAGATAAATAATTACATATGATATGAGAAGACAGTACTCTATGAGTTTAATTTAAACTAGTCGTAATTTACGTAGTCAATATAATGCGTAGTGTGGAAAGATTCGATACACAATGAGGTGCTAAATAATATTGAACAATGACACTATAACAGCTAAGTTGTTGGGCAGAAAATTAGAGACACAAAAGTCGTACATTCATACAAGTTTACTATATTATGATTATGATATAATATATTATCTATAGGGTGGTTAAACATTTTTCTCCTGACTTATATATGCGCAACATTATTATCATTTCAAGTAAAAATGCCACAATTGTGCGGGATGAAGAAATTGAACAATAGCTGTCATAGATGCATGTTGAAAGTGTTAGTTAAGAATGAAGAGACATCCCAATAGAAATGAATCCTCCCATAGAAAGTGGTGATTGTTTCTTATGAAACTAGTCTAATCCAACTGTAACTACATGCTAACTGCAGACAACCTTGTGCATCTATCGTATTTCCCTATAATTTTTAAACAGTTTTTTTATCAGTAAGGGTTTTATACTCATTAGTTAAGCTTACGTATACACCTAATATTCTATACACTTCCTTAAGTGAGTATATAAATTTATACGACAGAGACAACAACCACACTCAAGTGGGTGGGGTGAGCAGTAGTATTTTTCTATTATCTGTGTGTATATGTACAAGGGAACGCGTGAATCACATGAGTGATCAGTACTAATGGAGCTACGAATCTTATATGGGTAGAATTTCTTAATCGACTAATTAATAATTAAGCATCTAACTTAGCTACTTCATTTACTTTGATTAACAACTATTCAACTAATTCCAAAATCTTACAAGCTACTCTCTCTCTATATATACTACTCATGAGTGATGACTGATGAATAGGTTACTAAACGATCATCACCTTAATAGGAAGTTATAAGAATATGGCAAAAGTTACTGATGGTCAACCTGGTGAAGTTATCCTAGACGAAGAAGAAAGGAACCCACCGTTGATACATGGTAGTCGTAAACGAGGAGGTTGGGTCACCTTTCCCTTTGTAACAGGTATAACTTATGCTGTAATTTGTGTTTTTTTTTTTTTTTCAGCAATTGGCAATTGCATAATTCTGTTTGGTTTACTAAATATAACGGGAAAATGGGTATATGTGCAGTGGCCATATTAGGCTTAACAGTTGGTTCTGCTGGCTGGGCAGCAAATATAATCGTATTACTAATCACAAAATTCAACTTCATGAGTATTGATGCTGCTCAAGTCTCGAACATAGTCAATGGTTCTAGTAATTTCATTCCTATATTTGCTGCTATCATGGCTGACTCCTTCTTTGGGAATTTCTCCGTTATCGTTGTTTCATCAATAATCTCCTTGATGGTAAAATACTGATCAAGTTTTGATTGAGTTTATTTAATGGTGATTTAGACATAGAGTACTAGATTTCCACATACAGACCATTTTGGATAGAATGATTCTAAACAGACCGAAAAAGTAGACTACACCAAAACAATATCTCACTTTTTGTCTCACAATTTTTTTATGTGGGCCCAGCGGGCCCCGTGGAGGACAGCAGGGTCCCATTTTTTGGGTTTGTTGTGTCTAGCGGTTTCCCATGTGGTGTCAATCACACGGTTCACCAAGAATTTTTGTTTTGGATATTGCGTTTGTCCAGTTTTGTTAATAGGTACCTATACAAAAAGTAATAATACGTTTTTCTAATTTTTCAGGGCTTAATATTATTCATGTTGACGGTGACAATCCCTTCCTTACGGCCTCTAGAGTGTGCATTGAATGTCACAGGCTCGTCATCAGCGACATGTGAAGCAGCATCAGCTCTACAACTTGCAGTGTTATACTTGTCCATAACACTAAGTGCGTTAGGATTAGGAGGAACACGTTATACAATTGCAACGATGGGAGCTGACCAATTTGAAAAACCCAAAGATCAAGCAAGTTTTTTCAATTGGTATTTCTTCAGTTTATATGTAGGTTCAATTATAGGAGCTGTTGGTATTGTCTATATTCAAGACAACGTTGGTTGGGATTGGGGAGTTGGAATATGCCTCGTTGCCAATCTCGTTGCACTAGTGGTTCTCTTGGTTGGTAAACGTTATTATCGTCAAGTCGAACTCGAAAAAAGTCCTTATCAAAGCTTAGCACGTGTTGTTGTAGCTGCAATTCAGAAGAGGAAAGTGTCGACTTCACCGGAAACTAGAACATTTTACCATGGGTCTAGTGATGTTGTATCTGTTCAACCTTCTCCTCCTTCTTCCAGCTTGAGGTACGCGTAAAATCACGATATCCTTTTTTCACCATGCGAATAGTTTCAGGATTGAGCCCGCCAAGAAATAACATTGGATAAATGCTATGCAGATTTCTAAATTGTGCAGCGCTAAAAACAGAAGGAGACACAAATGAAGATGGGACAATTGCGAAAGAATGGAATCTATGCACGGTACAACAAGTAGAGGATTTGAAAACCATAATCAAAATTATACCCCTTTGGTTGTCAAGTTTTCTGATAAGCATACCCATAGGAGTTCAAATCAGTCTAGCAGTGCCACAAGCATTAAGAATGGATCGTCATATTGGAACTAAATTCCAAGTCCCAGCGGGTTCTTTCCTTGTTTCCACTCTACTTGCTATGGCAATATTTATCACCATCGTCGATAGCTTGGTCATGCCGACCTATCAGAAGTTGAGATGTCGCCCTCTAACACCTCTCCAACGTGTAGGCATTGGTCATGTTTTAACTATCGCTGGTATGGCTGCATCTGCCATCGTAGAAAGGAAACGACTGAGCATCGTTTGGTCCAAGAATCTCACATCGTCCACATCTGCTGTGACAATGTCGGCTTTTTGGTTAGTACTACCTTTGGCTTTAGTTGGTGTTGGTGAGGCATTCCATTTTCCTGGACCGGTTTCTTTGTATTATCAAGAATTTCCAGTTTCGCTTCGAAGTACTTCAACCGCCATGATATCTTTGCTTGTTGCTGTGGGGTTTTATCTGAGCACAGCCATGATTGATGTTGTTCGAAGGAGTACTGGATGGCTTCCGAACAATATCAACCATGGAAGATTAGATAACATGTTTTGGTTATTAGTTGTGATTGGAGTACTAAATTTTGGCTACTTCATAGTTTGTTCAGTATTGTATACATACAAAAATGTGGCTGATACTGATGAAAAGCTAATCATGGTTGGGGATGATAATCAACCAGGAAATAAGAGCTAATGGACAAGTATTAAGCATGGAAGTTTATCGAGAAAACGCAAAGAATGTATGTTAAGGTTATATTTTATTTCATTGTAGTTGGTTTCTGAAATTGGATCATGTATAGTTTACCGAGCTTTGGCAAAAGACCAAAATTTCAGCTAAAGCAATAAAAATTTCTTTCTACCCGAAAAAAAAAAAAAACGGTACTAAGTTTTTACAGGATGTAAATAACAATCAATTCTTCTTAATATAAAGGAGAATGTTTATGTTGATGTGTCAGCACCACATAATTCCCCAGATTTTTTAGAAAATCTACGCTGCCATGTGGAATATATACCTGACGTGTTTCACCAATTCAAGTGAAAACACGTGAAATCACAATCTAACCAATTCAAGAAGATACAACGAAATATTGGGTCGCGTCCCTTCATCGGAAAACTTTATATTCTAAAACCTGTTTTTCTCCTTCACGTCAATCACTTCTATATGATTTAACTTTTTTGGTCGATGCAATTATAAATCATAGTTACCTATCTCTCTCATGGTTGTCAAGGAATCTTTCGATCAATCAATTTAAGTTTATGAGATATGCATTGCCTTGGATTTGGGGCTTTCCATTCGCAGCTTCGCTGAGTTAATCTGATTGTTACTAATCTTTTCTTTCAAATCATTATTTTTTCTGTTTCTTTTCCTTCGGATTGTGAACAGAGATTCATGTTATTCAATCAGTTTGCATATATAGGCATAACTTAATACATGAATCAGCCCTGATTTTTTTTTCCTTTTTTTCAAATTAGTTGTTTTCTGGTGTTTGCCTTGATGCAGCACATTTGTGAATTGCATAGTGTGTCGTCGATCAACAAATTTGTGAACTTCGTCCCGTCTGGTGTCACGGCATTCAATTTCCGTAATACAGAAAAAAGTATGGCGATGCTATCCATATCAATAATCAAACTCCTGGAAGATTAAAAGAAAAAAAATGGGAGAAGGAACGACGCATCAGTTGAATTTGGTAAACGACAAAACATAACGACTCTTTTCAAGAGTCTCTTATTTAATGTATTTTCCAAGAGTTCCGACTATTAAAAGTTTAAATTTAAAACCATATTTATTGACGACGGTAGGGAACAACAAAGCCTGATGCAACTTCGTCACGAAGTTCTTAGGATATGAGCATTTCTGCAATCCTACGAGAGTCTTATTCCATCCATGTTTCCGCCTACTGTTGCACAGGTAAGAATCTGATTCCCGATTCTCTTCTTCTGTCTTCCTATGTAGGGTTTGACCAAGGGGGAGTGCCAAAAGATTGACCATTTCTAGAAATTTATGCTTCGCTTGGTAGCATGGTCCCTGCTAAACAACATGAAGGGATTGTGGTTGTTTGTTTTTGGTGGCAGACGAGAAAAACCTAACACCAGTAGCTAGGTTTGATAACC
This sequence comes from Papaver bracteatum, assembly GCA_023529315.1. Taxonomy (NCBI): domain Eukaryota; kingdom Viridiplantae; phylum Streptophyta; class Magnoliopsida; order Ranunculales; family Papaveraceae; genus Papaver; species Papaver bracteatum. The sequence continues at coordinate 317,179 of JAJJWX010002688.1, read as the reverse complement.
TATGCCTAGGTTTTTTTACCACGACAGACTATTGAGGATATCTTATTCAAATTAAAAACAATGGTAAGAAAATGGCAAATTTAGCCGAAAAATATGCTTCTCTCAGTAATAAAATCTGGATTCATAGTTCCTCTTTTTTGTTTCATTGCAATGGCAATTTGGACTCATTTTGTGAACTTAATGGAAAACAGTTTGTCAGTATGTGACATAGTACTGATGTCTCAAGAAGTGGAAGTTAACGATTCTAACTCTATAAATTAATGTACGTATTATCTTCCTTTGGCTTAGTTTCTGACTTCTTGGTTTGGTTATTTGGGCATGTATGTTCTTATGCAGGGTAACAACACCTATTGATTCTCTGTCACGAACGAAGAAGAATTTTACGACATAGTAATGGAGTCTAAAGAAGAGGTGGAAGGTAACGGTGCAAACATTATAAAGTATTGTACGTATTATCTTCCTTTAATTGGCTTAGTTTCTGAATGGAATGTGTACATTTTAAAGGTTCAGTTACGGACAACTCTTCTTTTCAATGATTGTAGTTCATTCTGTTCTTTTTGTATACCCGTTTAACTCTTACTTTATAAAGATTTTCCAACAAATCACTTGCAAATTAATCCTTTATAAATTTTCCAACAAATCACTTGCAATTAATCCAACGCTGTAGAATGTGATGCATTTTGTAGGCGCAAGTAACCAGCCATGTTTCTGATTTTCTATATGCCAAATCAGTTAACATTGTTATCTTAGAGCACCAACAGCAAGGTTAACTTACATTTATCACTTCTTCTTTTAGGTCAGTTAGTGAACTAGCCCGTGCATTTGCACGGGTTTACAGAACTTGTTACACAAATATAACAGAAAGAAATGAGAAAAACTTGAGGTAAAGTAAACTACACGAACCTAAGAAAAAAAGACAAGTGGAATCAGAGACAGCCTACTGTTGGGATATTTCCATTCTGACAGTTCTTTTCTTAATTTTCTTGCAAGCCATGTCTTCATATTTCATGAAGTTAGAGTTTCTATCTGTTCAGGGTGTCGTATATTTAAATACCAAAAAATGCTGATGATAGCGATAAAAACTCAATCCAAGTTGATTGGAGTAATTATTCTTGGTTATTCTAGAATTTTTTCAGTGTCGTATAATTACCAAAATGTTGATGATAGTAATATGAACTCAATCATAGTTGATGATTGTTAGAATAGGGCATCCAACTCAAAACCAATTAGCTATGAGTGGAGAGGCCCTAAGGATTATAAACTGCAGGATCTTAAATAACCCAGACAATGTGGGACTAATAATCTCAACACGCCCCTCACGTGTAGCCTCGTTGGGTCTAACATGTGGATAATTAAATCAGGTGACGCGGAGTAAAGGCGCGGTCTAATGACTCATCGCAAATAGCCTGCTCTGATACCATGTTAGAATACGGTCATCCAACTCAAAACCAATTAGCAATGAGTGGAGGGGGGCCCTAAGAGATTATAAACCACATGATCTTAGATTTTCCATACAATGTGGACTAATAATCTCAACATGCCCCCTCACGTGTAGCCTCGTTGGGTCTAACACGTGGACAATAAATCGGGTGATGCGGAGTAAAGGTGCGGTCAAATGACTCGACACAAATAGCCTTCTCTGATATCATGTTAGAATATGAGCATCTAGCTCAAAACCAAATGGCAATGAATGGAGAGGCCCTAAGGGATTATAAACCGCAAGATCTTATATGCCTAGACAATGTGGGACTAATAATCTCAACACGCCCCCTCACGTGATAATCAAGCAAGAGATAACAACTGATTAAGAAGTTCTAAGTAGCGAAGCTTTTCGCTTTGTTGCAAGGTTTAAGGATAAGGGATTGGGAAAAATGCAAGCTGTCTTGGGAGTATTAATTACTCCCTCATCTCTAAAAAATAGACAAGTTTGTGTGTGAATTTGCACACAAACATGCCTATTATTTTGAAACGGAGGTAGTGTGAGATTTGTATCTTATAATAGTTTTTGCAGGATAAATAAATGGGAACCCCAACTTGTTTCGTATCCTGCAAATTTTTGAAAGAAAATGCATTAAATGCCACCAATGCATGACTTGTTTGATCTCTAGCCGTTTGATAAGCCTCCTATTTAATGTGGATATTTGAAGTCATTTGCAAAAGCCAGCAAAAATTAGCTAATTTAAATATAAAAATCCGATGGATTTGGAATTTTTACTGCGAAGAAGAAGGGAGCAAATCGTCTGTCCCAATATCTCTCCCTGTCCCCCTGTCCTCTCACGTTTTTTTTTTCTGTACACGTGTCACACAGCCATTGGCTGAGACAGGGTACAGGGTCCCTTTTTAGGGACAGAGGATCTCCACCGGAAGAAGAAGGCTTCTTCCTCTCTGTTAACATATACTTTCTTTTTCTTCTTAAAAAGATAATATTTTTCTTTTTCAAGGGAATTTAATGAAATAATAAATAATTAAGATACCCGGATGGAATGAACATCCGCGTTAGACTGAAACCTGTAAATCACCCCTTTAAACGAAACAGAAGAAAGACAATTCTAATGGCATATTTATCAGCTACCCTACTAGTACTAGAATGATGGACTGTTTCTTTTTTGTTATTTTGATAAGAGATGGTGGACTGACTCTGGTAATGGAATACATAATAGAAACAAGAAATGCTTAAGATGTAAACAAAGAAATTAAAATGAACTCTTGAACCCACAAAAACAAATAAATAAATAAATAAATAGCAAAATACAACTATTGTTTATATTTTTTATTATTATGAAGCTATCGATCATACATAACAAGAAGATCGATCTTCTTCTAAATGAAACTTTATAACTCAATTTCATTTGTATGGCACGGGCCTGAGTTGCCTGACGGAACCAAAAACGCTATCTTCCTGTCACTTTAATTGATAAAGGCAGCCATAGGATCAAAACTCAGTCTGTGAAAAATCAATTCTTCCTTTAAAACACGTTCTTCCTGCTCTATATTGCCCACATAGGTGTTCGAGTTAAGAGAAACAAAACTCTTCATATAAGTCATACAAAACCAGTACCAATGGCTGCCTTCATATAAGTCATACAAAACTTGTGATATATTGTTCAAAATACCTTCGCCAATTTTCAACATTCTACCATTTTTGTTCTTTAAGTCATACAAAACCAGTAACGGTGAACTATAGTCCTTGATGACGTAGTAGTACCCAATCTCTAATAGAACCTGATCATCTTTCAAACACTTTATCCTCCTCAAGTATTGAAACATTGATTCATCAATCATTTCCACCCGAGGAATGTTCCAGATTTTTATCCAAGATTCCTGTACTCCATAATCCAGCATCTTCCATACATCAAAACCGTTCACTTCAGTACTGCAAAGCATACAAAGACAACCATCGAACACGTCCATATATTTATCACTAACGTCGACCAGACTTTGTGGTTGTGGAATTTCTTGTGCAACTCCCTTTTCAACATCAAAAGCAATCAATACTTCAGAGTAGGGGGCTTAAACTGTTTTTGCAAACCAATGCAAGGATCCGCTAAAGAACACCCCTGGTGTAGTATGATTCCCAAACTGAAAGGGAAACTCAAAGGGATAAGTAGATGTTTCCATGAATTTGATTTCAGTGAATATATACTGACAACAGATCCATCGTAATTTAGATAGCGAAGAGTAGAACCCGAAATACTGACGAATATGAAGTCATCAGTCTTATAATCATGGCAAAATCCGTTTGCACGAACATCTACATACTGTTGAAACGGATATAATATTGTTGATATTGGTACTAGGTTGTATTCTTCAGTGTAGGGATTCCAAATGCAAGGTATACGGCAGCAATTAATAAAATAAATTAAACAAACCACCCCACCGGAAGAACCCAAAATCACAACATCAGAGACGTCAGAACAAATGAAAGGAAAACTAATTTCCTTAATATTCACATACTCGCGATAACGTTCGCATGATAGTACTGCAGCTGATGAATAATCATCGTGCTCTACACAATGTAATTTGTTAACACCATGTTTTAAGATGAAAGAAAACTTTTTAAAAGAGGAAAAAAAATTAGGGCTTCTTATCTTGAGGTTCCATGGTTTATTCACACACCTGAATCTAGCGAGTGATTTTCCTGGTAACTTCCAAAGAATTTCATGGATCATTTCTTCAGGAAGAGTTGGAATTTCAAGAATCATGTCCGAGCCTTCCTGTGATTGCTTCCTATTCTTCTTGTTTTTCACTGTAGAAACTGTTTGTTTTAACATTAGGGTTTGCTTGTTAAACTTCATGGTTTTTGCTGTTGTTGTTATTGTTTTAGGGTTTTGGGATAGTTGATGTATAATATTTATAAACGCGTGCAGATTCAAGGTAGTTGGTAGAACTTGTGCATCATCGTTCATTTGTAGGTAGTAGGTAGAACTTGTGCATCATCGTTCATTAATATAACGGTTCAATTTTTTGAAAACCCAAATGTACATACACGAATTCAAATATTTCTAGATAGACCTTCTCAAGGGATAGGTCCGGTGGAGTGGGATAGGTCCGGTGGAACTGACCGGTACGTATCCCGTACCAAACAGGAAAAAAGAAGGCACTGCCTAGTCAGTCGGCTAGCTTTACTAATTGGAAAAGAACTTTATACTAAGCAACCCTCCTATCCAAGATGATTACCATATATGTATATACACGATCGGACACATCTATACTTATGCTGGCCACATAAAGGTAATATTGAAAACTCCCTAACTGGAATCATAGGAATGCAAACTGAGAAGGTTAGGTTCAATGTTGGAGGTAAAATCTTTGAAACAACTGCAACAACTCTTACAACGCCCATCGATTTTATAATTTTATAGACTCCTATCAAGTACCATGGAGAGAGAAAGAGCACAAAAACCGCTCTATCTGGAAAGAAAAATCTTCATGGTATCAATGGAGACTATAGGTAACACAGAAGGAATTACAGTGGAGGAAAAGAAACGAAGGGGATTCAGTTCTTCGATACACTTCTCATCGACATGGCGTCGGCTGGTGGATGTGTTGAAGGAGGCGATGGACTATCACTGTTCGAGGACAAGATGGCCGAAAAGGGAAGGTGAGGCTTCATACTTATGCGAGGTGAGGGAGAATGACGGGGGGAAATATTTCAGAGTTTCAAGAGTAAGAAGAGGAGATGGACCAAGATCATATGCAATTTGTATCCCTTGTGGAGATGGAAGTTACTACTGGGGATTGATTTACAGAGAAATCCTAAGGGAGCTGCAGAATAATAACTTGTCCAGGAGATCAATTCAGAAACCGCCTACCAGTTCGGACTTCCAACACTCGATCTCAGAGAGTGAACTACAAGTGAGTCCAAAAAGGGGGTTGATTAAAGTGATGGGGAAAGCGAATTGGCAGACGGTGGCTAGTGAGATTTTAAGACAGATGCAGTGGAAATCGTTTATAGACTTGGAGATTTCTGATGAACAAACGGCACATATAGAACTGGCAAAAGAATACTGGCTGGATTTATGGAAGCCAAAAAAAATCAAGGTAGAAGATTCAGTGGTAACACTATCACAGGCGGTGGAGGAGACATTAGTCAGGGAAAAAAAGAACGGGGAGATTAAAGAAGTGGAAGAACATGATGTCACTATACCTATTCAGGCAATGTCAAGATATGGGAAGTGGCTGAAAATCCGAGGCATTCCACACAAATCATGGAATTACGGATTGTTCAAATCAATTGGTGACTCTCTAGGGGGGTTTATGGATGTGTCGGACGGCACTTTGAAGAAAGAAAGTTTAAAATTGTTCAGGATATCGGTTAGGGGAGAATTTTCGGAAATTCCGGCTATTCTCATGGTGGAAGAAGGTAATCATAAGTGGGCTGTTTCAATTGAGTGGGATTACAACTTTAATCCTAAAAATAAGGCTACTTTAACGGAGTACAAACGACTTTTAATAGAGTTTGAAAATAAACAGAAACTTACAAATTCAAACAAAGATACTCCAACGAGGCTAGGAGCCAAATCGGTCCGAGTGGAAGAATCGACAACGGATGAATCGGCAATGAAAGAATCGTCAGTGGAAGAATCAAAGAACGGAAGAGTCGGCCTCAGAGGTGTGGACTAAAGGAAAGAGAAATGAAAAGGAAACCTCATTGGCATACATGCCAAAACCTATAAAAAGTTCGACTACGAACCAACAAGCGTTGGAGAGAGTGAATAAGGTGGGAGAAATCATTCGGAAGGATTCTGTGAGTATGATTGGGAGGAAAGGGGGAGATCGATCAATAACAAATGGGATTGGGAACAATAATAACTCGGTGACGATTGGAAATGGGGATGAAGTTCACAACTCACAGGCTAGTATTGCGGTACATACTAGCAATAAATTTCATTATTTAGAAGTTGCTACAAGTGATACTGAAGTTACTACAGAGTCTAGATTGGAAGTAATTGATAGTGTACTGGCAGCTGAAGCAAATGGTTGGCCTAATGTTCTGATTGAAAGCGTAATGGAGTCGGAAGTGAACGCTAGGTCAAAGGAGGTGGGAGATGAAGATTTCGTATCAAAAAAAAGTTAACCAGGCGAATTTTAGTGGTCATTGTTCGCGATTGACTGAAACAGAGAGAATAGAGGGAGATGGGGATACAACGGTAGAGGAACGCTACAGGACAATAAGGCTTCTTCATCGTGTAACTGGACAAAAATCAGCTCGTCTTGCACACTATTTGATAGATTTTCCCAATGAAGGGGTGCTTGAATACTACACCTCTGCAAATGAATAACCCAAAGGAGCTTTTTCATGTTATGGAGGACAACATAGTGATTAACATTGGGAATCTGCAGAAGACAGACATTGATTCAAATGAGGTTATCTTCTCAACCTCTAAACTGGTGGTGGAGTTATGTTGTAAGTTGGGAGGAATTGCGAACAAAGACGAGAAGCGAGCAAAAGAGGTGATTGATGAAATACTATTCAAATATAGGGACAGATATAAGGCAATTGAAAATGGGAAGAAAGTGCAAGATAGCGGCAACTCTCAAAATTCAGAAGAATCACAAGAGAGTGATGAGGAAATAGGTGAAGTGAACTCCGGGGAGATGATGGTAACAAATGGGGTCTAAAATCATAGACTGGAACATAAGGGGGTTAAATGCGTTCGACAAGCAAGTGGCGGTCAGGGACTTAATTGCTTCTCATAAGTGCTTGATTATGGCTTTACAGGAAACTAAGTTGGTTAATATGTCTAGATGGTTTGTTAGACAACTGTGGTTTGATGCAGATTTTGAGTGGGAGTTCATTCCTTCTCGAGGGGTTACTGGTCACAGTGGGGGTGTGATGACAATTTGGGATGGTGCGGCCTTAGAGTTGTTGGACAAAAGAATGGGAGTTAACTCAATTTCTTGCTTATTCAGATTTAAAAGCAACGGATTCAAATTCATTTTCACTAATGCTTATTCTCCATGCGACTACAACATGAGAGAAGCTTTTTGGAAAGACATTGCAGATATTAGACAATGGTCTAATGAAGCTTGGTGCTTTGCGGGAGATGTCAATGCTGTAAGAAACGATGCCGAAAGGAATAAAACAGGAGGTGACATTCGAAATATGAATTTCCTTAATGATTTTATTTTGGAGCAGGAACTGATTGATCTTCCGCTTAATGGTGGGGCTTACACTTGGAGTAACAGGCAGGAAGAACCTTTACTATGCAGACTAGACAGAATCATGGTTTGTACTTCTTTTGATGCTAAATTCTCTAATGCAACTCAAACTGCCCTGGTTAGAACTGTTTCAGATCATAATCCTCTGATGTTAGATTTGTTTTCAAGAATTAAAATGAACACAAGTTTTAAGATAGAGAACCACTGGCTGAAACATCCAGAGTTTATGAAGCTTGTAGAGATTTGGTGGAAGGCTATGGAATTTACAGGCTCACCTGACTACATATTGTTTAGAAAACTTCAGAACTTAAAAATTTTCATCAAGAAATGGAGCAAAGATAAGTTTGGTAATGTAAGGAAGGAGGAGGAGGAGCTACTGGAGAAGATTAAAACATTTAATCTGGAGGAAGAAACAACAACTCTTTCTACAGATCAGATTGAAGATAGAGCTAATTTATTAGTTAACCTAAACAATGTTAAGGTAACTAGAGCAAGAATGGCTCATCAGAGAGCAAAAGTCCAAGGTTTCAAAGAGGGGGACAAAAATACAAAAAAATTTCACAAGATGGCGAATGCAACAAGAAGAAGGAACTGTATCACTAAATTAGAGGTGGAAGGTGTTGACGTCTTTAACCAAGACGTGATCAAAAAAGAGATTCAACAGTACTACACTAACCTCTTTAGAGCGACAAATCCGGTGAATCCCTCTTTTGAGAGTATGAATTTCAGAAGAATTGAGTTGGAACAGCAGGAATGGTTGGAGAGACCCTTTGCGGAGGATGAAGTGCTACAAGCTATAAACAGATGTGGTGTGAATAAGGCACCAGGCCCAGACGGTTACAATGTCGAGTTCATTAAAGCGGGTTGGGATTTTTTGAAGAACGATATAATGGCGGCGGTAAAAGAATTTCATGAAAAAGAGAAGATGGACTGGAGATTGAACACGGCTTTCATGAAGTTGATTCCGAAAAAGGAAGACTCAGCAACGGTTAAAGATTTTAGACCATTAAGTCTAATCAGCAGCTTCTATAAGATCATCTCAAAGTTACTTGCGGAGAGAATAAAGATGGTAATGCCTAACCTGGTGTCTGAGACTCAAGGGGCATTTGTCAAAGGGAAGCAAATTCTGGACGGAATACTCATAGCTAATGAGTGCATAGATAGCAGAATACGGCAAAAAACACCGGGCATTCTTTGTAAAATAGACATGGAAAAGGCCTTCGACAATGTTAATTGGCATTCGCTCTTTAATATTCTTAAGAAAAATGGGTTTGGGGAGAAATGGATAAATTGGATTAAATGGTGTATCACAGGAGCAAAATTCTCAATTCTAGTTAATGGGGAGGCTACTAACATCATAAGACCTTCTAAAGGCATTAGACAAGGCGACCCGTTGTCACCTTTTCTATTTCTTTTGGTAGTGGAGGTTCTGTCAATGTTAATGAATGAAGCTGTGGGAGACAACAGAGTTAGTGGATTCCAGGTGACTACGGGAGGAACTATAATTTCTCATCTACAGTTTGCAGATGATACAATCATCATGATTAATGCTTCTAAGCTGGAGGTAAGGAGGCTTATGATAATGCTTGTGTTGTTTGAGGTGCTGACAGGACTGAAGTTAAACTTGGAAAAAAGCTCAATGATAAGTATCGGCGCAGATGAGTTGGTTAATGAACTAGCTGTGGAGCTAGGATGTAAGATTGAATCTTTACCTTTTACTTATTTGGGAATGCCGATAGGTGCTAGCAACAGAAATGTGGCAATATGGGAGGTGGTGATTGAAAGAATGAAGAAAAAGTTGGCTCCATGGAAAAGAAAATTTCTCAACAAGGCTGGTAGGGTGACTCTAATTAAAACTTCTCTGGAAAGTATTGCAACATATTACATGTCTTTGTATTATCTTCCGGTGGCAGTGGAAAAGAGATTGAACAGCATAATGAGAAAGTTTTTATGGGGGGAGGATGAGGAGAAAAAGAAAATGAGTTGGGTTTCTTGGAAAAAGATATGCAGGGCTAAGAAATATGGAGGATTGGGAATCAGAAGCTTAAGAATGATCAATAGGTCATTGATTGCGAAATGGCATGGAAGATACTGTGTTGAAACAACGGCGCTGTGGAGGAGAATTATGAGCGAGAAAACTGAATCTGATGATTCGTTCCTGGTACCTATACAGACCAAAGAATCACAGGGAAAGAGTTTGTGGTACAGTATTCTGAGAGCAAACAAAGACTTTTATGAAACGGTCAAAATCAGGGTAAAAAATGGGAAGAAGGTAAGATTCTGGCACGACTGGTGGGTGGAGAAGGGCGCTCTAAAGGATAAATATCCCAGATTATACAAAGTAAGTACCCAGAAAATGGAAACTGTGGAGAATATGAGGACAACTACTTGGAACTTTGTCTTTGGGAGAACAATGGGTCCAGCAGAGAGTATAGACTTGTTGGAAATTAAGCATGACTTAAGAAATTCATCTCTGACTCCGGGAGAAGAGGACAGCATTGAAGGTACTTGCACGGCGAAGGAAATTTACAACAAGATGACTGATCAGGAGGAGATATGGGAGTGTGCTAAAGTGGTGACAAGCAAGTTTGTGCCGCCTAAGGTCCTTTTTCTGGTATGGGCGGCTATGCACCACTCAGTGCCAACTCGTGTTATGCCACGAGAATAGAAGGGTCACGTTACTTCTAATCTTTGCTTATTCTGTAACGATAAAGAGGAATCTCAGGATCATTTGTTAGTTAACTGCACAGGGGTAAGGTACTTCTGGAATGAGTTTTTAAACTCATGTAATGTGCGATGGGTTTTTCAAGAGACAATCCGGGATTGTTTACAGAGCTGGAGCGTGAATAAAGTTGCAGGCAGGCTAAAGTTGGTGTGGAAATTGATTCCATTCGCAATTTGTTGGGAAGTATGGTTAGAAAGAAATAGTAGAATTCATGGGGGAAGGCATAAAACGAAGGACGAGATGGTGTGTGCTATGAAGATAAACATTCGTTTGTGGAGCTCGAGCACAGACATTTTCAAAGGATACTCGATGAATCAAATTCTATTCCATTGGGAAGAAGTTATGGGCATGAGATAGGTCTTTGTGAGAGTTCAAGTTTTAGGGTCTCATGTACTCGGAATTGATCTCTTTGTAATACTGTACATTTTTTCTCTTTAATACATCCTTTTCTTCTTCAAAAAAAAAACTCTTGCAAATGTGAGCCGGAATTCAATGTTTGGATCTATGATTGATTACGAGTGGAACCTCCAACCAAGAGAAGTAAACAAAGAATGCTTCATTGATCGAAACCCTGATTGTTTTTCTGTTCGGCTTGATCTTTTAGAACAGGTGAGCTTTATGTCCCTCCTCACGTACCTGACAAATTATTCTACAGGGAAGCTCTCTATTATGGTCTATTGGATCAAGTAAAAGCTGCAAAGTTTTTTGAATTCGGTAGTAACCGTTTAAAACTAACGAGTTCGGTTAGGGGTCAAGGTCCTGGGAATTGTAATGCAATTAGAGCAAGTTCTGATGGAGGTTGTGCTGTGGCTCATGGTAGCGTCGTTCGTATATATGATTGGATGCTTGAAGAACATCCACCATTAAATCTTGATTACCGAATAGTTAACGATATTGAGGGGATTGATTCAGAGAATTTAGTGATGAGTGTTTGCCAAGGCCAGAACTTAAGTTAGGAAGTTGGAGGAATAGGTGTTATTAGTTCATCAACAGGGAAATTGAGGCACAGATTTCAGTTAAACGAAGAAAAAGACAAGGTCAAAGGCTTCGAAGCTGGATCTTTATGTTTTAACTCTGATAATAAGATATTTGCTAGTTGTAGTGGAAAAAGTAGTTAAGGAATTGGATTCTGGGATCAAGTTAGCGGGAAACTAATTGGTTTTTTTGATTCGTTAGATGGTTTGCCTTTGAATTCGCGTTTCGGTAAAGCTGATAAGATTCAATGGTTAAATGAAAGTAATTTTTTATTTGCTTATGGATTATGTTGATACAAGTTCGGTAAACCCGCGCAATTGCGCGGGCTAGTTTACTATTACGGTTCGCCCAATCACTGCCTTCTATTGGATATTGACTTGATCTCTCCATCTTCCACTTATATGTAGCATCGTGTCATTTCCTCTGCCACATTTCATCCTTTGAAAAGTTTAATTTGTGAATACGTAGTCATTTGCATTACTGATTTGCCAAATCATCTCTCCCGCATACTCTCAATCGTGGAAATCAATGTACACATTCCCCCTCTCATTTAGGCTTCTAATTATATCACATATATTTTTTCTTTGGCCGTTGGTCTCTTTCTCTTGTTTGTAGATGTCAGTATACATTTTGTCATGAAGATTCACCAACAGTCACTTGTACTTTTTCTTTGGCTGTCTATTGATTACTTTCTTCTTCCAACTATAGTCAATACGTCGGACACGCATTTGTGTTTATAGGATTTTGTACCAATCCATCAGCATGTACAATTGAACATCAATGGATAATCTTATTAACTTTTCTGAATTTTGAATTACTCGGCACTTTAATCCTTCTTTAAAAGTAATCAGTGTTTACACATTATACTGCCTCTGTAAATAGAAATACAGAAAACAAATACCTTATTGAATCATGAAAACAAAAGAAAAAATATTAAGAAAAACCTAGAAATGAATGGCTCTATGTTTCTTTAAGCATTTTTCGATCATGTATATGTGCCTTTATTTACGGCACATGCATGTATGAGAATTTTCACTGACTATATCAATGGCTCCATGTGAGACATTATTTTGTGCAGATATATGCTGATCAGCAACATTTTGTGCCTCTATAATGCCGATGTCTTGTCCAGGTATGAACTTGAAATGTTGCATGTATGGAATTTTTTTGCAACTACCTCTTTACCAAGAAAGAACTTCCAATGGTATTACCACTTCTTACCAAGAAAGAACTTCCGGTGGTTTTTTTTTTTTTTTTTTTGAAGCAAACTTCTAGTGGTTGTCCAGAATAACACTTCCATATAGTATATTTTTCCGAAATCCTATCAAAACATTTCTGGTCTGGTATAATACTCGGGTATGAACCTGTATTCAAAGAAGAATCATAGTTTCTAACATTTCCCAACTTTTTCCCCATAAAAGAGCGATTTGTGAGCCTCTGCATCTTCATACAGTCAGTTCCTCGAAGGATATACAATATGAAGATCTTCAGTGAGTTTTTTTGATTATTTTCTAAACAACAAAAGCTGCATACAAATATTTAGATATTTTTACTGGGATGGAAAAACTTCATACTTCATATGCGTTTAAAGAGAAAGAAAGGACAGTGTAGTTTCTAAAGATTTTAGGTTACCTTCAAAGTGTTTCTTCCTCCATTGGTACGCCATGCTATTCCCGTTCGTTGTTTTGAAATTAAATCCCATACTAACCTATTCGTCTAGAATGAAACAATGTAAACACTAAACTCTTAGGGAAGCATTCACTTGAACACGACTTGGTTATTATTCTCATTTATTACGGCGACGAACTTCTAGCATGTAGTTTCTTCTTCGATCTTGTTTGGCTTGATTGCCTTCTGCCAGACATAATGGAAATCTGTTGGCTAATCATTCATTGACCGACAGGAAAGAAGTATCTAATTTATAAAGGTTAACCATTTACACATGAAGGTGCGTTTAAATTGAAGTTTTAGCCAATCAACACAAACTTGTATGCCCACGAAAAAAATGACAAACGCCCATTTATATCAAAAGTTAGAAATATCAATTCAACATAAAACATTATTCTGGCAATAAATTAATGAATATGCATTTTCTTATTTCCACTCGTGCATACCTCTTGTACTTTTTAATCCTTAATAGCAAGGAAATTTCTTAACTTCATTCTTGTCAATGTCAAAATGGTGTTCGAACAGATCACATTTTACGTCAAAAATTAAAAATAAATGAAGACCTTGACGAAGCTTGATAAATGCACATATTTATCGAGAAATGATAATTACCTTGATTGCTTTTTTGCTTTCCATCCCTAATGCTTCTATAATTCTTCTATAAAGAACCCGTTGCACGGGAAGAGAGTCGAAAGTTCAATATTTGGAAAATGGATAATAGCTTCGACCATACCGGAAGACCTATAGATTGGACCACCAAGAAAGAAAAATAAAGAAAAAAGAAGAATTAGGAACAGAAAATACAGTTAATGACTCGATCCTTATTCCTTACCACTTTCCCATTGCTTCAAAAGCCGTTCTTACATATCCGAACATATTCACTCGCCATTTTGTCTTTGTTTTCATTCAGAGCTGTTAGAATTACCTCTAAACATGTTCTAAACATGTAGATTATTCTAGAAACAAAGAATATAAGGTAAGCCTCCATAGGCATAGTTGTTAGCCTCCAAAGGCATAGTTGTTAGCCTCCATAAGCATAGTTGTTAGCCTCCAAAAGCATAGTTGTTAGCCTCCATAGGCATAGTTCTCTTCTTCTCTTTGTAAGCCTATAAATAGGCATTTGTAGTATCATTTGTAATCATCCAAAAATATCAAAAACATTGTATTCTTGTTATCTAAACACTCAATCAATGAATCTCTCTATTTTTGTTCAATCTTGATAAGAGCATGCATTCAGATTAAATTGTACATTGGTACTTACCATTTTTGAGACTCCAATTGTACATATGAAACCTTACTATGTGACTGTTCTCAAAAGAATTCTAATTCTTGACGTTGCACTGAAAAAAAAAACAAATAGATCGAAAAACTGTTACACGATCATAAACATTACAATAACTGTGGTTTCTTAGGAGAAATTTTCACAAACACAAAAAGTCAATTCAATTGGTAAGGAACTGAAGAGAACGTAGAAAAGTCATTGATAAGCAAGTGGGGATACATTCTTAAACGTATTAAATGTTTTAAAGAACTGATATAAGTATGTTCGTCCAAACTAAACCCATTGTAGTTATCCATTGTATTCCTGATCAAATGGAGTAGTCAAGAAACATTCTTAAACGGACTAACGGAGTAGTCAGGAATCTTTGGAACAGAAGAAGTAATCTCTGATGTTTTCAGTAAACACACTGTAGTTATCCATCAAATGTTGATGACGAAGCATTGATATGGCAGTGATATTTAAAATTGCGATCAAATGGCTAACCATTAACCGCGGATGAAAGCAACCATGCTCCATCGAATCAGAGAAATTAAGAAATCTTACCGTTTCAGGGACTCTAAATTCCTTTCTAATGATTATTGGCATGTTTTTGTTTCTCCAACACTTGATATAAATTGCGAAACATTGCGAAGGTTTTCAGATCCATTAAACAAAATCACCTAGAAACATGAATCCAAAAACATTATAGGTTGACACGAAACAAATTCAGATCCACTAATTTTCATTCGAAGCAAAAGAGAAAATGATAAAATCACCCAACATCATAGATATTATTATTCAGATGTAATCATGTTTTGAACTTGATGATTCTTCGATCATGGAGATGATGAAGGAAATGTTGAACTGATAACAACTAATAACCAAAAAAAAAAACAAAAAAACAGAGCGAGGTTAATTAATAACAGAAGACGTGTCTTCTCGTACTTAAAACAAACAGACGCGGCAGTTGAATTGGTTGTCCTTGAATTGATTGTGCAATCCGACCCGAACGAACTATAGAGGAAGATATCGAAGAATCTGTGAGGGGAAACTGGCAAACATAGGTAGGGTTAAGATAAAGAATTTATAGTCATGGAAGGAGTCGATTGATATGGTTCCGAAGAGCCAGAGATTTCAAGATGCAACGTTTCAAAATGATAGGTATCCAAATCATTTACCAAATTTTCCTCAACTTCTAGTTTTGAACCGAACTGTTCCAAACTGTCGGGTCTTTTCAATGGTTAAAGGTTTCCTACATGGCTTCTTATTTTTTGAGAATTCGTACGGATGAATATGGTGACGACACGTCAGCAAAGTTATTCTCCTTTATATAATAAGGAATTGATTTTTTCTTTGGCCGTTGGTCTCTTTCTCTTGTTTGTAGATGTCAGTATACATTTTGTCATGAAGATTCACCAACAGTCACCTGTACTTTTTCTTTGGTTGTCTATTGATTTCTTTCTTCTTCCAACTATAGTCAATACGTCGGACACGCATTTGTGTTTATAGGATTTTGTACCAATCCATCAGCATGTACAATTGAACATCAATGGATAATCTTATTAACTTTTCTGAATTTTGAATTACTCGGCACTTTAATCCTTCTTTAAAAGTAATCAGTGTTTACACATTATACTGCCTCTGTAAATAGAAATACAGAAAACAAATACCTTATTGAATCATGAAAACAAAAGAAAAAATATTAAGAAAAACCTAGAAATGAATGGCTCTATGATTCTTTAAGCATTTTTCGATCATGTATATGTGCCTTTATTTACAGCACATGCATGTATGAGAATTTTCACTTACTATATCAATGGCTCCATGTGAGACATTATTTTGTTTAGATACATGCTGATCAACAACATTTTGTGCCTCTATAATGCCGATGTCTTGTCCAGGTATGAACTTGAAATGTTGCATGTATGGAATTTTTTTTCAACTAACTCTTTACCAAGAAAGAACTTCCAATGGTATTACCACTTCTTACCAAGAAAGAACTTCCAGTGGGGTTTTTTTTTTTTTTTTTTGAAGCAAACTTCTAGTGGTTGTCCAGAATAACACTTCCATATAGTATATTTTTCCGAAATCCTATCAAAACATTTCTGGTCTTGTATAATACTCGGGTATAATACCCGATAAAAGAGTGATTTGTGAGCCTCTGCATCTTCATACAGTCAGTTCCTCGAAGGATATACAATATGGAGATCTTCAATGAGTTTTTTTGATTATTTTCTAAACAACAAAAGCTGCATTCAAATATTTAGATATTTTTACTGGGATGGAAAAACTTCATACTTCATATGTGTTTAAAGAGAAAGAAAGGACAGTGTAGTTTCTAAAGATTTTAGGTTACCTTCAAAGTGTTTCTTCCTCCATTGGTACGCCATGCTATTCCCGTTCGTTGTTTTGAAATTAAATCCCATACTAACCTATTCGTCTAGAATGAAACAATGTAAACACTAAACTCTTAGGGAAGCATTCACTTGAACACGACTTGGTTATTATTCTCATTTATTACGGCGACGAACTTCTAGCATGTAGTTTCTTCTTCGATCTTGTTTGGCTTGATTGCCTTCTGCCAGACATAATGGAAATCTGTTGGCTAATCATTCATTGACCGACAGGAAAGAAGTATCTAATTTATAAAGGTTAACCATTTACACATGAAGGTGCGTTTAAATTGAAGTTTTAGCCAATCAACACAAACTTGTATGCCCACGAAAAAAATGACAAACGCCCATTTATATCAAAAGTTAGAAATATCAATTCAACATAAAACATTATTCTGGCAATAAATTAATGAATATGCAATTTCTTATTTCCACTCGTGCATACCTCTTGTACTTTTTAATCCTTAATAGCAAGGAAATTTCTTAACTTCATTCTTGTCAATGTCAAAATGGTGTTCGAACAGATCACATTTTACGTCAAAAATTAAAAATAAATGACGACCCTGACGAAGCTTGATAAATGCACATAATTATCGAGAAATGATAATTACCTTGATTGCTTTTTTGCTTTCCATCCCTAATGCTTCTATAATTCTTCTATAAAGAACCCGTTGCACGGGAAGAGAGTCGAAAGTTCAATATTTGGAAAATGGATAATAGCTTCGACCATACCGGAAGACCTATAGATTGGACCACCAAGAAAGAAAAATAAAGAAAAAGAAGAATTAGGAACAGAAAATACAGTTAATGACTCGATCCTTATTCCTTACCACTTTCCCATTGCTTCAAAAAACCGTTCTTACATATCCGAACATATTCACTCGCCATTTTGTCTTTGTTTTCATTCAGAGCTGTTAGAATTACCTCTAAACATGTTCTAAACATGTAGATTATTCTAGAAACAAAGAATATAAGGTAAGCCTCCATAGGCATAGTTGTTAGCCTCCAAAGGCATAGTTGTTAGCCTCCATAAGCATAGTTGTTAGCCTCCAAAAGCATAGTTGTTAGCCTCCATAGGCATAGTTCTCTTCTTCTCTTTGTAAGCCTATAAATAGGCATTTGTAGTATCATTTGTAATCATCCAAAAATATCAAAAACATTGTATTCTTGTTATCTAAACACTCAATCAATGAATCTCTATTTTTGTTCAATCTTGATAAGAGCATGCATTCAGATTAAATTGTACATTGGTACTTACCATTTTTGAGACTCCAATTGTACATATGAAACCTTACTATGTGACTGTTCTCAAAAGAATTCTAATTCTTGACGTTGCACTGAAAAAAACAAATAGATCGAAAAACTGTTACACGATCATAAACATTACAATAACTGTGGTTTCTTAGGAGAAATTTTCACAAACACAAAAGTCAATTCAATTGGTAAGGAACCGAAGAGAACGTAGAAAAGTCATTGATAAGCAAGTGGGGATACATTCTTAAACGTATTAAATGTTTTAAAGAACTGATATACGTATGTTCGTCCAAACTAAACCCATTGTAGTTATCCATTGTATTCCTGATCAAATGGAGTAGTCAAGAAACATTCTTAAACGGACTAACGGAGTAGTCAGAATCTTTGGAACAGAAGAAGTAATCTCTGATGTTTTCAGTAAACACACTGTAGTTATCCATCAAATGTTGATGACGAAGCATTGATATGGCAGTGATATTTAAAATTGCGATCAAATGGCTAACCATTAACCGCGGATGAAAGCAACCATGCTCCATCGAATCAGAGAAATTAAGAAATCTTACCGTTTCAGGGACTCTAAATTCCTTTCTAATGATTATTGGCATGTTTTTGTTTCTCCAACACTTGATATAAATTGCAAAACATTGCGAAGGTTTTCAGATCCATTAAACAAAATCACCTAGAAACATGAATCCAGAAACATTATAGGTTGACACGAAACAAATTCAGATCCACTAATTTTCATTCGAAGCAAAAGAGAAAATGATAAAATCACCCAACATCATAGATATTATTATTCAGATGTAATCATGTTTTGAACTTGATGATTCTTCGATCATGGAGATGATGAAGGAAATGTTGAACTGATAACAACTAATAACCAAAAAAAAAAAAAAAAACAGAGCGAGGTTAATTAATAACAGAAGACGTGTCTTCTCGTACTTAAAACAAACAGACGCGGCAGTTGAATTGGTTGTCCTTGAATTGATTGTGCAATCCGACCCGAACGAACTGTAGAGGAAGATATCGAAGAATCTGTGAGGGGAAACTGGCAAACATAGGTAGGGTTAAGATAAAGAATTTATAGTCATGGAAGGAGTCGATTGATATGGTTCAAGAGCCGAGATTTCAAGATGCAACGTTTCAAAATGATAGGTATCCAAATCATTTACCAAATTTTCCTCAACTTCTAGTTTTGAACCGAACTGTTCCAAACTGTCGGGTCTTTTCAATGGTTAAAGGTTTCCTACATGGCTTCTTATTTTTTGAGAATTCGTACGGATGAATATGGTGACGACACGTCAGCAAAGTTATTCTCCTTTATATAATAAGGAATTGATTTTTTCTTTGGCCGTTGGTCTCTTTCTCTTGTTTGTAGATGTCAGTATACATTTTGTCATGAAGATTCACCAACAAATCACCTGTACTTTTTCTTTGGTTGTCTATTGATTTCTTTCTTCTTCCAACTATAGTCAATACGTCGGACACGCATTTGTGTTTATAGGATTTTGTACCAATCCATTAGCATGTACAATTGAACATCAATGGATAATCTTATTAACTTTTCTGAATTTTGAATTACTCTAAGACTTTAATCCTTCTTTAAAAGTAATCGTGTTTACACATTATACTGCCTCTGTAAATAGAAATACAGAAAACAAATACCTTATTGAATCATGAAAACAAAAGAAAAAATATTAAGAAAAACCTAGAAATGAATGGCTCTATGATTCTTTAAGCATTTTTCGATCATGTATATGTGCCTTTATTTACAGACATGCATGTATGAGAATTTTCACTTACTATATCAATGGCTCCATGTGAGACATTATTTTGTTTAGATACATGCTGATCAACAACATTTTGTGCCTCTATAATGCCGATGTCTTGTCCAGGTATGAACTTGAAATGTTGCATGTATGGAATTTTTTTGCAACTGCCTCTTTACCAAGAAAGAACTTCCAATGGTATTACCACTTCTTACCAAGAAAGAACTTCCAGTGGGGTTTTTTTTTTTTTTTTTGAAGCAAACTTCTAGTGGTTGTCCAGAATAACACTTCCATATAGTATATTTTTCCGAAATCCTATCAAAACATTTCTGGTCTTGTATAATACTCGGGTATAATACCCGATAAAAGAGTGATTTGTGAGCCTCTCATCTTCATACAGTCAGTTCCTCGAAGGATATACAATATGGAGATCTTCAATGAGTTTTTTGATTATTTTCTAAACAACAAAAGCTGCATTCAAATATTTAGATATTTTTACTGGGATGGAAAAACTTCATACTTCATATGTGTTTAAAGAGAAAGAAAGGACAGTGTAGTTTCTAAAGATTTTAGGTTACCTTCAAAGTGTTTCTTCCTCCATTGGTACGCCATGCTATTCCCGTTCGTTGTTTTGAAATTAAATCCCATACTAACCTATTCGTCTAGAATGAAACAATGTAAACACTAAACTCTTAGGGAAGCATTCACTTGAACACGACTTGGTTATTATTCTCATTTATTACGGCGACGAACTTCTAGCATGTAGTTTCTTCTTCGATCTTGTTTGGCTTGATTGCCTTCTGCCAGACATAATGGAAATCTGTTGGCTAATCATTCATTGACCGACAGGAAAGAAGTATCTAATTTATAAAGGTTAACCATTTACACATGAAGGTGCGTTTAAATTGAAGTTTTAGCCAATCAACACAAACTTGTATGCCCACGAAAAAAAATGACAAACGCCCATTTATATCAAAAGTTAGAAACATCAATTCAACATAAAACATTATTCTAGCAATAAATTAATGAATATGCATTTTCTTATTTCCACTCGTGCATACCTCTTGTACTTTTTAATCCTTAATAGCAAGGAAATTTCTTAACTTCATTCTTGTCAATGTCAAAATGGTGTTCGAACAGATCACATTTTACGTCAAAAATTAAAAATAAATGACGACCCTGACGAAGCTTGATAAATGCACATAATTATCGAGAAATGATAATTACCTTGATTGCTTTTTTGCTTTCCATCCCTAATGCTTCTATAATTCTTCTATAAAGAACCCGTTGCACGGGAAGAGAGTCGAAAGTTCAATATTTGGAAAATGGATAATAGCTTCACCATACCGGAAGACCTATAGATTGGACCACCAAGAAAGAAAAATAAAGAAAAAAGAAGAATTAGGAACAGAAAATACAGTTAATGACTCGATCCTTATTCCTTACCACTTTCCCATTGCTTCAAAAGCCGTTCTTACATATCCGAACATATTCACTCGCCATTTTGTCTTTGTTTTCATTCAGAGCTGTTAGAATTACCTCTAAACATGTTCTAAACATGTATATTATTCTAGAAACAAAGAATATAAGGTAAGCCTCCATAGGCATAGTTGTTAGCCTCCAAAGGCATAGTTGTTAGCCTCCATAAGCATAGTTGTTAGCCTCCAAAAGCATAGTTGTTAGCCTCCATAGGCATAGTTCTCTTCTTCTCTTTGTAAGCCTATAAATAGGCATTTGTAGTATCATTTGTAATCATCCAAAAATATCAAAAACATTGTATTCTTGTTATCTAAACACTCAATCAATGAATCTCTCTATTTTTGTTCAATCTTGATAAGAGCATGCATTCAGATTAAATTGTACATTGGTACTTACCATTTTTGAGACTCCAATTGTACATATGAAACCTTACTATGTGACTGTTCTCAAAAGAATTCTAATTCTTGACGTTGCACTGAAAAAAAAAACAAATAGATCGAAAAACTGTTACACGATCATAAACATTACAATAACTGTGGTTTCTTAGGAGAAATTTTCACAAACACAAAAGTCAATTCAATTGGTAAGGAACCGAAGAGAACGTAGAAAAGTCATTGATAAGCAAGTGGGGATACATTCTTAAACGTATTAAATGTTTTAAAGAACTGATATACGTATGTTCGTCCAAACTAAACCCATTGTAGTTATCCATTGTATTCCTGATCAAATGGAGTAGTCAAGAAACATTCTTAAACGGACTAACGGAGTAGTCGAATCTTTGGAACAGAAGAAGTAATCTCTGATGTTTTCAGTAAACACACTGTAGTTATCCATCAAATGTTGATGACGAAGCATTGATATGGCAGTGATATTTAAAATTGCGATCAAATGGCTAACCATTAACCGCGGATGAAAGCAACCATGCTCCATCGAATCAGAGAAATTAAGAAATCTTACCGTTTCAGGGACTCTAAATTCCTTTCTAATGATTATTGGCATGTTTTTGTTTCTCCAACACTTGATATAAATTGCGAAACATTGCGAAGGTTTTCAGATCCATTAAACAAAATCACCTAGAAACATGAATCCAGAAACATTATAGGTTGACACGAAACAAATTCAGATCCACTAATTTTCATTCGAAGCAAAAGAGAAAATGATAAAATCACCCAACATCATAGATATTATTATTCAGATGTAATCATGTTTTGAGCTTGATGATTCTTCGATCATGGAGATGATGAAGGAAATGTTGAACTGATAACAACTAATAACCAAAAAAAAAACAAAAAAACAGAGCGAGGTTAATTAATAACAGAAGACGTGTCTTCTCGTACTTAAAACAAACAGACGCGGCATTGAATTGGTTGTCCTTGAATTGATTGTGCAATCCGACCCGAACGAATCAGTAGAGGAAGATATCGAAGAATCTGTGAGGGGAAACTGCAAACATAGGTAGGGTTAAGATAAAGAATTTATAGTCATGGAAGGAGTCGATTGATATGGTTCCGAAGAGCCGAGATTTCAAGATGCAACGTTTCAAAATGATAGGTATCCAAATCATTTACCAAATTTTCCTCAACTTCTAGTTTTGAACCGAACTGTTCCAAACTGTCGGGTCTTTTCAATGGTTAAAGGTTTCCTACATGGCTTCTTATTTTTTGAGAATTCGTACGGATGAATATGGTGACGACACGTCAGCAAAGTTATTCTCCTTTATATAATAAGGAATTGATTTTTTTCTTTGGCCGTTGGTCTCTTTCTCTTGTTTGTAGATGTCGGTATACATTTTGTCATGAAGATTCACCAACAGTCCCTGTACTTTTTCTTTGGTTGTCTATTGATTTCTTTCTTCTTCCAACTATAGTCAATACGTCGGACACGCATTTGTGTTTATAGGATTTTGTACCAATCCATCAGCATGTACAATTGAACATCAATGGATAATCTTATTAACTTTTCTGAATTTTGAATTACTCGGCACTTTAATCCTTCTTTAAAAGTAATCAGTGTTTACACATTATACTTGCCTCTGTAAATAGAAATACGTAAAACAAATACCTTATTGAATCATGAAAACAAAAGAAAAAATATTAAGAAAAACCTAGAAATGAATGGCTCTATGATTCTTTAAGCATTTTTCGATCATGTATATGTGCCTTTATTTACAGCACATGCATGTATGAGAATTTTCACTTACTATATCAATGGCTCCATGTGAGACATTATTTTGTTTAGATACATGCTGATCAACAACATTTTGTGCCTCTATAATGCCGATGTCTTGTCCAGGTATGAACTTGAAATGTTGCATGTATGGAATTTTTTTTGCAACTACCTCTTTACCAAGAAAGAACTTCCAATGGTATTACCACTTCTTACCAAGAAAGAACTTCCAGTGGGGTTTTTTTTTTTTTTTTTTGAAGCAAACTTCTAGTGGTTGTCCAGAATAACACTTCCATATAGTATATTTTTCCGAAATCCTATCAAAACATTTCTGGTCTTGTATAATACTCGGGTATAATACCCGATAAAAGAGTGATTTGTGAGCCTCTGCATCTTCATACAGATCAGTTCCTCGAAGGATATACAATATGGAGATCTTCAATGAGTTTTTTTGATTATTTTCTAAACAACAAAAGTCTGCATTCAAATATTTAGATATTTTTACTGGGATGGAAAAACTTCATACTTCATATGTGTTTAAAGAGAAAGAAAGGACAGTGTAGTTTCTAAAGATTTTAGGTTACCTTCAAAGTGTTTCTTCCTCCATTGGTACGCCATGCTATTCCGTTCGTTGTTTTGAAATTAAATCCCATACTAACCTATTCGTCTAGAATGAAACAATGTAAACACTAAACTCTTAGGGAAGCATTCACTTGAACACGACTTGGTTATTATTCTCATTTATTACAGCGACGAACTTCTAGCATGTAGTTTCTTCTTCGATCTTGTTTGGCTTGATTGCCTTCTGCCAGACATAATGGAAATCTGTTGGCTAATCATTCATTGACCGACAGGAAAGAAGTATCTAATTTATAAAGGTTAACCATTTACACATGAAGGTGCGTTTAAATTGAAGTTTTAGCCAATCAACACAAACTTGTATGCCCACGAAAAAAATGACAAACGCCCATTTATATCAAAAAAGTTAGAAACATCAATTCAACATAAAACATTATTCTAGCAATAAATTAATGAATATGCATTTTCTTATTTCCACTCGTGCATACCTCTTGTACTTTTTAATCCTTAATAGCAAGGAAATTTCTTAACTTCATTCTTGTCAATGTCAAAATGGTGTTCGAACAGATCACATTTTACGTCAAAAATTAAAAATAAATGACGACCCTGACGAAGCTTGATAAATGCACATAATTATCGAGAAATGATAATTACCTTGATTGCTTTTTTGCTTTCCATCCCTAATGCTTCTATAATTCTTCTATAAAGAACCCGTTGCACGGGAAGAGAGTCGAAAGTTCAATATTTGGAAAATGGATAATAGCTTCACCATACCGGAAGACCTATAGATTGGACCACCAAGAAAGAAAAATAAAGAAAAAAGAAGAATTAGGAACAGAAAATACAGTTAATGACTCGATCCTTATTCCTTACCACTTTCCCATTGCTTCAAAAGCCGTTCTTACATATCCGAACATATTCACTCGCCATTTTGTCTTTGTTTTCATTCAGAGCTGTTAGAATTACCTCTAAACATGTTCTAAACATGTAGATTATTCTAGAAACAAAGAATATAAGGTAAGCCTCCATAGGCATAGTTGTTAGCCTCCAAAGGCATAGTTGTTAGCCTCCATAAGCATAGTTGTTAGCCTCCAAAAGCATAGTTGTTAGCCTCCATAGGCATAGTTCTCTTCTTCTCTTTGTAAGCCTATAAATAGGCATTTGTAGTATCATTTGTAATCATCCAAAAATATCAAAAACATTGTATTCTTGTTATCTAAACACTCAATCAATGAATCTCTCTATTTTTGTTCAATCTTGATAAGAGCATGCATTCAACATTAAATTGTACATTGGTACTTACCATTTTTGAGACTCCAATTGTACATATGAAACCTTACTATGTGACTGTTCTCAAAAGAATTCTAATTCTTGACGTTGCACTGAAAAAAAAACAAATAGATCGAAAAAACTGTTACACGATCATAAACATTACAATAACTGTGGTTTCTTAGGAGAAATTTTCACAAACACAAAAGTCAATTCAATTGGTAAGGAACCAAGAGAACGTGAAAAGTCATTGATAAGCAAGTGGGGATACATTCTTAAACGTATTAAATGTTTTAAAGAACTGATATACGATGTTCGTCCAAACTAAACCCATTGTAGTTATCCATTGTATTCCTGATCAAATGGAGTAGTCAAGAAACATTCTTAAACGGACTAACGGAGTAGTCAGAATCTTTGGAACAGAAGAAGTAATCTCTGATGTTTTCAGTAAACACACTGTAGTTATCCATCAAATGTTGATGACGAAGCATTGATATGGCAGTGATATTTAAAATTGCGATCAAATGGCTAACTATTAACCGCGGATGAAAGCAACCATGCTCCATCGAATCAGAGAAATTAAGAAATCTTACCGTTCAGGGACTCTAAATTCCTTTCTAATGATTATTGGCATGTTTTTGTTTCTCCAACACTTGATATAAATTGCGAAACATTGCGAAGGTTTTCAGATCCATTAAACAAAATCACCTAGAAACATGAATCCAGAAACATTATAGGTTGACACGAAACAAATTCAGATCCACTAATTTTCATTCAAGCAAAAGAGAAAATGATAAAATCACCCAACATCATAGATATTATTATTCAGATGTAATCATGTTTTGAACTTGATGATTCTTCGATCATGGAGATGATGAAGGAAATGTTGAACTGATAACAACTAATAACCAAAAAAAAAAAAAAAAACAGAGCGAGGTTAATTAATAATGTAAGACGTGTCTTCTCGTTTAAAACAAACAGACGCGGCAGTTGAATTGGTTGTCCTTGAATTGATTGTGCAATCCGACCCGAACGAATCAGTAGAGGAAGATATCGAAGAATCTGTGAGGGGAAATCTGCAAACATAGGTAGGGTTAAGATAAAGAATTTATAGTCATGGAAGGAGTCGATTGATATGGTTCAAGAGCCAGAGATTTCAAGATGCAACGTTTCAAAATGATAGGTATCCAAATCATTTACCAAATTTTCCTCAACTTCTAGTTTTGAACCGAACTGTTCCAAACTGTCGGGTCTTTTCAATGGTTAAAGGTTTCCTACATGGCTTCTTATTTTTTGAGAATTCGTACGGATGAATATGGTGACGACACGTCAGCAAAGTTATTCTCCTTTATATAATAAGGAATTGATTTTTCTTTGGCCGTTGGTCTCTTTCTCTTGTTTGTAGATGTCAGTATACATTTTGTCATGAAGATTCACCAACAGTCACCTGTACTTTTTCTTTGGTTGTCTATTGATTTCTTTCTTCTTCCAACTATAGTCAATACGTCGGACACGCATTTGTGTTTATAGGATTTTGTACCAATCCATCAGATGTACAATTGAACATCAATGGATAATCTTATTAACTTTTTCTCAATTTTGAATTACTCGGCACTTTAATCCTTCTTTAAAAGTAATCGGTGTTTACACATTATACTGCCTCTGTAAATAGAAATACAGAAAACAAATACCTTATTGAATCATGAAAACAAAAGAAAAATATTAAGAAAAACCTAGAAATGAATGGCTCTATGATTCTTTAAGCATTTTTCGATCATGTATATGTGCCTTTATTTACAGCACATGCATGTATGAGAATTTTCACTTACTATATCAATGGCTCCATGTGAGACATTATTTTGTTTAGATACATGCTGATCAACAACATTTTGTGCCTCTATAATGCCGATGTCTTTTCCAGGTATGAACTTGAAATGTTGCATGTATGGAATTTTTTTGCAACTACCTCTTTACCAAGAAAGAACTTCCAATGGTATTACCACTTCTTACCAAGAAAGAACTTCCAGTGGGGTTTTTTTTTTTTTTTTTGAAGCAAACTTCTAGTGGTTGTCCAGAATAACACTTCCATATAGTATATTTTTCCGAAATCCTATCAAAACATTTCTGGTCTTGTATAATACTCGGGTATAATACCCGATAAAAGAGTGATTTGTGAGCCTCTGCATCTTCATACAGTCAGTTCCTCAAGGATATACAATATGGAGATCTTCAATGAGTTTTTTTGATTATTTTCTAAACAACAAAAGCTGCATTCAAATATTTAGATATTTTTACTGGGATGGAAAAACTTCATACTTCATATGTGTTTAAAGAGAAAGAAAGGACAGTGTAGTTTCTAAAGATTTTAGGTTACCTTCAAAGTGTTTCTTCCTCCATTGGTACGCCATGCTATTCCCGTTCGTTGTTTTGAAATTAAATCCCATACTAACCTATTCGTCTAGAATGAAACAATGTAAACACTAAACTCTTAGGGAAGCATTCACTTGAACACGACTTGGTTATTATTCTCATTTATTACGGCGACGAACTTCTAGCATGTAGTTTCTTCTTCGATCTTGTTTGGCTTGATTGCCTTCTGCCAGACATAATGGAAATCTGTTGGCTAATCATTCATTGACCGACAGGAAAGAAGTATCTAATTTATAAAGGTTAACCATTTACACATGAAGGTGCGTTTAAATTGAAGTTTTAGCCAATCAACACAAACTTGTATGCCCACGAAAAAAATGACAAACGCCCATTTATATCAAAAGTTAGAAACATCAATTCAACATAAAACATTATTCTAGCAATAAATTAATGAATATGCATTTTCTTATTTCCACTCGTGCATACCTCTTGTACTTTTTAATCCTTAATAGCAAGGAAATTTCTTAACTTCATTCTTGTCAATGTCAAAATGGTGTTCGAACAGATCACATTTTACGTCAAAAATTAAAAATAAATGACGACCCTGACGAAGCTTGATAAATGCACATATTTATCGAGAAATGATAATTACCTTGATTGCTTTTTTGCTTTCCATCCCTAATTCTTCTATAAAGAACCCGTTGCACGGGAAGAGAGTCGAAAGTTCAATATTTGGAAAATGGATAATAGCTTCGACCATACCGGAAGACCTATAGATTGGACCACCAAGAAAGAAAAATAAAGAAAAAAGAAGAATTAGGAACAGAAAAAATACAGTTAATGACTCGATCCTTATTCCTTACCACTTTCCCATTGCTTCAAAAGCCGTTCTTACATATCCGAACATATTCACTCGCCATTTTGTCTTTGTTTTCATTCAGAGCTGTTAGAATTACCTCTAAACATGTTCTAAACATGTAGATTATTCTAGAAACAAAGAATATAAGGTAAGCCTCCATAGGCATAGTTGTTAGCCTCCAAAGGCATAGTTGTTAGCCTCCATAAGCATAGTTATTAGCCTCCAAAAGCATAGTTGTTAGCCTCCATAGGCATAGTTCTCTTCTTCTCTTTGTAAGCCTATAAATAGGCATTTGTAGTATCATTTGTAATCATCCAAAAATATCAAAAACATTGTATTCTTGTTATCTAAACACTCAATCAATGAATCTCTCTATTTTTGTTCAATCTTGATAAGAGCATGCATTCAGATTAAATTGTACATTGGTACTTACCATTTTTGAGACTCCAATTGTACATATGAAACCTTACTATGTGACTGTTCTCAAAAGAATTCTAATTCTTGACGTTGCACTGAAAAAAACAAATAGATCGAAAAACTCATACACGATCATAAACATTACAATAACTGTGGTTTCTTAGGAGAAATTTTCACAAACACAAAAGTCAATTCAATTGGTAAGGAACCGAAGAGAACGAGAAAAGTCATTGATAAGCAAGTGGGGATACATTCTTAAACGTATTAAATGTTTTAAAGAACTGATATACGATGTTCGTCCAAACTAAACCCATTGTAGTTATCCATTGTATTCCTGATCAAATGGAGTAGTCAAGAAACATTCTTAAACGGACTAACGGAGTAGTCGGAATCTTTGGAACAAGAAGTAATCTCTGATGTTTTCAGTAAACACACTGTAGTTATCCATCAAATGTTGATGACGAAGCATTGATATGGCAGTGATATTTAAAATTGCGATCAAATGGCTAACCATTAACCGCGGATGAAAGCAACCATGCTCCATCGAATCAGAGAAATTAAGAAATCTTACTTTTCAGGGACTCTAAATTCCTTTCTAATGATTATTGGCATGTTTTTGTTTCTCCAACACTTGATATAAATTGCGAAACATTGCGAAGGTTTTCAGATCCATTAAACAAAATCACCTAGAAACATGAATCCAGAAACATTATAGGTTGACACGAAACAAATTCAGATCCACTAATTTTCATTCAAGCAAAAGAGAAAATGATAAAATCACCCAACATCATAGATATTATTATTCAGATGTAATCATGTTTTGAACTTGATGATTCTTCGATCATGGAGATGATGAAGGAAATGTTGAACTGATAACAACTAATAACCAAAAAAAAAAACAAAAAAACAGAGCGAGGTTAATTAATAACAGAAGACGTGTCTTCTCGTACTTAAAACAAACAGACGCGGCAGTTGAATTGGTTGTCCTTGAATTGATTGTGCAATCCGACCCAACGAACTCAGAGAGAAGATATCGAAGAATCTGTGAGGGAAACTGGCAAACATAGGTAGGGTTAAGATAAAGAATTTATAGTCATGGAAGGAGTCGATTGATATGGTTCCGAAGAGCCGAGATTTCAAGATGCAACGTTTCAAAATGATAGGTATCCAAATCATTTACCAAATTTTCCTCAACTTCTAGTTTTGAACCGAACTGTTCCAAACTGTCGGGTCTTTTCAATGGTTAAAGGTTTCCTACATGGCTTCTTATTTTTGAGAATTCGTACGGATGAATATGGTGACGACACGTCAAAGCAAAGTTATTCTCCTTTATATAATAAGGAATTGATTTTTTCTTTTGGCCGTTGGTCTCTTTCTCTTGTTTGTAGATGTCAGTATACATTTTGTCATGAAGATTCACCAACAGTCACCTGTACTTTTTCTTTGGTTGTCTATTGATTTCTTTCTTCTTCCAACTATAGTCAATACGTCGGACACGCATTTGTGTTTATAGGATTTTGTACCAATCCATCAGCATGTACAATTGAACATCAATGGATAATCTTATTAACTTTTCTGAATTTTGAATTACTCGGCACTTTAATCCTTCTTTAAAAGTAATCAGTGTTTACACATTATACTGCCTCTGTAAATAGAAATACAGAAAACAAATACCTTATTGAATCATGAAAACAAAAGAAAAAATATTAAGAAAAACCTAGAAATGAATGGCTCTATGATTCTTTAAGCATTTTTCGATCATGTATATGTGCCTTTATTTACAGCACATGCATGTATGAGAATTTTCACTTACTATATCAATGGCTCCATGTGAGACATTATTTTGTTCAGATACATGCTGATCAACAACATTTTGTGCCTCTATAATGCCGATGTCTTGTCCAGGTATGAACTTGAAATGTTGCATGTATGGAATTTTTTTGCAACTACCTCTTTACCAAGAAAGAACTTCCAATGGTATTACCACTTCTTACCAAGAAAGAACTTCCAGTGGGGTTTTTTTTTTTTTTTTTGAAGCAAACTTCTAGTGGTTGTCCAGAATAACACTTCCATATAGTATATTTTTCCGAAATCCTATCAAAACATTTCTGGTCTTGTATAATACTCGGGTATTATACCCGATAAAAGAGTGATTTGTGAGCCTCTGCATCTTCATACAGTCAGTTCCTCAAGGATATACAATATGGAGATCTTCAATGAGTTTTTTTGATTATTTTCTAAACAACAAAAGCTGCATTCAAATATTTAGATATTTTTACTGGGATGGAAAAACTTCATACTTCATATGCGTTTAAAGAGAAAGAAAGGACAGTGTAGTTTCCAAAGATTTTAGGTTACCTTCAAAGTGTTTCTTCCTCCATTGGTACGCCATGCTATTCCCGTTCGTCGTTTTGAAATTAAATCCCATACTAACCTGTTCGTCTAGAATGAAACAATGTAAACACTAAACTCTTAGGGAAGCATTCACTTGAACACGACTTGGTTATTATTCTCATTTATTACGGCGACGAACTTCTAGCATGTAGTTTCTTCTTCGATCTTGTTTGGCTTGATTGCCTTCTGCCAGACATAATGGAAATCTGTTGGCTAATCATTCATTGACCGACAGGAAAGAAGTATCTAATTTATAAAGGTTAACCATTTACACATGAAGGTGCGTTTAAATTGAAGTTTTAGCCAATCAACACAAACTTGTATGCCCACGAAAAAAATGACAAACGCCCATTTATATCAAAAGTTAGAAACATCAATTCAACATAAAACATTATTCTAGCAATAAATTAATGAATATGCATTTTCTTATTTCCACTCGTGCATACCTCTTGTACTTTTTAATCCTTAATAGCAAGGAAATTTCTTAACTTCATTCTTGTCAATGTCAAAATGGTGTTCGAACAGATCACATTTTACGTCAAAAATTAAAAATAAATGACGACCCTGACGAAGCTTGATAAATGCACATAATTATCGAGAAATGATAATTACCTTGATTGCTTTTTTGCTTTCCATCCCTAATGCTTCTATAATTCTTCTATAAAGAACCCGTTGCACGGGAAGAGAGTCGAAAGTTCAATATTTGGAAAATGGATAATAGCTTCGACCATACCGGAAGACCTATAGATTGGACCACCAAGAAAGAAAAATAAAGAAAAAAGAAG
This sequence comes from Papaver bracteatum, assembly GCA_023529315.1. Lineage (NCBI taxonomy): Eukaryota > Viridiplantae > Streptophyta > Magnoliopsida > Ranunculales > Papaveraceae > Papaver > Papaver bracteatum. The sequence continues at coordinate 285,154 of JAJJWX010002688.1, read as the reverse complement.
AATTAGGAACAGAAAATACAGTTAATGACTCGATCCTTATTCCTTACCACTTTCCCATTGCTTCAAAAGCCGTTCTTACATATCCGAACATATTCACTCGCCATTTTGTCTTTGTTTTCATTCAGAGCTGTTAGAATTACCTCTAAACATGTTCTAAACATGTAGATTATTCTAGAAACAAAGAATATAAGGTAAGCCTCCATAGGCATAGTTGTTAGCCTCCAAAGGCATAGTTGTTAGCCTCCATAAGCATAGTTGTTAGCCTCCAAAAGCATAGTTGTTAGCCTCCATAGGCATAGTTCTCTTCTTCTCTTTGTAAGCCTATAAATAGGCATTTGTAGTATCATTTGTAATCATCCAAAAATATCAAAAACATTGTATTCTTGTTATCTAAACACTCAATCAATGAATCTCTCTATTTTTGTTCAATCTTGATAAGAGCATGCATTCAGATTAATTTGTACATTGGTACTTACCATTTTTGAGACTCCAATTGTACATATGAAACCTTACTATGTGACTGTTCTCAAAAGAATTCTAATTCTTGACGTTGCACTGAAAAAAAAAACAAATAGATCGAAAAACTGTTACACGATCATAAACATTACAATAACTGTGGTTTCTTAGCAGAAATTTTCACAAACACAAAAGTCAATTCAATTGGTAAGGAACTGAAGAGAACGTAGAAAAGTCATTGATAAGCAAGTGGGGATACATTCTTAAACGTATTAAATGTTTTAAAGAACTGATATACGTATGTTCGTCCAAACTAAACCCATTGTAGTTATCCATTGTATTCCTGATCAAATGGAGTAGTCAAGAAACATTCTTAAACGGACTAACGGAGTAGTCAGGAATCTTTGGAACAGAAGAAGTAATCTCTGATGTTTTCAGTAAACACACTGTAGTTATCCATCAAATGTTGATGACGAAGCATTGATATGGCAGTGATATTTAAAATTGCGATCAAATGGCTAACCATTAACCGCGGATGAAAGCAACCATGCTCCATCGAATCAGAGAAATTAAGAAATCTTACCGTTTCAGGGACTCTAAATTCCTTTCTAATGATTATTGGCATGTTTTTGTTTCTCCAACACTTGATATAAATTGCGAAAACATTGCGAAGGTTTTCAGATCCATTAAACAAAATCACCTAGAAACATGAATCCGAAACATTATAGGTTGACACGAAACAAATTCAGATCCACTAATTTTCATTCGAAGCAAAAAGAGAAAATGATAAAATCACCCAACATCATAGATATTATTATTCAGATGTAATCATGTTTTGAACTTGATGATTCTTCGATCATGGAGATGATGAAGGAAATGTTGAACTGATAACAACTAATAACCAAAAAAAAAAACAAAAAACAGAGCGAGGTTAATTAATAACAGAAGACGTGTCTTCTCGTACTTAAAACAAACAGACGCGGCAGTTGAATTGGTTGTCCTTGAATTGATTGTGCAATCCGACCCGAACGAACTCAGAGGAAGATATCAAGAATCTGTGAGGGGAAACTGCAAACATAGGTAGGGTTAAGATAAAGAATTTATAGTCATGGAAGGAGTCGATTGATATGGTTCCGAAGAGCCAGAGATTTCAAGATGCAACGTTTCAAAATGATAGGTATCCAAATCATTTACCAAATTTTCCTCAACTTCTAGTTTTGAACCGAACTCGTTCCAAACTGTCGGGTCTTTTCAATGGTTAAAGGTTTCCTACATGGCTTCTTATTTTTTGAGAATTCGTACGGATGAATATGGTGACGACACGTCAGCAAAGTTATTCTCCTTTATATAATAAGGAATTGATTTTTTCTTTGGCCGTTGGTCTCTTTCTCTTGTTTGTAGATGTCAGTATACATTTTGTCATGAAGATTCACCAACAGTCACCTGTACTTTTTCTTTGGTTGTCTATTGATTTCTTTCTTCTTCCAACTATAGTCAATACGTTGGACACGCATTTGTGTTTATAGGATTTTGTACCAATCCATTAGCATGTACAATTGAACATCAATGGATAATCTTATTAACTTTTCTGAATTTTGAATTACTCGGCACTTTAATCCTTCTTTAAAAGTAATCAGTGTTTACACATTATACTGCCTCTGTAAATAGAAATACAGAAAACAAATACCTTATTGAATCATGAAAACAAAACAAAAAATATTAAGAAAAACCTAGAAATGAATGGCTCTATGATTCTTTAAGCATTTTTCGATCATGTATATGTGCCTTTATTTACAGCACATGCATGTATGAGAATTTTCACTTACTATATCAATGGCTCCATGTGAGACATTATTTTGTTCAGATACATGCTGATCAACAACATTTTGTGCCTCTATAATGCCGATGTCTTGTCCAGGTATGAACTTGAAATGTTGCATGTATGGAATTTTTTTGCAACTACCTCTTTACCAAGAAAGAACTTCCAATGGTATTACCACTTCTTACCAAGAAAGAACTTCCAGTGGGGTTTTTTTTTTTTTTTTGAAGCAAACTTCTAGTGGTTGTCCAGAATAACACTTCCATATAGTATATTTTTCCGAAATCCTATCAAAACATTTCTGGTCTTGTATAATACTCGGGTATAATACCCGATAAAAGAGTGATTTGTGAGCCTCTGCATCTTCATACAGTCAGTTCCTCGAAGGATATACAATATGGAGATCTTCAATGAGTTTTTTTGATTATTTTCTAAACAACAAAAGCTGCATTCAAATATTTAGATATTTTTACTGGGATGGAAAAACTTCATACTTCATATGTGTTTAAAGAGAAAGAAAGGACAGTGTAGTTTCCAAAGATTTTAGGTTACCTTCAAAGTGTTTCTTCCTCCATTGGTACGCCATGCTATTCCCGTTCGTCGTTTTGAAATTAAATCCCATACTAACCTGTTCGTCTAGAATGAAACAATGTAAACACTAAACTCTTAGGGAAGCATTCACTTGAACACGACTTGGTTATTATTCTCATTTATTACGGCGACGAACTTCTAGCATGTAGTTTCTTCTGCGATCTTGTTTGGCTTGATTGCCTTCTGCCAGACATAATGGAAATCTGTTGGCTAATCATTCATTGACCGACAGGAAAGAAGTATCTAATTTATAAAGGTTAACCATTTACACATGAAGGTGCGTTTAAATTGAAGTTTTAGCCAATCAACACAAACTTGTATGCCCACGAAAAAAATGACAAACGCCCATTTATATCAAAAGTTAGAAACATCAATTCAACATAAAACATTATTCTAGCAATAAATTAATGAATATGCATTTTCTTATTTCCACTCGTGCATACCTCTTGTACTTTTTTTAATCCTTAATAGCAAGGAAATTTCTTAACTTCATTCTTGTCAATGTCAAAATGGTGTTCGAACAGATCACATTTTACGTCAAAAATTAAAAATAAATGACGACCCTGACGAAGCTTGATAAATGCACATAATTATCGAGAAATGATAATTACCTTGATTGCTTTTTTGCTTTCCAACCCTAATGCTTCTATAAAGAACCCGTTGCACGGGAAGAGAGTCGAAAGTTCAATATTTGGAAAATGGATAATAGCTTCGACCATACCGGAAGACCTATAGATTGGACCACCAAGAAAGAAAAATAAAGAAAAAAGAAGAATCAGGAACAGAAAATACAGTTAATGACTCGATCCTTATTCCTTACCACTTTCCCATTGCTTCAAAATCCGTTCTTACATATCCGAACATATTCACTCGCCATTTTGTCTCTGTTTTCATTCAGAGCATGCATTCGGATTAAATTGTACATTGGTACTTACCATTTTTGAGACTCCAATTGTACATATGAAACCTTACTATGTGACTGTTCTCAAAAGAATTCTAATTCTTGACGTTGCACTGAAGAAAAAAAAAAATCGAAAAACTGTTACACGATCATAAACATTACAATAACTGCGGTTTCTTAGCAGAAATTTTCACAAACACAAAAAGACAATTCAATTGGTAAGGAACTGAAGAGAACGTAGAAAAGTCATTGATAAGCAAGTGGGGATACATTCTTAAACGTAGTAAATGTTTTAAAGAACTGATATAAGTATGTTCGTCCAAACTAAACCCATTGTAGTTATCCATTGCATTCATGATCAAATGGAGTAGTCAAGAAACATTCTTAAACGGACTAACGGAGTAGTCAGGAATCTTTGGTACAGAAGAAGTAATCTCTGATGTTTACAGTAAACACACTGTATTTATCCATCAAATGTTGATGACGAAGCATTGATATGGCAGTGATATTTACAATTGCGATCATATGGTTAACCATTAACCGCGGATGAAAGCAACCATGCTCCATCGAATCAGAGAAATTAAGAAATCTTACCGTTTCAGGGACTCTAAATTCCTTTCTAATGATTATTGGCATGTTTTTGTTTCTCCAACACTTGATAGAAATTGCGAAACATTGCGAAGGTTTTCAGATCCATTAAACAAAATCACCTAGAAACATGAATCCAGAAACATTATAGGTTGACACGAAACAAATTCAGATCCACTAATTTTCATTCGAAGCAAAAGAGAAAATGATAAAATCACCCAACATCATAGATATTATTATTCAGATGTAATCATGTTTTGAACTTGATTATTCTTCGATCATGGAGATGATGGAGGAAATGTTGAACTGATAACAACTAATAACCAAAAAAAAACAAAAAAACAGAGCGAGGTTAATTAATAACAGAAGACGTGTCTTCTCGTACTTAAAATAAACAGACGCGGCAGTTGAATTGGTTGTCCTTGAATTGATTGTGCAATCCGACCCGAACGAACTGTAGAGGAAGATATCGAAGAATCTGTGAAGGGTAACTGGCAAACATTTCAAGATGCAACGTTTCAAAACGATAGGTATCCAAATCTTTTACGAAATTTTCCTCAACTTCTAGTTTTGAACCGAACTGTTCCAAACTGTCGGGTCTTTTCAAGGGTTAAAGGTTTCTTACGTGGCTTCTTATATTTTGAGAATTCGTAAGGATGAATATGGTGACGACACGTCAGCAAAGTTATTCTCTTTTATATAATAAGGAATTGATATTTTCAACTGCGCTAAGGGGTCCTGGGGCTTACCCCAGGCTGTTACGACAGTTACAAACATATCCAGAATCTTCAAGAATCCAACAGACGCCTTTGATGTCTGTTGATGAAGAGACTCGTCGTTTCATGAAAACCTGTTGGTGAAAAGATGCATATTCCCAACAGATGCGAAAACCTCTATAAGTAGCATCTCCCAAACTCATTTCAATATCACATCAGAAAAAACCTTTTCTGTTTTCTCTTCTTCTAAAGCATCTTCAGAAATTTGTTTACATGTGTTCTTGATTGAATCAAGGGGTACAAACCTTGAATTCAATTTCTGTTGTAGGGCTTTCATTGTATCCTGAAGTCATTATTTCACATACCTATTGTAATCGCCAATTTATTGGGAGGGTAGAAATAATTGTCTAAAAGAAATCGTATGAGCCTTGAAAGCTTTTGAGTACAACAACATTTTTTTCTGTGTTATTTCATCTTTTATTACAACCCAATTTTTCCAACAGCTTATAGTTGTTTCAATTCTAAAAGTCGTATCAATCTTTTGGATTTTAGAGAGAAACATATTGTCTGGTCTTGGTCTGATGATAAGTTTATTTTTAGTAATACTCATGTTGTTGACGCTGTTCCGCTAGAGGAAAGTAATTGTATTTGTGAGGTTCGTAATAACGAAAATTTGGGATTTTTAGAACGCGTGAGATGGAATTCGTATAGTACGATCAAAGACATCAAAAATCATCGTCCTAACTTAATTTCGGTTGATCATCCTAAGTTAATGTTTCATGGAGGGCAGCTTTTCTGTTCCATTGTTCAATTTGCAACCCCAGTCCTTTAATCAGATGTCAGATAAATCCGCATCAGTTTATTTGCAAGACCAAGATATTATTTCATATAAGTGCTCCAGATCAAAATAGAGAATAATTCAGTAAATTCGGCATCATCAAAGTCAGGGTCGGCGGTGATTCTACAAATATAGAATATAGTTCAGTGCATTCGGCATCATCATGGTCGCGGTCGGCGGCCGTGGTTCTGCTTAAGAGACAGGTCCGGTGGCGGTGGAATTATCCAGGGAGCAGTCCTAATACCTATTCCATATCACAATAAGAAATAGAATACGCTTTCCTTAATGGACAAGAATTCTATATTAAACAAGTTTCTTTATCTGAGATAGTTCCGCGCAGTATATATATACGCCAAACGCATTACTTGTACTTGATATTAGTCGCATAAAGGGTTAAGACTGAATGTTGAAAACCCCAACTGGAAACATGGGAACCCAAATAGACAAGGTGAGATTCAATGTCAGAGGTAAAATATTTGAAACTACTGCAACAACTCTTGCAAGTGTGAGCAGAAATTCAATGTTTGGAGCTATGTTTGATGATGAATGGAACCTTCAGCCAACAGATGTTAACAAAGAATACTTCATCGACCGCAACCCCGATTGTTTTTCTGTACTTCTTGATCATTTAGGAACAGGTGAGCTTCATGTCAGGGACGGGCCTAGCAAGGGGCTGAAGGTGGCTATAGCCCGTCCCTAATTTTTGGGTAAAAAATTTTTTGTATAGAAACTTAGGTCTAATTTTATGTTTAGCCCACATATTAGTTGTATTTAGCTAATTGTATGTGATTTTTAGCCCATACTATGAGGTGATCAAAATTTAAATCATGTTTAAAGTAAATAATTTTCTTCCACTCATTACCTTTCTACTCCTACTTTCTTCTATTTTTGTAATCACTTTGTTTTTCTGTTATTTGTGTTCGTTTTAACTTTTATTCCCCTAGCTATTTAGTATTGTACGAATGGATCACTCTTTGGCCACTAATTATGTGATGTATTCCAAAAAAAATTGCCGCGGCCTTCGGCCGCATTATCGGCTGTTACAATCCAGCCCTACCCAAGGGAAAATCCTGGGTCCATCCCTGCTTCATGTGCCTCCCAACTTATCTGAAAAATTACTTTACAGGGAAGCTCACTATTATGGTCTTCTCGAGCATGTTAGAACTGCGAAGTTTAGCAAACTCGATTGTAATCGACTAAGGCTAACGAGTTCGGTTAGGGGTCAAGCATCAGACGATTGTAATTCAATTAGTACAAGTCCTAATGGAGGTTGTGCTGTTGCTCATAGCAGGGTTGTCCGTCTATACGATTGGACGCTTGAAGAACATCCGCCAATTCATTTCAACTATCAGATAGTTAACAATATTGGCTGGATAGACTCGGAGAATATTGTGATCAGTGCTTGCAAAAGACCTGAACGAGAAGATTCTGGTCTTGCTCTTTTTAATTCGGCAACAGGTGATTTAACGCATAGTTTTGAGCTAAACCATGAAAATCAAGTGAAGGGCTTTACCGCTAAAGCTTTATGTTTTAATTCTGATGGTAAGATAGCTGCTAGTTGCGGCCGCACTGGAACATATATTCACGGAGCTGGTGTTTGGGATCAAGTTACAGGAAAACAGACTGATTTTTTCCATGAACATGTTTGGTCGCCTTTTTATTATCCAGATAGGATTCAGTGGCTAAACGGAAGAAAATGTTTATTAGCTGCTAAGTTTGACCTCCCAAAGGGAAATGATTGTCGCATCAGTCTTTTGGATTTGAGAAATAAAAGTGAGGTTTGGTCTTGGTATGATGATAAGAAGGCTTCCCTTCAGCAGGGTCCTGTGTATGATGCAATTGCAATGGAAGATAATAATTCTATATGTGTGGTTAATCAGTATGATGATTTGGGTTTTTTAGATTTAAGAAATACCAAAAGTGGAATTCGATGGAATCCGAAAAATTGGAAGAACCATACAAAAGTCGAACCACGTTATCCAAGATTAAAATTACATGAAGGGAATCTTTTTTCTTGCATAAATGACCGTATCTCTATATTTTCTGGTCCTGACTGGTTTTCAACATCTAGTATCGGAAGAAGTTGCGGTGGTGGTGCAATTCGTGACTTCTCAATAGGCGGTGATCGACTTTTCGCACTTCATAGCGAGGAAAATGTATTTGATGTGTGGGAGACTCCACTTCCTCCGAATTGGCCCGTGTAATAATGACACAAAAGGCTCTGCACTTTGGAGAATGCGTGGAGGAATCAGTACGTTGCATAGGTTGATGCACATCAAAAGTTTAACTGGATTTTAATCAATGAATAATGTATGCACGCACTCTATTTTTGTTGTTTTTGACAAAAACTTAAGGTTCTCACTTCATAATTTGTGTATTGATTGTGTATCTGATTCTTTACAAGGTGACCTATTTATATACATTACAAAAGACATATTGTCAAAAAGGAAAGGAAGAAAAATAAGGGATGTTGTCAAAAAGGGAGGAAGAAGAAATAAGGGAGGAAGAAAATAATGGCCATTCTAGAAGCCATCCATTCTAGAAGCTAACATGTGTTTCATATTCACAATTAATACCCTCCCTCAAACTCAAGATGGTGCAACACACATGTTGAGTTTGGAAACAAAAAACTCAGACGGTGAAGTCAATGTTTTGGTGAATAAATCAACAGTTGCAATTCCGAGCGAACAAAAGGTAAAACAATAGTTTGTTCCTTGAAGTGATGTCGTACAAAGTGACAATCGATCTCAATATGTTTCGTACGTTCATGAAACACGTCATTATGGGCAATGTGAATAGCAGCCTTATTGTCACAACACAATGGAGTAGGTTCGATAAATGAACTCCCATATCTTCAAGGAGCCATCGTAACCAAACAATCTCAGAAGTTGTATGAGCAAGAGCTCGATATTCAGCCTCAACACTAGACCGAGAAACTACACTTTGTTTCTTACTACGCCAAGAGATCAAAGATTTGCCTAGAAACACACAATATCCTGTGGTTGAGCGTCTATCTGTGATGTCACCAGCCCAATCTGAATCTGAATATGCATGAAGACAAAGATCAGAGTAGATGAGAACTTTATACCTTGATACAAGGTGCCTTTGATATAACGTAATATCCGAAGTATCTTTAAGCATAATGTGTGGACCTTGGAGCAGACATAAAACCGACTAACTACATGAAATGCATGGCTAATGTCTGGCCTTGTGATAGTCAAGTAATTTAGACTTCCCACAAGCTGACGATATAATGTAGGATTGGATAAAACTTTTCCTTGAAGGGATTAAGCTTCACATTTAGTTCAAGAGGTGTATCTCTTGATTTACTATCTCCATAACCCACACGTTGAAGAATTTCGAGGCGTACTTTACTTGTGAGATGAAATAACCATCAGATGACTTATCGACCTAGATACCAAGAAAATACCTTAAAAAACCTAAGTCTTTCATTTCAAAACATGAACTAAGATGAAGTTTAAGAGCAATAATTCCTTCTAGATCATCACCTGTGATAACCATATCATCAACATACAAGAGGAGAATAACCATACCCTTCTTAGTTGATCGAGTAAACATTGCTGAATCATAAGCACTTTGATTGAATCCACCTACTGAAGGATAGCATTAGAAAACTTCTCAAACCAAGCTCGTGGTGCTTGTTTAAGTCCATACAAGGCTTTACGAAGCTTACATACTTGATTTGGAGAATGAACCATTCCTGGTGGTGGTCTCATATACACTTCTTCTCGAAGTTCTCCATTAAGGAAGGCATTTTTGACATCCATTTGATGCATATTCCAATTATGAGCAACAGCAACAGCAAGGAGAGTACGTACCGTATTCATACGAGCAACAGGAGCATATGTTTCTTCATAGTCTATACCATATTCTTGGGTATATCCTTGAGCAACCAAACGATATTTGTAACGATCTATCTTGCCTTCTGAATTTGTTTTGATCTTGTACACCCATCTACTTCCAATAACTGTTTTCCCTGGTGGTAAGTCAACCATATCCCATGTACCAGCGTCCTTGTGTCTTGTGAGTTCTTCCCCCATAGATGTTTGCCGACTGGACTTAAAGATGCTTCCCCCGTATGATTTTGGTTCATGCATAGATAAAATGGATGACAAAGAACAATGATAATCTGCAAACCTGGCTGGTGGTCGACGAGTTCGTGGAGGCAAAACATCATTTTCAGGTACAAGATCCCCTTCTGGAGAAGCAATGTCCGGATTTTCCATAGAGTGGTCATGTGGAGTTTCAAATTTTCAAGAGGAGTGACTTCATGGTGGTTGATGGAATAATTGTAGGCTGAGAGTTGGATAGAGATATATCCTCAAAAGGATCTAGATACGTAAACTGTTCTAGAGTAGAAGACTTGCTACTAGGAAGAGACCAAAAAGGTATATTTTCTCAAAATGTAACATGACGAGAAACACGTAAGCGTCGACTTTCTGGATCGTAACAGCGATAACCTTTTTGTTCAATACCATATCCTAAAAACACACAGATAACATTCTTTTTACTGAGTTTGTTTCGTTCTCTTTCTGTGAGAAGAACAAAACAAGTTGAACCAAAGACACGAAGCTCAGAATAATTAGGTTTCTTATCATAGAGACGTTCATAAGGTGATATTCCTCCTGTGACTATAGATGGAATGCGGTTTATTGTGTAAACTGCAAGTAAGGACTGACTCACCCCAAAAAATTAGATGGAACCGATCTTGAAAGAAGTTGGGTTCTAGCTGTCTCTATGATGTGACGATGTTTTCTTTCTGCTATACCATTTTGTTCTGGAGTTTCTGTACAAGATAATCAAGAATAGTACCTTATGTTTTGAGAAATTCTTTGAAAGGAGTTGATATGTATTCACCTCCTTGATCAGCCACGGAAAGTTTTAATGGATTTTCTAAATTGAGTTTTGACCATTCTAGAGAAATCTGTGTATATTTTCAAAAATTCTGATCTGGAACTGAAAAGGTATAGCCATGTAAAACGAGAAAAATCATCAATGAAGATAACATAATATAAAGCCCCTCCCTTAGAGGCAATGGGAGACTTTCCCACACATCCGAATGAATAAGATCAAAAGGTTCAACTGAATGTGTAACACTATTATTAAAAGGAAGCGCAGGTTGTTTACCCAACTTACACGAAATGCAATAAGGTTCTTTATCAACTTGAATTGTTCCTAACAGTCCTTTATTGATCATATATGTAAGACGCGGAAACGAGACATGGCCTAGCTTAGAATGCCAAGACATAAATGGGGACACGGTAGAAGGAAGGAGTTTGCAACTGCAGCAGTAAGTTCATTCTTTGATTGTTGAGGAACATTGAGAGTTTCAAGGAGATATAATCTACCAACTCTACGGCCTATCCCAACAAGCTTCTCTGTCCTGGGATCCTGTATTACACAACCAAAGGAGAAGAAATAAATGTTAAAACCCTGATTACACGATTTGCCCAATTGATATAAGATTCATCTTGATCTTTGGAACAAGTAACACATCAGGTATACGTATTTTATCTGAGACTTTAACATGTCCAATATGACTAGCAGCTATTTCGGATCCATCTGCAGTTTGGATTTTAGGTGTAACAATAGGATGCTTGCTTTCAAATACATTAGAATTGAATGTCATATGATTAGAAGCACCTGAGTCAAGAAACCAACCATTTGAAAAGGTACCTGTGGGAACTGAAAAAGCAGATGCTGTTGTAGAATTATTATTACCAATTGCAAGGGCTTGTTTGAGCATCTCTTGAATATCAGCAAGATTATTTGATGTAGATGATGATGATTCATGGCTTCTTTCTAACACAAAGTCTTTGCAAGAATGGAAGGCATAGATGTGTATGCAGTTCCATTTAACCTTCTTCTTTCTCTCATGTTCCTTGAAAATGGAGATGTACAGTTTCCTCTTTGTATGACCGGGTTCTTTACAATAATTGCATTGAATTTGTGAGTTTGATCCTTGGTGAGTTGGAATTTGAGATGCTGATGTTTGTGACATACTCTGTGTTGTTGGTAAAGTGCAGTTCTTGGCCAAGTGACCAGGCTTCTTGCAGTTGTAACACTGAACCTGTGACATGTCACGGTAGTTTCTCTGAGAGTTGACAGTATTATTAAAACCTCCACGCGAAGGAACAACAAACACAACAGGTATCTCTGGCTTGATCCTTTTTCGAGTTTCTTCATTAATAAGCTCGGACAATGCAGCTTCTACAGTAGGGAGAGGAGATCGATGAAGGATTGAAGCTCTTACAGTCTCAAAATCATCTCTTAACGCCATTAGGAGTTGAACCAGTCGCGACTCTTCTCTGTATTTCTGCCACAGTTCGATATCTATAGTCCAATTGGGTTCCATCAGTGCTAGCTGATTCCATATAATTGACATCTCGAATGAAATTCGAGATCGATCGATCCATCTGCTGCTTCATAGAACGAATATCTTGTTCTAGTTTGTAACGTTGAGCAAAGTTGATTTGGGTATACCTTTTTGAAAGAAACTCCCATGCGTCTTTGGCAGTCTCAAAACCAGTAAGTTGCATACTTATGGAGGTGATTACTGGTATTGCTTATCCATGTGAGTATCTTGTGATTGTTGATCTCCCAGTCTTCAGCGCTTTCTCCTTCGATTCCTTTGTCTTTGCTTTAGGATCAACTTCTTTATCTGTAACAACAAAGACACCAGTAGAGACAACATTGGGCTTCTTGGCTTTACCATCAATATATTTCCACATAGCTTTTCCTTTGAGGAAACTTCTCATAAGGAAGGACCAATGGTTATAGTTTGTTCCATCAAACTTTACTGATAGGTTGATAATCTTCACGCGACATATTGAACGATAACGAAAGGATTTTGGATACTAGCATTTTTGGATACTAGGCTCGATACCATGACAAAAACTTAAGGTTCTCACTTCATAATTTGTGTATTGATTGTGTATCGATTCTTTACAAGGTGACCTATTTATATACATTACAAAAGACATATTGTCAAAAGGAAAGGAAGAAAAATAAGGGATGTTGTCAAAAAGGGGAGGAAGAAGAAATAAGGGAGGAAGAAAATAATGGCCATTCTAGAAGCCATCCATTCTAGAAGCTAACATGTGTTTCATATTCACAATTAATAGTTTTTATGGTTGTTCTCTTTATGGTATTCCTACATTATGTGGTCTTCATGATTTCCATGGGTACAGTTTGCCTTTTTTCTTTTTCCCTTTTCATGCATGTCTTTCTACTCGTGATTAAGAGGACGATAGGTTGATTCCCTCAGTGAGAATGTTCGTTAATCATAGCTGATCATGTTTGAACTATGGGTCTCATCGGGTCCGGGTAGTGTGCTACCCGGAACTGGTAATTTTAATCGGTTCCGGGTCCTAACGGTTCTGGGTCCGGTTCCCAAATTGATGGATCCGGAACCGGACCCGATAAAAACGCTAATTACCCGTCGTGTCCGGATATTTATCGGGTCCTTAAAAATGATTTTGTTAGAGGGAGCGCAAAAACGGTTCCGAGAAAAGCGAAAATCCTAATCAACTCGGCAATTTAAACCTAGTCGATATATTTTTCTAACTCCGACCAAAATACCTTTATTAACACCCTCTTTATACAGAGCCCAAACACATTTATTGACCTATCTGCTGGAAAATTTTCATTCAACTCCACCCCACCACCACTAACGACAACCATTTTCTCCACCGCACCACCACTAACGACAACGATAATAAAATCAACAGTGGTGTAATAGGTTAAGTCATCACTAACTTGCCGCACACCAAAATCAACACTACTTTTTAACTTGATGTTTGATACTCACGTTTCACCGTAGCTATAATCACCCAACGCTGGCCACCACCAATGGTCCACTGAGATTAGATGATAATTCAAATTCAAATTATAAAAATAAAATAATAATTTATTTGGCTCTGCTTAGATTTGTCAAATCAATTCGAAGAATTGGAAATCAGATGTTGGATTAACAGGGTACTGAAATCGAGCATGCATTAAGATCCTTATAACTATTGATTTTCTTTGCGGAACTGCACAAGTAAATGTTAATAAATACCAATTCTTTAAGAAACAGAATTAACCCAAAACGTTAAACCTGTACCACATCATTGACTTTCATGCCCTGTTCTCACTGGACATATAAAACAAAAAAAGACAAAATTCATACTCCATGATCTATCATCATCTCTCTCTGTTGCAAGGTAGTGGCTAGGGTGACTATGGCGGCGTCGTTGTGAAATATTAATATGCTGGATCACGTTAACTCTTTTTTGATTGCGAGTGTGCCAAGAGTTAGTGTGCTATTAAGGTCATTTTAGTCTCACTCGCACAAATATATTGAATCAGTCTAACAAAAATATTAAAAATCAACTAAGCTTTTTGATATTTTACTTTTATATTTGCTATATTAGCTTGAATCTAATAATTTTTCATATAAAATTATTTTTATATCTATGTAAATTTTTTAATTAGGATTAAACATAAGAATATGAAGGATAAATGAAAAAAAACTTGAACGGAGTTATACTTAATCTTTCTATTTTACGTAAAATTAACAAGTAAAACATAGATATTCGAGTACCCGATACCCGCCGGGTAATGATTTTGCTAACGGTTCCAATCTTGGGACCCGGAACCGGACCCGATACACTCGGGTCCGGTTCGGTTCCGGGTAATCGGGTCCCCGTTGGCATCCCTAGTTTGAACCACCAGATCTTTAAGCAGATGTCGGATAAAATAGCAGAAAATGGGTCATATGTGCATAAAAGTGTATTTTCATATTTTAATGGACGAGTAAATTAATGTCATGGGTGAAATGGACCGAGACTAATTTTACAATGAACTAACTGAAATACCCTTCATGTCACACTAGCAAACATCTCTTCTGGTTTTATTTGTCATCTCCAAAATCATCAACTGTTTCTGGTCTTCTTTGACTAAAACGTATTTAAAATATCTCTCTTCTCTGCATAACCGTATTTTCCAAATAATTATCTAAATTTTTTTTCCATCTTCTTCATCTCCAAACCTAGATTTGCTCGAATTTATCTGAGATATTAGATTTTCAGAGTAGATGTGGGTATGTGTGATTAGTTTTAATGCTTTCAATAAAAAAACTGCATTATTTGTGATTTTAGGTTTTAGGGTTTGTTTTATATTTTAATTTTATCGCTAGTATCTCATGGTTGTCCTATGTCATGTAGTATTCTCCATTAGTGCAATTTCCTATAACCTTGGGGAGTTTCAATTGGAATCTGATGATATATTCATGTATATATTTCGAAGACAATCAATTTCGGTATGACGATGATCAAGATTCAATCAAACTAGATCAATGGATACTGGAATTGTTTATGATAATGATGTTTAGTCCAAATTATCCTTTTTACAATAATGGAGAAGAATAATTTTTCAAATGGTGGATGAAGAATCAAAACACCAAACACCATCCCTCTGATTACATCGATTACTTCTATGGTTATGATAATGATGTTTAGTCCAAATTATCCTTTTTACAATAACGGAGAAGAAGAATTTTCCGAATGGTGGATGCAAAACCAAAACACCATCCCTCTGATTACATCGATTACTTCTATGATCAACAATTGTGTACTTTTGTTATATTATAATTTCTATGTTGGTGTAATATTTTTCTTTTGTATATATATTTTTTTATTTTTTTGTATTTATTCGATGTACTTGAATTAGCCTTTTCATGGCTTACAATTAATATAATCTAAAGAGGTTCTTCCTCTTTTTTCCTTTAAAAAAAACTACCTATGTCTCCAAAAAGAACTACCACTAGCTCTCGTTCTCCAACGCTCTCCATCATCTTCTTTCTCCCACGATCATCCACCATCATCTTTCTCCCACCATCGAATGGTAACTAGCGTCATCATCTTTAAAAGCGTCTTCCATGTCAACCACAACAATATTAGCTTTGTTGACCATCCACCACATCCGCGGTTACTACCGCAAAACACCAACAACATCTCTACCACCATTAAAAATTTGTAAATGCCTAACTTGGGCTTGAATCTACCACTTTCGAAATGACTCTTGATTCTGCTAAAATTGGTAAGTTAAAAACCCTAGTTTTGTTTTTTATTTGATTTCAGGATGGAATGGAATGGATTGATTGTTGAATTTAGTTTAGTTTATTTTAATTTCGAAATGAATTAGATAGATGTCACTAAGTGAGTTTGTTTGTATTTAGTACAAAATGGTATGAGTGATGTGTTTGCAGTACCTGGTGATTTTGATCGAACATTACTTGTTGAACCTAGGTTGAAATCAATTGGTCGTGATGAACATAATGATGGTTATGCTGTTGATAGTGGTTTCATCATGTGTTATGCCGTTGATACCAGTTTCATCCAGTGTATTCTAAAAAAATAGATATTTGGAAGGATAACACTGGTTTCATCATTTGTTTCTACTTAATAAAACATGGTTTCATCATGTGTTACCACTAGGCGGAACCTCTGCACATCCTTCTATTACCTGCATACTCCATGACATGGTATAATTTGGTATGTGATTTTTTAAAACCGAAAGATATTGTTGGCTTGTGTTTCCTTAGATAAGCAATAAAAATTAGATTTTCTCAATGCTTGGAACATACAACACATCATGAAGATGAAATTGAGCATTATTAGTATCTAAAATATCATCACTTGTCTGTTTAATAGGAAGAAATTTACCATTACTTGATCATTACATGTATAATCTTTGGCCTTTGAAAGACGGGATGAATCATTTGTCATATGACTTGCTGCACCAGAATCAGTAATCCAACAAGAAGCCATATTTGGATCGTGACGAACAATAGATGAATTGAGCTTAATGCTATGAAAGGCTTGTTGCAAGGTGTCTGAAGTTGAAGATGAAGCAGAAGTAGAAGGTGAATCGGTAATAGAACCAGATCCATACTTGGAAGAATTCTTCGAAGATTACTTGTAAACAGGTGTATAACGTCATCGACAATGATTGGCAAGGTGGCCAAGAATGTTACAAATTTTACATATAAGCAAACCAAGAGTCAAGTGAAGAAGTAAATTTCTCATCAGATCCATGAGATTTCTGCTTGGATTTACAAGATTTATTCGTGTAAAACGCTTTGCGTATCCGCAGATTTAGCTTCAAGTTCTTCATATTTCAAGTATTGCTCATGATGAAGAAGTTTGGAATGTAGATAACTAAAAGTATATTCAGTCTATATAAAGCTTGCAGTGACTACAAATTGACTATATTCACGACCTAATTCTTTGAAGAGCATACATAACTAGATATGAATCATCCACAGGATGATCAATCGCAACTAAGGAATCAAAAAATTGATTTTATCCTCATCAATATAATCAGAAATAAATCAATCACCTTTTCGGATAGAGTGAAGTTGACTACAAAGAACAGAATTACGAGCCGAAAATTATCGAAGAATTAGATTCTCAAGAGAGAGCCAAATCTCCCTAGCAGTTTTACAACTAACAATACTTATAGAAATGCGATCATAAAAAGTAATATTGATGCAAAACATAACAAATCGATTGTATTTTCGCCAAGTATAATACTCAGGATTAAGAGCCTTTACTCCATTAATTTTAATAAACTGTGTTGGTTCTACAATAGATACATCGACATAATCTTAAAGATCGGTAATAATCAGAATAGATTCAAACAGATTTCGACAAATAAGGTAATTAGATCCATCAGCTTCAAGCTTGACAGAGATGAAGTTAGAGAGAACATGCAATTGTAAAATGATTTGAGACTTCACAATCGAATGTAAGGAATTTGAATTCTGAGTTTGATTTGATTAATTTATATGATTCTTAGGAGAATTAATGATTTGATTGATCATCATTGTAAATTTGATTTAAGATCTTCTCAACCTATCTGGGAAGAAGAGGAAGTAGATTGAAAAGAGAATTTGAATTTGAAAATTTTAAAAAAGGGATGATACCATGAAAGAAACTGAAAGGAGAGAGAAAACTAAAATGTTTTTGAACTATCGACGATATGACAAACAGTTACAGCACAACGCAATTTATAGCCTGGCACAAGACACAAAGTCTGAGACAACAGACTGTTAACAGAAAAAGAAAATTATTACAATGGCACTCTTATTACACTACAGTATTCTTACAACAATAGTATTGTTACAGGGCGTATGGCCCATGGATGTGTGGTCCATCTAGTTTCCTAGAGTTTACCTTTACATATATATAAAGGATATTGTATCCATATAACCCTATTATCCTGATCAATAGAAATCTCTCCTTGTCTCTTTACTCTCTCCATATTTTCCACTGCAACACGTTATCATGCACGACTCCACCAACTGGTGCAATTTTTTTTTTTCTTCGTTCAAGACTGGTTATGGATTATTCCTTGAAGATTAGCGTGGTTCTGATCCTATTTGTTTATCACCATGGATGCGTTACCAGGTATTTCTTTTGAACAAAGAAATTTCGTTTTCGTAGTATATATTAGTGTTCCACGAATGTATGATTATAAAACATAGATATTTCACCGTTAGATTTTCATGAAATTTTAATATGTTCAATCCAATCAGTCCATACTTAATTTTTTAAAATTTCAATCAAATTGGAATATGATGCAACTTCCAAAACCTACGTTTAATAAAATTGTGTATGTTCAGAGAAACCTTAATTTTTAACAGCGTCGAAAAACCTAAGTTTTGAGAGTTTCAACCGTTGGACGATGCTATAGTTTTAGTATGTTTTGTATGTTGTTCTTGGTGAGATACAGGAAAATTTTCATAAAGATCAAACCATGGAAATACTCAATAGTACGTGATATTTCAAACTGTGTCCATAGAAACGCTAATTAGAACAGTCATACGGCGTCATGGATAACTTTTTATATAGCCGTTGGATTTCATTGAAATATTATTATGTTTGTTGAAACATTATTATGAAGTTACTGTACAAATTTCATAATCATCGGAGATGTTTACAATTGTTTTCTGTTCACTAAAGTTGGATGATGAAATTTCCAATTTTAGGGTTAACAATATGTTTTGGGCTCATATGCTAATAGTTTTATAATGGGCCTGGGAACTTCATATATAATGGAACATATATGTGGATTTTTGTTAACCATGACATAGTCAACCCAATGGACCGGGCATTGACCAATCCGTTGACTGGGTTCTGATTAAACCAACTCGAATAAAATTTTGACCTTTTAAACTCAGAAGTACTTGAGCGCCATTAAAGAGCCTCTGATACAAAAGTCAATTGTGTCTACAAGGTATTTACTTCCATCATGAAAACCTTCTAATGAAGATGCATTGTTCAAAAGATGAAGGCATAACTTCTACGTTTTAAGGCGACATATTGATTTCAGACGATGGAATGCTCTAAAGAAAGTTTTTGAAACATTCATGAAATTTCCCCCCCGAAAATTTGAATGTTCATTGGATATTTAAAACACTTGTAATATTGGCTCAAGTAGTAACAATACAAAGTAAATATATTTACGAGCATGAGACAGAGACGTAATTCTAACTTATTGGAATGAGAGTTGGACATTTGGTATAAACATTTACCGAGTATGGTACAAGCGATGGAATGAAGGTATCATATAGTATCAGACAACTACAAGATATACAGAGAGTTTAAATGACAACAAACTCACTATAAGTTAAAAGAAGGTCATGACCCCTCTTGTCAACTTCAGTGGCAATAAAAAACTTTCCCAATTAAAACACTTACATTTGTAATATGTTTTTATTAATTATCTTTATTCAGCTAAATTTTGTATGATTTGATCCTGGACTATTGGTTGTATGGTAGTTTAGTAAACTTTTTTTTTAAGTTCAAATAAAGAATTTTATTTATACGAAGAACTAAATTCATAGTTTGTACTTATGAAATGAAAAGTATATCATTTCCATGAGACTGAAATACTCTAAAGCACTTGAGTTAAAAGGATCATTCGTACATTATGATGAAAAGTATAACATCCTCATGAATTGTAACACTCTAAAGTAAATAAGAAAAAAATTCTTTTGTTATCTAATAAGGCCACACCACTTATTACACGAAGATCTTAAGGAAATCTATTAAACTACTTGTTGAATTATTTCCTTATGTAATACCATGCGATTATTGGATCATCACAGATAATAGCCGAACGAAAAAATGCTCAATCTTTGTTTCCTAATTAGTATAAATAAGCTCTATAAGAACCCAAGAGCTAGTCACACTTTGTTAAGTTTCTACGAAGTCTGTGCAAACGGTTATTGAACGAAAACTAACCGTGAGAATCAAAATGCATCTACAAATTACCTCCAATGAATGTGAAAGGAATCACATTTTAGAGAAAATATTGAGTCAATTAGTTTAGTGAACTGTAAATCACTAATACTTGGATAATTGACAATGTAATGTTGGGAATTGACTCACTCACGTTTTCACATAACCATAAAGACACTTTGGTTGTGATATGATGTTTTGTTTTGAAAGAACTAAAATGGACATCATTTTATTTGAGTTAACAAGAAAATGGGAATCACAAAGATTGAAAGAATGTAAAGTGACGGCATCTCTCACAGTCAACTCTTTCTAAAGTACCACAAAACCCATCTCCCCTCCTATTATGATTTTAAAGTAATAAAGCATGTAACTTATTTTACAAAGTCATTATTTAGTAAAACGGATTGAGACCATCCTAAGACGCAAATGGTAAACAACCCATTTTTTCAAAAGAAACAAGGTTATATTTGTGGACATATCCATACAGAATGCAGTCCATTCAAGTGATTTATGGCTCTGGTGGATAATTCAAAGTGTTGAATTAATTATTGTTCAAAAGAAATTATGCGTTTTTGAAACAATTCTATCACATATTATACAATTTAAAGTCTCACCAACCTTGTTATTGCTAGATATTTTACATCAAAAGGACTTGATGGATATTGCATGTTTAATAGGATCATTTTAGAGCATCCTATACCCCATGGTCTCGCAGAGGCTACCATCATAGGTTATATATGGTGTCTAAGGATAGGTTATGTGTAAAAACGTTCCTACAAATGCTTGGGGGATATGCAATATTATACGCATTTTCACTAATTCGTTTTAAAACCCACAATTAGTCAACCATTTTTGTATACCATTTGGTAACTGGTTATAAGCCTGACATTTGTGTTCTTACGCATTTTTGGTTGCACTACATATGTGCCATTACGAGTCCACATCGTACTATGATGGGTCACGAAAATGATTAAGTAATTTTGTTGGATATTTACTCTCAAAAATTATCCGCATTTTAAAACCTTTGGCAGGAGATCTCTTACTTCTAGATTTGCGGGTTATCACTTTAATGAGACAGTCTTCCCGTCATTAGGGGGAGATAATAAAAGTATTTTATAAGGGAACGACAGGAATTGTCGTGGTGTGTTCCCACTGTGCCTCATATTGATTATTGTACTCCACAAATGTAAATGTGAAGTGAAAAAATAATCGATTTTTCAGAATGTACATTGATGTCGCTAAAGTTATGAGATCACACATACCAGCTGCAAACCTACCTGCAAGGTTACAAATCCTCAATAAGGGATATACACCATAGACTAAGGTGTTGCAACTACACTTAGTGGAATTGTGGTTGAAGTCGTGGCTCCATAAAGGAAGTTGGAGAGACCACTTGGTTCGATCAATCCTCACCTAGAAAGGAAGTAGGTGAGGAAGGCACAACTTATTTATATCATCAGAAATCATCTCATAAGATTGTCTCTGAATATGTCCATGAATCAAACTGGAGAACGCTCCGAAGTTTAATGATTCCAGACAACAATGACATCCCAAGTGGATTATGAGAATGCGCAAGAGTCAATGGAAAGATTATACGAACATATTGATGATTAATTTCATATACACCTGCTTATGGAAATAGAGCAAGATGAGATCGAACCAAGCTCCTTGTTGCTTAATTTCAACGAAGAGCATATCTGGCATACACAATCCAGGTAGAACTCGGTTATTTGACAAATATACAGGTATTTGGCGTGGTAGTGCTAATGAACCAAGTGTAAAGCCTATGGGACATACATAATTATTTGTCATCGAGAACAGTGGGAAGAATGAAGTATCAAAGTATCAAGACTCGCCTTGTGGAGCGAGGTTTCTCATAAATCCCTGGAATTGTCCTCTTGTAATGAACGTTATAACGTTCCGCTACTTAGTTAGCTTGGTAATTTCAAAAGGACTTGAAATGCAGCATATGTATGTGGTTATTACGTATCTCTGAAAGAATAAAAGAGGTAACAAATATTTATAAAAGTACTTGATAACCTTTTGTTGCCCAAATCAAGTGACTCTAAACCACAAAGTGCATTAACATTTAAATAGAACGCTCACTTATAGATTAAAGCAATTAGACGGATGCGGTATACCCGTCTAAGTGGCAATTGATTTGGAGGGGATAGACAAGTAAGGTATTTTTCCTTGCATATTCAAAAGAAAGTTCCTTATTTTGAATTCTAGCTACCTATGTTGATGTTATAGACATAATGGGTGCTCTTGATTTAATAAAAGATCCTACAAGTTACTCTAAATCCAAATTTGAGATGAGAAATCTGGGGAAAGCTCGACCGAAAATTGAGGTTGTGGTATATTATTCCACCAGTTTGCATATATCTAAAGTTTTCAGGCAATTTAACAAGGACATGCATCCTTCTAGCACTCCCATGGTTAGTCGAGGTTCAGATGTAAGTAAGTGACCAATTCGTCCAAAGGAAAATGACGAAGATGTGTCGGGAAATGAATTTCCATTATCTAAGTATAATAGATGCATTACAATACTTAGCATAATTTCCTTGACCAATTGTTACATCCTTAGTGAATTTGTTAGCTAGATATAGCTCAACGCCAACACAACGTCATTGGAATGGTATAATGAATGTAATCATATACTTAAAAGTAACCATTGACATGATATTTTTTTTTATCCCTGCAAAGACATAAGAAGGAATACTAATGAAAGTGTAATCCAAAAGTTGTTGATTATGAAGGAACAAAAATCTCTTATCCAACGAAAGTAATCAGGAGGAGATATGGTAAACTATTTTCTAGGTCATTACCGATATTAAGTGTCAAAAAGTACATGACTAAAAGAATTGTCTGGAAAAACTCTGAAAGTAATCAGGGGGAGATGTCGACATCAGGGGGAGGATCCAAGGATATGATATCGACATATTTTACTTCAAAATTGAAGATGTGTTGTACTCTATTTCCCTTCGATCAAGAATAGTTTTTCCCAAAGGGTTTTGTTACTCGACAAGGTTTTTAGCGAGGCAATACTAAAAACATCAAGTATGTTGATTGTTGAAGACATAAAGATCGCGTTGATATTACTGAAAATATCTGAATCAAAGAAATGAAACGCGATAGTCTGTTAAGAAATGTAACTTCCAGAATCAACAACAAGGTCTTATAAAATTCAAGTCACCAAAGTAAAGTGTGATAAACTCCTTTTGACTTCATTAGACTAATGAAAATTGTCTGACATCAGGGGGAGCATCTAATGGTGTGTTGAAATATTTTCTTTCACCGAGGTTGCTTTTTCCCACAGGGTTTTATTACTCGGAAAGGTTTTGAATGAGACAACAATAAACACCGAAATATAATTTCCCAGCTAAGGCTATCATTCCCACGAGGGTTGTCTTCCTTATGAGTTGTGAAGCAACTAGTCAACTTCAACCGAGCAAAGCGATCATCTGCAACGGATCACCTTTTCTTGCATTTGTCACGTTGTACTCTTTTACATTCATCGAGGTTTTATCCCACTGGTTTTTCCTTGTCAAGGTTTTAATGAGGCAACGTATATGCATCCAACTATGTTCTAAGTTTACTTAATATTGTACTCTTTTTCTTTAGTTCAGGTTTTGTCCGTCTGGGTTAGCCTAATGAATTTTTAACATGACAATTAACTTAGATTCGTCGATCTTTGAAGATCGTATTGCATGTGATGAACTATATATAAAGTACGAGACAACATGTGAAGAGTTGTACCAAGGTTTTATTGCATTGGGTTTCTCCTTGTCAAAGTTTTAATGAGGCAACTGATTTCGGCACAAGTCATCAAGGAGAGAACGACATTTGAAGAACAACATCCAAAGCACTATACTATATGTGAAGCACTATGTATAAAGTTTTGTTATTGAACCGCACAAGGGGGAGTGTTACAGGGTCTATGGCCCATGGATGTGCGATCCATCTAGTTACTTAGAGTTTACCTTTACATATATATATATATATATAAAGGATATTGTATCCATGTAACCCTATTATCCTGATCAATAGAAATCTCTCTCTGTCTCTTTATTTTCTCTATATTTTTCACTGCAACAAGTATCAAATTTTACTCGCCTTTTACACCCACAAAAAGATTTTGATGGTTATTGAACCAAGTTTGCGATAAAATAGTGTTGGGCCTGTTGGAACCATGTTTGTACTCTCCACAACACTTTTGTACTCCTAGTGCTACATAGCTCATATCAGTGGATTCGGTGAGTAGTTTATGGAATACTGATGGTTGAGTTCTCAATTGGTCATCTTATTGGAAACATCCATTGAGTACTGTTGGTTGAGTTTATGCAATGCATTTGGGCCGGTTTCATTGTCAATTTCATGTAAGCCCAGGGAGGAATCATTACGGTTAGTCAAGCCCATTCCTTTCTTAAGTTCCTATTTTCGCATACGCTGTATTGCTGTGGTATTTAACCAGAATTAGCAGCAATCTTAAACCAAATAAGTCAACGAGGAACAGGTACCAACTATGCCATGTCTTCTGTTGCCTGGGAATGACAATCTATGTTGTCATGGGTTGACAGAATACGGATGGATCCTTTGGGCAAACCATCCATAGAAACATCAGAGACATGGAATCAGGCCAGAGAAAAAAGCATAGTTTTACACAAGTGATCTAAAAAAAGAAAAACTCGAGCAAAATCAAGAAAAGGAAAAATTATAAACATGAACTCGGATTACATTTCATTAAAAGTTTTGAAGAGTACTGCATTAACAACAAGTCAAAACAACATTAGCATTACTGACTCGAATGATTAAAATCACTGTACAATTGTAACCATTTCAAGTTAAAGACTACCCTGCCAAAAAATTCTGCTTCTACCTTGCTGACAGTTAAAAGGCCGAGAATATTGTAACCCGAGTTGCATAAAATTCTGATTCAGACCACAACAATCTTCTCAAAACTATCCCAACATGAGCATGAACTCCAGAGTCCAGCGAGAAGCACCTACACTAACTGTTATAGTTTGACTAGCAGAAGAACCAAATATCAGCTTTGTTAGTAGAAGAAGAATTGTGAGTTGCCGTACTTAAAATACCAGGCAAGATCAATTTATTACGAAACCAAGAACAAAAAATACTTTTCGCTTAGCTATCTGAACCAGAGTTAGATTACCCCTTCAATTCCAAAAAAAAAAAATTATCTTCACACTTTGTTTTGGACCTCCTTTTCCTAATTGTTTCTGAAAATTATATTTAGTAACAGCTGGAACATCATTAACTTTACTCACCTTTGTTCACATTAGGAGACTTGTTCTCTGTTGGCGACTATATCCTCCACCACCTTAGCCCAAGAAGAGAATAGAACAGGCTCATTCAAGATCTTCGATCTACCATCAACATATTTAACCACACTGTTTTCCAGCTCAGTCCTACCAGTAATCTGTAATACTTTTGAAGGTTCCAATTCAACTTGTATTTCCTCATCAACACTATCACTAGAATCATCACCATCTTCTGCCTCATTTACTAGAGAACTGTACCTACCCCACACAGGACTAGCACGATACACAACAATAGACTTCTGTTGATCAGGAAGCGCAGGAACGGTGATGCTACTAACTACTGAATCCTCAACAGATATAGGACGAGAAGAACCAGAAGCACCAACAGAAGAAATACTTGCAGTCTTCATACCCACATCCTCCTTCCTCTTGTTCACATTCAACATTCTGTTGCCACCAGACTGATCACTATCATCCTCCACATTCTCACCATTACCAGTGAAAATCTCCGAGACCCTCAATCTTTTATGCGTTGATGAAGATGATCCGATAAAATTCCCACCAGAACTAGTGCCACACTCCTCTCTGGAAAATGACCTTTTTAAAGGTGGCATATACTTATGATTATCGTAACATCTTTTAGTTGTGTTGGCAGTTAAAATATTCAGGTTTCGACTAATCTCCTTATCAGACCCGTCACAAGTTGAATTCGGTTCGAGCCTCAAGTCCTGCATAAGTACCTCTTGATTGTCACCTTCCATCTGATTAAGTACAGTTACTTCCAAGCATCCTGGTTTGTCTTCTGCTCCGTTTTCTGCTTCACATATTAACTTTTGGGCTTCAGTTAGACCCATAATATCCTCTTTCCGCCCATTGTTAGACGTTTTGTAACCTTCGAGCTCCTTCTCCAAAGCATCTCTAACCAAAGTTACATTCTTCAATTTACTCTTATAACGAACACGTTGCGTTTTCTTTTTCTCAAGCTTCACCAACAACCTATCACACTTAGCTTTATATCCCTCTAGTTCTTTCTTTAATTCCCTAAACTCCGTCTTTAAATCTTCGGTCTCATCCTCAGCCACTCTTTTACCATGCTCCAACTTTCTGGAAACTGGGTAACTCCCTATCACATTACCTTCCGAGCATGCGAGGTTCTCTTCTGCTATCATTTTTCCTTTAGACATTACCTTTCGAGCTTCAGCTAGAACCATAATTTCCTCTCTCGGTCTATTGTCAGACGTTTTGTAGACTTCAAGGTCCTTCTCATAACCTACAGATTGCATCCCCTTGTCCTTAACCTCCACCAACGAACCACCGCACATAGCTCTATATACATCTAATTCTTTCTTCCACGAAGCTGACCGACTCTTTAATTCCCTGTACTCCGTCCTCAAATCATCGATTTCATCCTCAGCCACTCTTATATCACGCTCCAAAGACTCAATCACACTATAAAGCAGATTACATTCTTTTGTATGATCAATCGTAGTCTCCTTAACTTCTTCTCCTAAAATCTTAATATGCCTGCCAAGCTGAGCACGCCACCTACTTTTATACCCATTCAGATCATTCACAAGTTTCGTAATCTCCACAGTAAACTGAGTCTCATAATCTTGCAACTTCCTCTCCAAATCAAGTTCATATATCCCATTCTCCGTAAACCGTCTCTTGCAGTCCTGAATACATATGTTCAATTTGTCATACAATGTCTTGTACTTATCAAGCTCATTTTCGGCTTTCGAAACCCTTTTCTCACCCTCCTCAATCACAATCTTATTCTCCTGAATCTCTCCGCATAAGGCATCATACTTGGTCTTATAATCTTTCAATTCAACCAAATCTTGTTTCTGAACCACAAATTGAGTTTCTAACTCTGAAAACTTCCTCTTCCACGACTCAATTTCTTCATCTTTATCAATTTTCTCGCACTCGTCCATAATGGTTTCCAAATATATATCCATTATTGCGGGTGTTTACATACATAAATCTAAGAACTAATTAATGGGTTTCACTAAAAGAGAGTATAAATCAAGAAGATGAAGCTTAAAATCCTAATCTTTGTTTCAGATTTCAGAGTAGAAACCCATTCATTCTCAGGGAAATCAAAATTGGAAATAGATTGACTGATGGAGAAATGAGAAGAAGGAACCTTACCTTATTTTTGAAGGGAAAGACGCCCTTCAATTCAGATTCAGAGAGAAAATCCCAGAAATTGTTTTTTTTTGTTGCTTTTTTACAGTAATAGAGATGCAGGAGAAGAAGACTAATGAGACTATGAGAGAGAGAGAGAGAAGGGTTTATCTGGTTAGAAAAGGGGTTTACGTTTTCTAGAACCTTACTGTTACGCGCACGTCCGCGTGATTAAAAATATGAGATCGCGCCTCATAGCCATTGGATTATTTGGATGCTATTGAATACTACGCCTTTGATTTGATGTAGAGGGTGATGACAAGACAGCACTTATGTCTCATCGACGTCTTTTTTCACCGCTAAGGCTCTGTTTGGTTGGGCCTGTTTCGGAATCAGAATGGGGAAATTATACAATACTACTACCTCCGTACCACATATATAGGCGAAGAGAGATAATTCTCTTAGATTAAGAAAATTACATGTGATTCATAATTTTATTTGTTTTTTCTTGTTTTACCCTTCGTCTTATCTCCAACACAATTACCTATGTACAATAAATATGGGTATATATGGAAAATTCATCTTGGAAAGCAAAGTCCGCCTATTTAGTGGGACAAACAACAACCAAAATCCGCCTATATAATAGGGACGGAGGGAGTAATATTATTCTTATTGTCAGGCCCAATATATTTTTTAGTTTCCGTGACATTTATACTTATTTAATTATTTGGAGTTATGAAAAGTATATCTGAATACCCCATTATGCATATATATTTTGAGAAATATTAGTTTTCTCTCGTGCTACACACGGGTTTGTTTCTCATTTATAAAACATTCTGTCATGTTTTAAAATTAATTTCACTAAAAACAAATGGATGATCAAAAAATAATATGATATTCAATATTTAATATTGTGATTTCCAACGACTAATAACAAACTAATAAATAAATGATATGGTAGTCCAATATTTTCAAAAACTATAACGCTTAATATACATAATACGTATACAGTTTTTTAAGTAGTAAAATTTATGTTGTTCTAATTTTTCTCTAAATTTTGATATTATTTACATTGTTTAAGCACTTGTTCTCTTATGTATCTTTGCGGATGTCGAGTAGTGATTTTCTTCTGTGACTTAAGGACGTTATTTTGGATTTTCTTTTTCTCCATGCAAACCTAAAAAAAGTTTACATGAGAATGATTATATATAAATCAAAATTTAATAAATCTTGAATTTTATGTATATGGCGTGTACGCGAATTCTCATAAATTATAATATCATGCGTAATTTGAACTGTAAATATAGTGTTAATATTAGTTATTTATACAATAATTATAAGTGTACGCGTAAATTCTAGCCGTATCAAATCAAAAATCCTAAATGACCGGGTGAGGCGAAGCTGCGATGATTTTCAAGTCCGCCCGGTGCGTAGCACGGGCACAAAATCTAGTACAAAACTAAAATTTAAAAAATAAAAAGCGCTTCTTGTAAATAGAAAAATGAATGCCGCGTGGACACAGAAAAAAACATGACTATATACCTTTACTTGAAGCTGATGCTAGCCAAGCAGCATTAAAAACCTAAATTATATTAGTTTTCGTTGCTTGAATTGAATTAGCATAAAATGAACCTTAGATGTACAAATGCTAACGGTTTCTACTTTGTAGCATGGACAATTGAGTATGAATGAACACAAAACATCGTCAATAAAAACAAATTCTCAATAAAATCGATTATACTATCGGTCCAAGAAGTGGATTTTCACTTTATACCATACATAGATTGGAATTTGCGTTCCAGGTTGTAATATTGTAGTAGATTTAACCACAACTGAAGTAAATATTACTACCACAACCATCACTACCATTTCTTAAACTATAACATAGTACAACATTTTCCAGGTAGTCTATAAAAATCTAAAGAAAAATCCTTCTAAGTCCTTAACATCACGACCATGTTCCCTTAGCAAAAGCCAATTAAATATTCCATTTTAAATACATTAAAATGCTTGTGATTTTACTGCCAACATTTCGGTGACGACGAAGTAATATCTTGACGGCATTTAAAGCTCATTCGAATATATGAATGGGTTTCATTCATTTTTAAGTATTTTTGGGTTAAAACTTACCTATCATGGTTGATAGTAGACCTAAAACACGGGAAAGGGTCAAAAATCGCACAAGGCCTATTGGCATATTGCACATCCATTACAAAGAGCTTATGGAAAGGAAAAGGGACATTGAGAAATGATTTACACCGTAGAGTGACACAAAAACTTTAGTGAGTAAGCCGGATCTCACATTATGGACGAATTCATATGTAAATCAAGACCTTGTCCTTTAAGCAGACCATTTTCCATCCTAATTCCAAGAATGAAAGAGACCCAAATCGTAAAAATAAAATCATTAAAGAGTGAGACTATTACCTTTTGTGGATTGAAAGGGTTTTTGTTGTTTTGAACTTTTGAACATAGTAGGATAAGAAGATAATGAAAAATTAATGCAGAGCATAAAGAGTTTACCTAAATGTATAATTTCAGTAATCTGGTACGGTGAGACATTTTAAAACAGATACAACAACATCTTGCAAATACGTTGGCTAAATAACCTGCATGTAGAATGAAGATAGATCAAGAATTTTAATACTCGACTCAAAAACATAAAGGAAAAAAATAATCTAAGTTTTGATAATACAAACACTATCCGAGCTGTTGTGAAAGAAGTGAGGCTGTGTTGATCATGCGCACTTCCTCTGATGATCTGCACCAAAAAGAAAAACGCTCACACACAAAAAGGCCATGGATCAAACAAAAGACTAATAGTAGAAGTTTGCAGACAGAAAAACACTAAAAAAAATATAAAAAAACCTGTTCTTGAAGGAGAGGTGCTCCGAAACATTGCGATTGATTTGGGTAGGTTTCATAGAGAGACGCCAAGCCCAAAATAGTATCTTTTCCACTAAATAGAAGAAAATTATACCTAGATATTTGGAATTGAAGTTTTATCAAAGATAAATTCAAAAAAAAATATATTATTTACTTTTTATCTACGTATTCCAAATAAGTAACATATTTAGAGTTTTATCATTTTGGTTAATTTTATAATTACTTTTATTAGAGTTATCGTATTACCATTTAGGAAATCTTTTCATTATTGAGCAAATTTAGGAAATATTTTGAATTATCGTCATTTTTTGTTAGTTATGGAATGTATTTTTTCCATAATTTTAATATACAAAATCTGGGGCATATCAAAATATAAAAGAATTAAAAATCCACCTTATTTAATTAATTTTTATTTTATATCTGTTTTGTTTTCATTATGGTGCTAAAAACGAAAACAACATAATGCAAAAAAAAAAAAAAAAAAAAAACAAATCACGAACGCGCAATTGGGGGATAGTTTTATTAATTGGGGGACATATCTACAGGACAAAATTGCTGTCCCAATAGCAATTCTGGGTTACCCCCTATGTAATTATTTTTTTAATTCCTAATCTAGCCCCCACTAATTAGGATTAGTGATAATTATAATTAGTAAAATGTTAATTATTTGGGGGATAAATTAGTGTGTTTTTAGTTTTATTTTAATTTGTGTGGGTTAGTTGAGAGTAGAAGGAGGGAAAAAAAAATTTGAGTGAATTTTTTTTTTTGAAAATGGAAGATGATTGTGATGAGAGACTTGCAGCTACAGAATCTTTAGCTCAACTAAAACAACAATCATAACATCAATCTTCGGTTAATGATAACAACTCACAATTGGAGTTATATGATGAACCAACACCCTTGGATCATGATTTTCGTGAGCATGAAGTGTTTTGTGAAGAACCAACCCAAGAAAGTAAACATGTCCAGCATACAAGCAACCCCAACACACAGGTAATGCTTCAAAGAGGTCGAAATTTTGATTATTCTATTTCAGACCGCCATTTTTTCTCTGAAAAAAGGTTAGTGCCGGCACACTCGTAGTATGAATACTACGCCGGAACTGGTGGTACCGGCGTGATATTCATACTCCTTTCCATGCCGGTTCAGTATATCCCCCATTTTTGAAACAATGTCGGCGTGGTATTCATATCCATGTCGGTATACATTTACACTTTTTACCTACCACCGAATATTCCATGGAATATCTATACCGGCATGGTTTACTCCAAACTTACTATGTAGGTACCACAAGTAAAACATACAGGAGTTTTTGTTTTTCGATCTTAAGTACCGGATTTCTATTTTATTTTTCGTAAACGCCGGCACTTAGTACCGGCGTAGTTTGTAATTTTTCGTGAATGCCGGTAATATGTACCGGCAGGGAACCTTACATATATATTATGCCGGTTTTACATGAAAAGCATACAGGAGTTAATGATATTTTGAACCTCTGTACCGGCGTATAATGTAAATTATCGTGGATGCCGGCACAAGGTACCGGCGAGTATTTTACCTTTTCTAAAATGCTGGCATCCCTTATCCCGGCATTGCTGTTCAAAAACATACATTTCCGGAAAATTATTATGTGGAACTAATTCAATTTTATTTTCATTCGTGCCTTAGGTTGTGACATACATCGCTCCAACTTCCAAACCTCTCTTTCGGGATACGTCTGAATACTATAAAATGCCTCGGGTATGTTACCAAACAATACTTTCACCTAGTTTTTACAATTTTATGTTGGGATTGCTTGTAACTAACCTTATAATCTTCCCTTTTTGTCCTTATATAGGGAATAAAATCTCCATATAAAGCAATTGGTTGGGCAAAAGAGACGGCTCTTAAGAACATGTGTGTCTTAGTGAGGAATAGCCAAGGTTTAGATGTTCGTTTTGAGATGGTTTGTGAACGGCACAGAAAATACAAGGAGAATAGCCATAAGAGAAAGGGTTATGTATATGAAAAGAAGACTAATAGGGTATACAAGACTAAAATGAGGAAGGATGAGTGCCCCTTTAAGATTGTATTCCATCTAAGAGACAAAGAAAAAGAAGAAGAAGAATGGGATTGTACGGTTTGTTTTGGGAGTCATAACCATCGGGATCCGAATGATTTTGTTGGTCACTCCCTAGTTGCGAAGATAAAACCTCATCAATTTGAGGATGTAAAGATAATGACCAAAGCATGTATTAAACCAAGAGTGATTCTCAGAGGCTTCAAGGAAAAGGATGAGACAAACGTTTCTTCCCTAAGTACAATTTATAACGCACAAGCAACCATTAGAAGGTTGGAATGGGAAGGGAGGACTGTTATGCAAGAATTTGAGAAGATAGTTTGGGATCACAACTACACGCGAATCATTAAAATAGGTCCGGACGAGAAGCCCCTTAAAATATTCATTTCGCATCCTTTTCTTTCACAATTGGCTCATACGTGTTGTGATGTTCTAATGATGGACTGCACCTACAAGACAAATAAATACAACATGTCGTTGTTCAACATCGAGGGGCAAACATCAGACAAGGTAACATTCACATTGGCTTGGTGTTTAATGGAAAACGAGAGGGATTACAATTATCATTGGGCATTGCGACAATTGAAATTATTGTTCCCGGAAAATCGATTTCTGAGGGTCATCATAACCGATCAATTTTACGCATTAATGAATGCCATATCCGACGTATATCCTGATGCTCAAAATTTCCTATGTACATATCATATAGGTGAAAATGTGAAAAAACATTGTCATGCTTTGTTTGAACCCTCTAAGGTGGATATTAAGAAGAGAATTGTTGCACAACTAGAGGAAGATGTTCGCAAAGAGAAACTATCGCCCGAAGAAGAAGAAAATGAAAGAGGAAACATTAAAGAGCGAGTCGACAAAGAACACGGTGAGAATCACAAAAGGTGGTTGGAATTTCTAAAGGATTGGGAGAAAGTTTGTTGGTCTCTTACCGTGGACATGTATGAAAAGAGATTGAATATGTTTATTTCCAAATATAACGAAGTGTATCCAAGTGCCATCTCATATTGTCGGGATAATTGGTTGGATAAGTTCAAGGAAAAATTTGTGCGTGCGTGGACAAATCTTTATAGACATTACGGGAATGAAGCAACTAGTATAGCGGAGTCCTCTCATGGGAGATTTAAAGATCTCATCCAGTCCGGGCAAGGAAACGTGGTTACGGTCACCGAGGAAATGGAGCAACACTTTAAGGATGATATCGATAGGATCAAGAAGGATTTTGAAAAAAGCTCAATGGAAAGGATGACTCAATTTTTTAAATATACTAAGTTTCTCCAAGGAATAGAGTTCAATGTCTCCCATTGGGAAATAAAACATATGATGAGATAAATGCAATATGAGAAAAATTATGGAAAACCGAGTGATGTGTGTATTTGTCCCGACATGTCTTCACTGGGGGCTTCCGTGACGTCATATGCTTGTGAAGTATGAAGAAGTGATACCTATTAATGTTATTGATTCGTTTTGGAAGCACCTAACTTTCGACCTTCCCCCGGAGAATCACCATGGCTTACAAAGGAGACCAAGGAATTATATGAAGCTTACTCACGAGCAAACTTGGCTAGCCGACAAGTGTTGTTGAGCCAACTAAGGCTAATTACATGACCATGGATAGCACCAAGTGAAGAGCTAAGAAAGGGAGATCCGGCCGGTAGACCACAAACTAAAATTCCAAGGAGAAAACAAATGAAAGAATTGAAAGAAATGACTAGACGTGAAGAAGAACTCGCGGAAACTAAGAGACGAGATATATCCGCAAGTGAGATTTCGGAAGCCAGATTCGCGGAAGCGCCGGTTCCAAACAAACGGGGTAGGACAAAGAAGGAACCGATATCAAGTCAACATCAAACGACGGGTTCCGAAGCTACACCCATAGTCGATGTATCCGAGGTTCAAAGGAAAAGGGGAAGGCCGCCGAAGGTACCCACATTAAGCTACCAAGGACAACAAGGTGAGAATTCCGAGGCTACACCCATAGTCGATGTATCCGAGGTTCAAAGGAAAAGGGGAAGGCCGCCTAAGGTACCAACATTAAGCTACCAAGGACAACAAGGTGAGAATTCCGAGGAAACACCCATAGTCGATGTATCCGAGGTTCAAAGGAAAAGGGGAAGGCCGCCGAAGGTACCAACATTAATCTACCAAGGACAACAAGGTGAGCATTCTGAGGCTACACCCATAGTCGATGTATCCGAGGTTCAAAGGAAAAGGGGAAGGCCACCGAAGGTACCCACATTAAGCTACCAAGGACAACAAGGTGAGCATTCCGAGGCTACACCCATAGTAGATGTATCCGACGTTCTAAGGAAAAGGGGAAGGCCGCCGAAGGTACCAACATTAAGCTACCAAGGACAATAAGGTGAGCATTCTGAGGCTACACCCATAGTCGATGTATCCGAGGTTCAAATGAAAAGGGGAAGGCCGCCTATGTGCCAGTGTGATTTGATTCAAACTTTACTATGCCGATAATTGTACCGGCGTTGCAATATATGTTCTCTTTTGTGCCGGAATAACACCATAAGTACACAGATATGATTTTTCCATTTCCGGCATGGTTGTGGCGCTATCGACCATGCCGGAACTCTATTTTTTTCATTCTGGACACGAACAGAATTCTGGCATAGTACACACGATATAGACTATGCCGGTTTTGGAAAATAAAAAGTTAGAAATTGTAAATTGCAAGACACATAAAATAACATAAGCAAATAACTAATACCATAAAATAACATAATCAAAGTTTTACCAAACCAAATGTAAAGTTAAGAAGTTCCAAACCTAAAACAAGTGAAAGAAAGATGTTCAAAGTTTAACAAGACACACAAACAAACATAAAGTAACTCTAATTATTCAAACCAAAATAATACTATAAAAGAAACACACGATCACTCGGTTCTTGGCCTCTTGTGTACCCTCTTCATCCTTTCTCCCCACAAGTTTTTTACCTCGAGATCTTCAATTTGGTCTATCTTTTGGATGACGTTCTCCATATCTTCCTGGGTCAACACCTCTCCTTTCTTGTTCTTCTTCTTAAAGAACCTTGACAAATTTCAATCCGCGACGTTGTTAAGGTATTTTTTCAACATGTATTTACTATGTACAATTGTATAAGTTCATACATATATACTAAAAAATAGTAATGCACAAGACGTATGTACCAACAACATAATGAGCTGTAGAAGTTCGGGCACAATTGACGAAGTTGTGGAGGGATGTCTTGGTTGTGGAGAAACTTGTACGGTATCCGGACGCACAACATAAATATGCGAGTACTTACGATGGCCTCTTAGTAAGGTTGGATCACTCTCACAACCATTCTCAGCCAATTCCCAATCAGCCCTATTCAACACAAGTCACTTTTCTTCCCATTCAGTCCAATGTGCAAGAACAGGTTTAGGGTCATAAACTATGAGAGTATGGTTCTTATCTGAATGACATTAAGGAAATTCATGAGAGAATTTCTGATATGATGTATCCGTGATATCTTTCTGCTTGTACCCAAGTTGGCGCTTACACGGCGAGGGTTGTGCATAACAAATCCTTTAGGGTGAAATAAATTTTTTTTTTTTGATGCAAAGAAAATTTTATAAAACTAAGCATTGCCATGCCGTATAATGTTTAACAAGAATTGAGGAGGCTCTCTGAGCCAGGTACTCGAGATATTTTCCTTACGGGCATATTTTGCCAGTTCATCAGCACACTTATTGCTTAATCTATTCGTGTGCGTACAAGTCCATAAATCAAAAGAACTTAAAATAAATAGAATATCTTCCACAACTCCTCTGTGTTCCCAAGGAATTTCTGCGTCCCTCCCTTGAATAACTTGGACTAAAGGAAGATAATCAGTTTCTATAACAATCTTGTGATATTTTAACTCCAAAGCCATTTTGATAGCATCTAAAACAGCCAAGCATTCCAAATGTTCTGGACCAGTAGCTCCATTGAAGACCATGCATCTTGAAGCTATATGTGCACCTGCCGAATTACGAAAAATTGTACCATAGCCTCCAGAGAGCGATAAGTGACAGAATGAAGCATCACAATTAATTTTAATTACATCTAAAATGGGAGGCATCCATTTAGGAATTAATGCTTGTGCAAAGGTTTACTCTAGATTTAGAACTTACCAACATATCACCAGTAAAAGATTTTATGTTGTGAATAGACTGTTGAGGAGGAAGAAACTTGTTGCCGTAAAGGGAAGAGCATCTGTCCTTCCATAAATGCCAGCAGGTTATAGCCATTTTAACCACCAGATTTTTGTCAGGGCTATTGATCCAAGACGATATCCAGTATTTAGGAGAGTCCCATTTCTGATTGGGAGTTATATACCCGGTTCCAAACCACACTGCTTTCGCAAAAGAGCATTCCAAGAGTATGTGCAAAGTATATTCAGTATTAACCTTGCATCTGCAACACATAATAGTATCTTGTGGGATTCTTCGGTTCATTATTTCCTTAGAGCATATGATATCTTTGCAACATTTACATATGAATAACTTAATTTTTGGAATAGCCTCAATGCTCCATAATATTTATTGCATTTTTTCCCATAAGGGTAATATGGTCATTATCAAAGTGTGCAATAATTACTTTATTTATTTTCAATAATGGTAGTCGGGTCATTTTCACAGTCTCCATAATATTTATTGCACTTATTTCCAGTAAGGGTAATATGGTCTTTTTCAAAGTGTGTAATATTTACTTTACTTATTTTCGATAAGGGTAGTCTGGTCATTTTCACAGTCTCCATAAAAATTATTGCAGTTATTGCCAATAAGGGCAATATGGTCATTTTCCCAATCCGAAATATTTTTTTTTTCTATAAGGGTATTCTGGTCATTTTCACAGTCTCCATAATATATATTGCACGTATTTCCAGTAAGGGTAATATGGTCATTTTCAAAGTGTGCAATATTTACTTTATCTATTTTCAATAAGGGTAGTTTGGTCATTTTCACAGTCTCCATAATATTTATTGCACTTATTTCCAACAAGGACAATATGGTCATTTTCACATTATGTAATATTTACTTTATTTATTTTCAATAAGGGTAGTTTGGTCATTTTCACAGTCTCCATAATATTTATTGCACTTATTTCCAATAAGGGTTATATGGTCATTTTCACAGTCTGTAATATTTACTTATTTTCGATAAGGGTAGTCTTATCATTTTTCACAGTCTCCATAATATTTATTGCATTTTTTCTAATAAGGGTAATATGGTCATTTTCACATAATGTAATATTTACTTTATTTATTTTCAACAAGGGTAGTCTGGTCATTTTCACTGTCTCCATAATATTTATTGCACTTATTTCCAATAAGGGGCATGCTTTCGTCCCCTTTGCTTTTGATACTTTTGGCTATTTGGCTCCAGAAGCAGTTGGACTACTCAAGATGGTCCAGAAAGTCATGCGCAGCAATGTAATGACCCCTGGCTCACGAGATTTTATTTTTAATAGGATAGGTTTTGCTATTCAAAAAGGGCTAGCGGCACAGCTTGTCGCTCGCTTGCCTAGTATGTAATTTTTAACTTTATATAATTCTTTATAATTTTATGTATTATATAATATTATTTATTTATTTTCTTTTTTTTATATTTAGAAATTAAATAAAATTGTTATTTTGTATAACTCATTAAAACTAGTGACAACCAAAATTCTAAGAGTGATTAATTCAGGGGTTGTTTTAGATGTGGTGAAATTTTTTGGGTGGAAACATCATTTTAGATTATAATTGTGATTGTCTGGATAATTGCCAACAAATATAATTGTTACTAGTAAAAAAGTTAAATATTCAGATTCATTATCACGATTACAAAATTTAGCAACAGTTATAATTGTTGCATGACTTATCACAGGTGTATCAGTGAAAGAAAAATAAACTGTGACAGGTTACACTGTGAGAAAATCCTGGTTTTGGTGTAGTGTTAGCTATGCTTGTCACACTATGCCATGCCAAGCGCCTTTGCATTTGCCCTAGCCATGCCATACGCCCATGGAAGACTATTGGCCCCACGCGTCAAGTCTAAACAACACCCTGGTCGCACCTTCCCTATGCGGCCACCAAAACAAAGGCATGCGGCCATCAATGACCACCCTTCAAACCCATGAGCGAATCCTGGCCATCTAAAGTCACCTCAAGACTTTTGGGTCCGAAAACCTAAGTTTGGCCACGCGCAACCATGCCATGCCAACGGCATGCCAACCTAGTCGCGCAACCACGATGGCCACCACTACCAAAACTAAGGTGTGCAACGCACCTCTCAAGATGCAAATTCTCGACCGTCGAAGGTCACCAGGCTAGCAAGTTCCCCGAGCTCGACTTGCCAAGCCACAACAACGTATTACATGTTCTCCAAGAACATTCGAGACATCAACACAAACTGGGGGATCTTTTTTGGGTATTAGTTTGGTGGTCTACAACGTGCGGCGTACACTACGACCCTGATAAGGAAGTGTCATAAGAGTGAGGCGCCTTGTAAATACAAGAGTTATGTGGGAAACGTTCATGGGACATAAAGCCGTGAGTTAACAATCTTTATGGAACATCAATTCCATAACGTTAACAGTTTCATGAAAATAAATTTCATGCGTTAACCACTTTATGGAACAATCAAGTCCATATATACGGTTACCACCTCCTCCCATTTACTCCTCACTCCTTAATGAGACCAGGGTACGTTTCTATTATGGCTTGTATAAATAGGTCTTACCTATTTCCATTTGAACAACAAGTTCATTTGGACCACACAACACTCAGAAGTATTTACCTGCTAGCTCTCCTCGTGAGCTCTCATACTTATCAAACAACAAGTCGTAGAAGCCCAATTGCTCTTCCAGAATCAACTATTCTGGTCTCACCACTCTCCTTTTCTTCCCTCCCCAAAACCAACCCATTCTCCTCTTATTTGTGACCGAAGCAAGTATGGAACGACCATTTTTTGGTTTAGGTAGGACTTGTACAGATTGATCTCTCGAATCTAAAGTACTCCCTTGCAGTACATTGTTTAGGGTTTAAATTGTTTCTCAATTTCACACCCGCAATTATTGCAATGATTTACACCTCGATTCCGTCCTTATCTGTCACCATCATATGCTTACCTCGCAACAAGGCACCTGTTCCGAGCTAAGTAGGGGACTTAATATTGATGGTGGTTTTTAGCTTTGGGTTAAAATCGTAAAACACTAAACCCTAGCAGACAGTAATGTCACAAAATTTAAAGCAACAAATACTTACTAGGCACATTTACTTAAGCCTTTAATGTATCTCTCCAATAATTACCGGGGTATATTTTTCAAATCAGGGTTACGACAAACCAAACCCTAATTCCCCCACGTGCCAATGGAAAATCATGCCAGCCACACCTAGCCCAAGCTAGCCGCGCCATGCCAATCGCACCATGCCATGGCCCTAGCTAGGCTAGAAACATCTCGTGTGCCAATGGCAAATCATGCCAGCCACACCCAACCGCGCCAAAGCATGCGAACCATGCTAGCCGTACCCTTGTGCCAATGGAAAATAATGCTAGCCACACCTATCCCAAGCTAGCCGCTCCATGCCAATCGCGCCATGCCATGGCCCTAGCTATGCTAGCCACATCTCGTGTGCCAATGGAAAATCATGCCAGCCACACCCAACTGCGCCAAAGCATGCCAACCATGCTAACCGCACTCTTGTGCCAATGTCAAATCATGCCAGCCACACCTAGCCCAAGCTAGCCGCTCCATGCCAATCACACCATGCCATGGCCCTAGCTATGCTAGCGCGCCACCCTACTGGCCTTCTCCTCACGGATACTAAGGTGAAGGCATGAAAAAATCAACGGTTTCCCTTCAATCCCAGGAGCAAATCCTGGACGTCTAAGGTCCCCTCACAACCTTTAGCTTAAAATCCTAAATTGGTTACGCGTCTAGCCCAATCTAAACATGCCATGCGCCCATGGATACTCCTTGGCCCCACATGCCAAGACCGCACCTAGCGCCCATGGCTACTCCTTGGCCCCACATGCCAAGACCGCGCCTAGCGCCCATGGCTACTCCTTGGCCCCCACATGCCAAGACCGCACCTAGCCGCACATGGCTACTCCACTACACCAAATCCAGGTTTTTGTCCAGGGTATTTCTGTTACTTTTAAAATTTGTAACACATATACGCCATTACAGAAACGCTGTGATTAAATTTGTTATTTTCTTTTGTAACGGTTTTTTCGTGACAAAAATTAATTACTGATCACACTTAATAACCGTTACTAAATTAAACAGCAACGATTGACCTAATTTTAAGGTGGCGCCACGTGTCTAATTTGTCAAAATAATTCCAACAGTTTTAGGTGTGAGTGAATTTTGCAACGATTCCTTAGAGGACACGTGTCCCTTTTTGTGACAGTTACAGTAACACCTATAAGTGTTATGT
Organism: Papaver bracteatum; assembly: GCA_023529315.1. Taxonomy (NCBI): domain Eukaryota; kingdom Viridiplantae; phylum Streptophyta; class Magnoliopsida; order Ranunculales; family Papaveraceae; genus Papaver; species Papaver bracteatum. The sequence continues at coordinate 244,151 of JAJJWX010002688.1, read as the reverse complement.
ATTGCTTGTAACAAATCTTTGGGTGACACGTGTCATCCTCTTACATCAACACTGAGATGATGACACGTGTTCTTTTTAACTAACACTTTTTGTTACAATTATTTCAGTGACAATTTTTTAAATTACAATTAAAAAAATGGATAGTCCAGGTCCATTATCACGGGCCTGGACTTCCAGTTTACAGGCCTGTAATACAATGAAACCTGAAATACAGGCCTGCAATTTCTCAATCCGCAAACTATCTGCATTTTAACAATTGAAATACATGCCAGTATTTTTAACACTCCTACATACATTGCAGAAACACAAGTACAAAAGTCTATCATTATGATATTTAACTAAAAACAAAAAATTGTTCTATTCATTATGAAATTTAACCAAGCACAATTACTTAAAATGAAATTTAACCAAGCACAATTCAAAGCCAACACTAGTGAGCTGCTACGACCAAATAAAAACAAGCTTAACTTCTCATCAAATACAATTACGAACCACAATGAGACAAGAAGTTGATTTGTCATCATACCATATAATGCGAGCATAGACAGTTATCATTTCAAGTAATTCCAAAGTTGGCCACAAATATGCCTGACCTGTCCAATAATAAAAATTGAACATGTTAATGACACAAGTGTTGAAGTTTCATGGGTTGAGAGAGAAGTAGAAAGAAAAACAGAATAAAGAAATATAAAGAACTACATTATTATCGTTCTCTCTTCATAAACTCCAAATTACAGCTTAGCTATATAAAGCAAATCATAGACTAAGTGGCATTCCACTTCCCACGACTACCACTTCCTAAAGTGTGGGTAAACAGACTCAGCATTAACACCTACGGTTCATAAGGTCCTGTAAACGAGTAAGACTAAAACTAATTCAACACTTCAGTTCTACATATAGCAGGAACAATATTAGTTAAGTGGTCATATGAATCAAAACGATTAATTAGCCTAATTTTTGTACTTAGAATTACCTATGTTTGTTATATGACTACTAGGGTATCTCCTCAAGGAACCGTTTCCATCAATGAAATGGGAGCAAGCCTTCCTTATTTATCACTAGGCCTATAAGGGAGCAAGCCTTCCTTATAGGCCTAGTGACAGGATCTGCTGCATTCTTTCAGGCCTAGGCACAAATTGCACAATGTCCCTTGGTCCTAATCTTCGGTAAACTTGAATCTTCTTTGGAACAACTTGGACACTACCCACCTGTAAATACACTGGATCAATTCAAAGCCTCAAGCCATGTGATATTGAACTTTGAATTGCATCTGTGCAAAGTGAAGTGATGACCAACTGGTTACTTCACTGGACTAAATATACTGATCAAGCACAGTAGGTTGCATGACTTAAGGTTACCTAACTAGAAAATACACTTATCAAGTACAGTAGGTTGCAAGACATAAGGTTACCGAACTAGCAAATACACTGATCAAGCACAGTAGGTTGCATGACTTAAGGTTACCGAACTAGCAAATACCAAAATATTTCTATAACGATTTTCACATAAGTTGCTGAGATTGGGTATCAATATTTTGAATAATGAAGTCAAGCAATCAAAACGTGATAAATAAGGTCACTAGAGGCAAGTATAATATATACAATTCACCATGTAATGGGAAAATAAGGTACAAGATCAGTGAAGTAGCCTTTTGATCTACTAATGCTAATAGAAAGCAAAAAGAGAGAAAATGTAAATAGCAGAGCAAATAATATGTTTCTTACAATTTTTGGTCGCTTGTGATCAATACCAAAGCCTCTATCTTCAGTCTTTGCTCTTGTCTCGCTTCACAATTCCCTCCACCAAATATCTATGTTCTTCCAAAGTTTTTTCCTACAAGAAAATCATGATGGAGTGTAATGGGAAAATAAGGTACAAGATCAGTGAAGTAGCCTTTTGATCTATTAATGCTAATAGAAAGCAAAGAGAGAGAAAAAGTAAATAGCAGAGCAAATAATATGTTTCTTACAATTTTTGGTCGCTTGTGATCAATACCAGCAGCCTCTATCTTCAGTCTTTGCTCTTGTCTCGCTTCACAATTCCCTCCACCAAATATCTATGTTCTTCCAAAGTTTTGTCCTACAAGAAAATCATGATGGAGTGTTAATAGTGTGAAAATATAGTGTAAATTCCGCTTGGTGGAAGAACACTAGTACTTGCCGTCAATAATGTGTAGTTCAAAATTACAATACCTTGTTATGATGGTTGTGTTCAATTCGAGTCAAGTTCAATGTCTTGTTTTGGTGGCCAACTCCATACCATCCAAAAAAATACACCACAAGGTTAGCGATCTTTCCAGTAAATCAAGAACATTATCGATAAGGTCATTGCTAAAAGAGTAAAAGTACCTTCTTTAGAATCTAGAGATAGCAATAAATGTCTGCATACTGAGCTAATGTAACAACCTGTCCCATAAAAAAGTAATGATCATTACTCCATAAATAACAGGCAAGAAAAGTATGTTTTTAGTGTGAAATGTAAAAGCAATAGTGGGCACCGGATTGTTGTGGCCTATCAGTCCTCATTACTATCCTTACACCAGAATTGTTAAGTATGCAATGTATGGTAGTAAAAACCATTCAAATCAGTAAATATATTCTTGTTAGAAATCGAACTGAAAGAGTGGAAGTACCTGCTTTAGAATACAGAGAATGTCAACAACTGTCTGCCTACTGATATAATCCCTTTCACCAGATCCTTCATCAGTACCTTTCCAACAACTTGTTTAGATAGATTCAGATGGATTAAGCTACCAAGAAACTCAAGAAATTAACTATAGCTAGTACAAGTGCAATATAGTCAATAGCAATGCCTTCAATTCTCAGCACGAATAACTAATTATGGAAATAGCATAAAAAAACATCAGTAGCGTATTAACTCTAAGCCAACAAAACCCACCAGCAGCACAGTACCACTCCCTCATCGCCAATAACACACACCAGCAGGACCACTCGGTCACCCCCACCAACAACCACCACTAACTATTTCTTGGCTTCCTATGGATACCTGAAATAAGTTGAGTTAGAAATAAGCGAAGTTTAGAACAATGCCATTTATCTTTATCTGGTCACCAATTACTCCATAATAACGACAAAGTGGCTCTAACTAGATGATACAACACAGAATCGTAAGAAAGTTAGACAATCCAATAAGAACAAAAAAGCGTGTGCAATAGAATGATTGAAGTTCTGTCAATTGTAAGAGCATTATAGCACAACACATAAGATAAACAACAATAGCATGCCAATTTGATTTCTATGTACAAAAATGAAAGAACTAGAGCAAAAAATGATAATATCTTTCATTTCGAAAGCAATGCTAATGGCAGTCATCAAAGCAAACAACAATAGCAACTGGATTCCTAAGATTTTATAAAAGATCTATGATTTTAGAATCGTACTTTCAGAAAGTAAATCGTTGTAAGCACCTATAAACTCAAAAATCCATAAGGGACAAAACAAACCAGTAGCTTACAACCATGCTTCATACTTCATCTACCTCATTCAAACACACATATCAGTATCAAATTATCCATACCGTACCAGAATCATAAAAAACTTACACTCTTAAGAAAATCAGAGTCTGCAGACATTTCTAGTGAACATCAAACACAAACAAAACCATTGTGAAAAATTAATACTTACATAAACCACTCTTCTTATCCTCAAGAGAAATCCCTGCAAACATCGAACACCAAAACTCCATCAGGATTCATATCTAACCCCATTTCATAACCAACTCAAAGGGATAAAATAAACCAGATACATTATACCAAACAAGCATCAAAAAATACTAAGAAATTCAACAATCTAAATCAGCAATTTTAAAACTTACAAAATAGATGCGTTTATTGTCCTTTGCAACACCTGAATCACCCAAAACAAAAGCATAAAAAACATTTCAGAAATCAAATCAACATCAAAAAATAGATCTCAACTATTACATAATATGTGAATATAAAACACATAGAAAGAAGAACTATTACCCAAAGATGCATCTTTTCCTGGACAGATTGATGTTCAAATCTTCCAAAGTTCCATAACTTAAATAAATCTGACTTCTTTTTTCTTCTAAATGTCCATACTGAAATAACAGCATCAACTAATCAATCATCACAGAAAACCAAAAAAATCCAAATTGAAGAAACAAAATCAGCACAAATCCAAACTGAAATAAAACAACAGAGCATAACAAAATCTATATGTAAATTTTACCTCACAAAACATAGAATTAGCACCATAAGTATCTTCTCTTTCATATGCAAAACATTAAAACCCTCCTTTCATCACTTGTTTAATCATGAGCTCGAATAAAACTAGTGAAGTGAAGGATTATTAGGGTTTTGAAATTGTGAAATTTTGGGTTTTCTTAAGAGATCGTGAGAAGATGAAGCAAGGGGTTTCGTTTAATGAGGGTGAAAATAATTTAGAAAATATAGTGTTTCTTGTTTTGAAAGTGCAAAATAAACAGGTATTATGGGTTTATTAGAGAATTTAGGTTTTGTGGAGGAGATAAATAGATGTATAAGGGGGTTTGGGTTTAGGAGAAACAACTGGGAAATCAACTGATGTTTTTGTGTTTCACCATTATAGAAGAGGGGGATTTTCATATCTATTTCAGGGAGGAGATGAAAATGAAGAAGGAGAAAGAGAATGAGAATGAAAAAGAGATAAGGTTGACTGACTTTATCTCTCTTCTTAACTCTCGAGTAACAAATGATGAAGATATAGGGACACGATTTTTTGTTTGTGTATTTCGCACATGTATTGTAACTTGGTTAGAGTATGGTAGAGCTAGACGATCATTCCCTATGACATCAATTTAATTGGTCCACAAAAATATCGGATGGTTAACTTCTTGCCATGTGTCAAAAAGAAAAATATCTTTTGAATTTTGATTATCATATAATCGGTAATAAATAAAGGTATCCTGACTCTCGGTTCAATTATTCTCGAGAATTAAATGACTGTGCCTACAGTGGACCGAAAACCCAAAAAAATATCAAAAAGGACTGAAATTCAATTTGCTCGTAGGAAAAAAAAATCTACGAGACGCTGTCTCGCACTCTGTTAGGGGGCGCTTCCCCCTAGACCCCCGCGACCTAACCTGTCATGTCGAACACTGTTGGGAGGGGCTTCGCCCCCCCCCCCTCCAGACCCCCCCAGACCCCCTGTATAGCGTACCGTCATTGTATTCATACCACGTCCATGCCCGCACCGAGATTTCTCAACTGCATTTAGGTTATTTAGGTAGACCTTTAGCTAAAATGCTACCATAATTGTTAGGGAACTTAGTTTTTTTAACTCCCGAATATAAAGTATCCCCACAATGAGATTTGGCAAAAATTCTCTATCTTTTGAATTTTGATTATCTTATAATCGATAGTAAATAAAGTTATCTTGACTCCCGATTAAAGTAGACATTTGGTTAAAATGTTGTCATAATCGGTAGTCAAAATAGTTCATATAACTACCGAATATAGAGCTGCCCCAAAATGAGATTTCGGAAAAATCCTCTCTTTTTTTTGAAATTTTAGTTGAGCCTATAATTGGTAGTAAATGAAGGTATCCTGACTTTCGATTATGCAGTGGCTTCACCGAAATCCTAGCATAATCGGTAGTCAAGATAGTTCATATAACTACCGAATATAGAGTCGCCCCAAAATGAGATTTTGCAAAAAATGTTCTATTTTTCTAATTTGGTTGAGCCTATAATTGGTAGTCAAAATAGTTCATATAACTATCGAATATAGAGTTGCCCCAAAAATGAAATTCTTTTCGGATGAACTGGAGACGAAATATATCGAAATTTAATATCACAGTTCAAATATTACCAGAGTTAGACATGAGTTTCTCTTCTGGATGAACTATGGACGAAATATATAATACTTGAACATCAACGGTTCAAAGATTACCAGAGTTAGACCTAAGTTTCTCTTTCAGATGAACTATGGACGAAATATATCAGAATTGAACAACAGAGGTTCAAAGATTACCAGAGTTAGACCTGGGTTTCTGTTTTGGATGAACTGTGGACGAAATATATCAGAATTGAACATCACTGGGTCAAAGATTACCAGAGTTAGACCTGAGTTTCTCTTTCGGATGAACTGAGGACGAAATATATCAGAATTGAACATCACAGATTCAAAGATTACCAGAGTTAGACATGAGTTTCTCTTCCGGATGAACTGTGGACGAAATATATCATAATTGAACATCAACGGTTCAAAGATTACCAGAGTTAGACCTGAGTTTCTATTTCAGATGAACGGTGGACGAAATATATCATAATTGGACAAAACAGGTTCAAAGATTACCGTAGTTAGACATGAGTTTCTCTTCCGGATGAACCGTGGACGAAATATATCATAATTGAACATCAACGGTTCAAAGATTACGCAGTTAGACCGAGTTTTTCTCTTCGGATGAAATGAGGACGAAATATATCAGAATTGAACATCACAGGTTCAAAGATTACCAGAGTTAGACATGAGTTTCTCTTCCGGATGAACTGTGGACGAAATATATCATAATTGAACATCAATGGTTCAAAGATTACCAGAGTTAGACTTGTGTTTCTGTTTACTGAAGATGAAATATATCAGAATTTAACATCACAGGTTCAAAGATTACTAGAGCTAGATCTGAGTTTCTCTTCCGGATGAATTGGAGACGAAATATATCAGAATTGAACATCACAGGTTCAAAGATTACTTGAGTTAGACCAGAGTTGCTCGTTTGGGTGAACTGGATATGAAATATATCATAATTGAACATCCCAGGTTCAAAGATTACCAGAGTTGGACCTGAGTTTCTCATATGGGTGAACTGAAGATGAAATTTATCAGAATTGAACATCCCATGTTCAAATATTACCAGAGTTGGACCTGAGTTTCTCATCCGGGGAACTGAAGATGAAATATATCAGAATGGAACATCCCAGGTTCAAATAATACCAGTGTTGGACCAGGGTTTCTCTTCCGGATGAACTGGAAATGAAATATATCAGAATTGAACATCTCAAGTTCAAAGATTACCATAGTTGGACCTGAGTTACTCCTTCGGATGAACTGACGACGAAATATATCAGAATTGAACATCACAAGTTCAAAGATTACTAAAGTTAGACATGAGTTTCTCGTTCGGATGATCTGGAGACGAAATATATCATAATTGAACATCACAGGTTCAAAGATTACCAGAGTTAGACCTGAGTTTCTCCTTCGGATGAACTGACGACAAAATATATCAGAATTGAACATCACAAGTTCAAAGATTACTATAGTTAGACCTAAGTTTCCCGTCCATATGATCTGAAGACGAAATATATCAGAATTGGACATCACAGATCAAAGATTACTATAGTTGGACCCAGGTTTCTCGTCCGGATGAATAGAAAACGAAATATATCAGAATTGAACATCACGATTTCAAAGATTACTAGAGTTAAACCTAAGTTTCTCGTCCGGATGATCTGAAGACGAAATATATCAGAATTGAACATCACGCGTTCAAAGATTACTAGAGTTAGACCTAACTTTCCCGTCCGGATGATCTGAAGACGAAATATATCAGAATTGGACATCACGGGCTCAAAGATTACTATAGTTGGACCCGATTTTCTCGTTCGGATGAACTGAAAACAAAATATATATCAGAATTGAACATCACGGGTTCAAAGATTACTAGAGTTAAACCTAAGTTTCTCGTCTGGATGATCTGAAGACGAAATATATCATAATTGAGCATCACGGGTTCAAAGATTACTAGAGTTAAACCTAAGTTTCTCGTCTGGATGATCTGAAGACGAAATATATCAGAATTGAACAACACGGGTTCAAAGATTACTAGAGTTAGACCAGAGTTTCTCGTCCGGATGATCTGAAGACGAAATATATCAGAATTGAACATCCCAGATTCAAAGATTACTAGAGTTGGACCAGATTTTCTCGTCCGGATGAACTGAAGACGAAATATATCAGAATTGAACATCACGGGTTCAAAGATTACTAGAGTTGGACCTTAGTTTCTCTTTTGGATGAACTGGAGAAGAAAAATATATCAGAATTGAACATCACGGGTTCAAAGATTACTATAGTTGGACCCGGGTTTCTCGTCCGGATGAATAGAAAACGAAATATATCAGAATTGAACATCACGGGTTCAAAGATTACTAGAGTTAAACCTAAGTTTCTCGTCCGGATGATCTGAAGACGAAATATATCAGAATTGAACATCACGGGTTCAAAGATTACTATAGTTTGTTCACATTAGGAGACTTGTTCTCTGTTGGCGACTATATCCTCCACCACCTTATCCCAAGAAGAGAATAGAACAGGCTCATTAAAGATCTTCGATCTACCATCAACATATTTAACCACACTGTTTTCCAGCTCAGTTGCACCAGCAATCTGTAATACTTTTGAAGGTTCCAATTCAACTTGTATTTCCTCATCAACACTATCACTAGAATCATCACCATCTTCTGCCTCATTTACTAGAGAACTGTACCTACCCCACACAGGACTAGCACGATACACAACAATAGACTTCTGTTGATCAGGAAGCGCAGGAACGGTGATGCTACTAACTACTGAATCCTCAACAGATATAGGACGAGAAGAACCAGAAGCACCAACAGAAGAAATACTTGCAGTCTTCATACCCACATCCTCCTTCCTCTTGTTCACATTCAACATTCTGTTGCCACCAGACTGATCACTATCATCCTCCACATTCTCACCATTACCAGTGAAAATCTCCGAGACCCTCAATCTTTTATGCGTTGATGAAGATGATCCGATAAAATTCCCACAGAACTAGTGCCACACTCCTCTCGAAAATGACCTTTTTAAAGGTGGCATATACTTATGATTATCGTAACATCTTTTAGTTGTGTTGGCAGTTAAAATATTCAGGTTTCGACTAATCTCCTTATCAGACCCGTCACAAGTTGAATTCGGTTCGAGCCTCAAGTCCTGCATAAGTACCTCTTGATTGTCACCTTCCATCTGATTAAGTACAGTTACTTCCAAGCATCCTGGTTTGTCTTCTGCTCCCTTTTCTGCTTCACATATTAACTTTTGGGCTTCAGTTAGACCCATAATATCCTCTTTCCGCCCATTGTTAGACGTTTTGTAACCTTCGAGCTCCTTCTCCAAAGCATCTCTAACCAAAGTTACATTCTTCAATTTACTCTTATAACGAACACGTTGCGTTTTCTTTTTCTCAAGCTTCACCAACAACCTATCACACTTAGCTTTATATCCCTCTAGTTCTTTCTTTAATTCCCTAAACTCCGTCTTTAAATCTTCGGTCTCATCCTCAGCCACTCTTTTACCATGCTCCAACTTTCTGGAAACTGGGTAACTCCCTATCACATTACCTTCCGAGCATGCGAGGTTCTCTTCTGCTATCATTTTTCCTTTAGACATTACCTTTCGAGCTTCAGCTAGAACCATAATTTCCTCTCTCGGTCTATTGTCAGACGTTTTGTAGACTTCAAGGTCCTTCTCATAACCTACAGATTGCATCCCCTTGTCCTTAACCTCCACCAACGAACCACCGTACATAGCTCTATATACATCTAATTCTTTCTTCCACGAAGCTGACCGACTCTTTAATTCCCTGTACTCCGTCCTCAAATCATCGATTTCATCCTCAGCCACTCTTATATCACGCTCCAAAGACTCAATCACACTATAAAGCAGATTACATTCTTTTGTATGATCAACCGTAGTCTCTGTAACTTCTTCTCCTAAAATCTTAATATGCCTGCCAAGCTGAGCACGCCACCTACTTTTATACCCATTCAGATCATTCACAAGTTTCGTAATCTCCACAGTAAACTGAGTCTCATAATCTTGCAACTTCCTCTCCAAATCAAGTTCATATATCCCATTCTCCGTAAACCGTCTCTTGCAGTCCTGAATACATATGTTCAATTTGTCATACAATGTCTTGTACTTATCAAGCTCATTTTCGGCTTTCGAAACCCTTTTCTCACCCTCCTCAATCACAATCTTATTCTCCTGAATCTCTCCGCATAAGGCATCATACTTGGTCTTATAATCTTTCAATTCAACCAAATCTTGTTTCTGAACCACAAATTGAGTTTCTAACTCTGAAAACTTCCTCTTCCACGACTCAATTTCTTCATCTTTATCAATTTTCTCGCACTCGTCCATAATGGTTTCCAAATATATATCCATTATTGCGGGTGTTTACATACATAAATCCAAGAACTAATTAATGGGTTTCACTAAAAGAGAGTATAAATCAAGAAGATGAAGCTTAAAATCCTAATCTTTGTTTCAGATTTCAGAGTAGAAACCCATTCATTCTCAGGGAAATCAAAATTGGAAATAGATTGACTGATGGAGAAATGAGAAGAAGGAACCTTACCTTATTTTTGAAGGGAAAGACGCCCTTCAATTCAGATTCAGAGAGAAAATCCCAGAAATTGTTTTTTTTTTGTTGCTTTTTTACAGTAATAGAGATGCAGGAGAAGAAGACTAATGAGACTATGAGAGAGAGAGAGAGACAAGGGTTTATCTGGTTAGAAAAGGGGTTTACGTTTTCCAGAACCTTACTGTTACGCGCACGTCCGCGTGATTAAAAATATGAGATCGCGCCTCATAGCCATTGGATTATTTGGATGCTATTGAATACTACGCCTTTGATTTGATGTAGAGGGTGATGACAAGACAGCACTTATGTCTCATCGACGTCTTTTTTCACCGCTAAGGCTCTGTTTGGTTGGGCCTGTTTCGGAATCAGAATGGGGAAATTATACAATACTACTACCTCCGTACCACATATATAGGCGAAGAGAGATAATTCTCTTAGATTAAGAAAATTACATGTGATTCATAATTTTATTTGTTTTTTCTTGTTTTATCCTTCGTCTTATCTCCAACACAATTACATATGTACAATAAATATGGGTATATATGCAAAATTCATCTTGGAAAGCAAAGTCCGCCTATTTAGTGGGACAAACAACAACCAAAATCCGCCTATATAATAGGGACGGAGGGAGTAATATTATTCTTATTGTCAGGCCCAATATATTTTTTAGTTTCCGTGACATTTATACTTATTTAATTATTTGGAGTTATGAAAAGTATATCTGAATACCCCATTATGCATATGTATTTTGAGAAATATTAGTTTTCTCTCGTGCTACACACGGGTTTGTTTCTCATTTATAAAACATTCTGTCATGTTTTAAAATTAATTTCACTAAAAACAAATGGATGATCAAAAAATAATATGATATTCAATATTTAATATTGTGATTTCCAACGACTAATAACAAACTAATAAATAAATGATATGGTAGTCCAATATTTTCAAAAACTATAATGCTTAATATACATAATACGTATACAGTTTTTTAAGTAGTAAAATTTATGTTGTTCTAATTTTTCTCTAAATTTTGATATTATTTACATTGTTTAAGCACTTGTTCTCTTATGTATCTTTGCGGATGTCGAGTAGTGATTTTCTTCTGTGACTTAAGGACGTTATTTTGGATTTTCTTTTTCTCCATGCAAACCTAAAAAAAGTTTACATGAGAATGATTATATATAAATCAAAATTTAATAAATCTTGAATTTTATGTATATGGCGTGTACGCGAATTCTCATAAATTATAATATCATGCGTAATTTGAACTGTAAATATAGTGTTAATATTAGTTATTTATACAATAATTATAAGTGTACGCGTAAATTCTAGCCGTATCAAATCAAAAATCCTAAATGACCGGGTGAGGCGAAGCTGCGATGATTTTCAAGTCCGCCCGGTGCGTAGCACGGGCACAAAATCTAGTACAAAACTAAAATTTAAAAAAATAAAAAGCGCTTCTTGTAAATAGAAAAATGAATGCCGCGTGGACACAGAAAAAAACATGACTATATACCTTTACTTGAAGCTGATGCTAGCCAAGCAGCAGTAAAAACCTAAATTATATTAGTTTTCGTTGCTTGAATTGAATTAGCATAAACTGAACCTTAGATGTACAAATGCTAACGGTTTCTACTTTGTAGCATGGACAATTGAGTATGAATGAACACAAAACATCGTCAATAAAAACAAATTCTCAATAAAATCGATTATACTATCGGTCCAAGAAGTGGATTTTCACTTTATACCATACATAGATTGGAATTTGCATTCCAGGTTGTAATATTGTAGTAGATTTAACCACAACTGAAGTAAATATTACTACCACAACCATCACTACCATTTCTTAAACTATAACATAGTACAACATTTTCCAGGTAGTCTATAAAAATCTAAAGAAAAATCCTTCTAAGTCCTTAACATCACGACCATGTTCCCTTAGCAAAAGCCAATTAAATATTCCATTTTAAATACATTAAAATGCTTGTGATTTTACTGCCAACATTTCGGTGACGACGAAGTAATATCTTGACGGCATTTAAAGCTCATTCGAATATATGAATGGGTTTCATTCATTTTTAAGTATTTTTGGGTTAAAACTTACCTATCATGGTTGATAGTAGACCTAAAACACGGAAAGGGTCAAAAATCGCACAAGGCCTATTGGCATATTGCACATCCATTACAAAGAGCTTATGGAAAGGAAAAGGGACATTGAGAAATGATTTACACCGTAGAGTGACACAAAAACTTTAGTGAGTAAGCCGGATCTCACATTATGGACGAATTCATATGTAAATCAAGACCTTGTCCTTTAAGCAGACCATTTTCCATCCTAATTCCAAGAATGAAAGAGACCCAAATCGTAAAAATAAAATCATTAAAGAGTGAGACTATTACCTTTTGTGGATTGAAAGGGTTTTTGTTGTTTTGAACTTTTGAACATAGTAGGATAAGAAGATAATGAAAAATTAATGCAGATCATAAAGAGTTTACCTAAATGTATAATTTCAGTAATCTGGTACGGTGAGACATTTTAAAACAGATACAACAACATCTTGCAAATACGTTGGCTAAATAACCTGCCTGTAGAATGAAGATAGATCAAGAATTTTAATACTCGACTCAAAAACATAAAGGAAAAAAATAATCTAAGTTTTGATAATACAAACACTATCCGAGCTGTTGTGAAAGAAGTGAGGATGTGTTGATCATGCGCACTTCCTCTGATGATCTGCACCAAAAAGAAAAACGCTCACAGACAAAAGGCCATGGATCAAACAAAAGACTAATAGTAGAAGTTTGCAGACAGAAAAACACTAAAAAAAATATAAAAAAAACCTGTTCTTGAAGGAGAGGTGCTCCGAAACATTGCGATTGATTTGGGTAGGTTTCATAGAGAGACGCCAAGCCCAAAATAGTATCTTTTCCACTAAATAGAAGAAAATTATACCTAGATATTTGGAATTGAAGTTTTATCAAAGATAAATTCAAAAAAAATATATTATTTACTTTTTATCTACGTATTCCAAATAAGTAACATATTTAGAGTTTTATCATTTTGGTTAATTTTATAATTACTTTTATTAGAGTTATCGTATTACCATTTAGGAAATCTTTTCATTATTGAGCAAATTTAGGAAATATTTTGAATTATCGTCATTTTTTGTTAGTTATGGAATGTATTTTTTCCATAATTTTAATATACAAAATCTGGGGCATATCAAAATATAAAAGAATTAAAAATCCACCTTATTTAATTAATTTTTATTTTATATCTGTTTTGTTTTCATTATGGTGCTAAAAACGAAAACAACATAATGCAAAAAAAAAAAAAAAAAAAAAAACAAATCACGAACGCGCAATTGGGGGATAGTTTTATTAATTGGGGGACATATCTACAGGACAAAATTGCTGTCCCAATAGCAATTCTGGGTTACCCCCTATGTAATTATTTTTTTAATTCCTAATCTAGCCCCCACTAATTAGGATTAGTGATAATTATAATTAGTAAAATGTTAATTATTTGGGGGATAAATTAGTGTGTTTTTAGTTTTATTTTAATTTGTGTGGGTTAGTTGAGAGTAGAAGGAGGGAAAAAAAAATTTGAGTGAATTTTTTTTTTTGAAAATGGAAGATGATTGTGATGAGAGACTTGCAGCTACAGAATCTTTAGCTCAACTAAAACAACAATCATAACATCAATCTTCGGTTAATGATAACAACTCACAATTGGAGTTATATGATGAACCAACACCCTTGGATCATGATTTTCGTGAGCATGAAGTGTTTTGTGAAGAACCAACCCAAGAAAGTAAACATGTCCAGCATACAAGCAACCCCAACACACAGGTAATGCTTCAAAGAGGTCGAAATTTTGATTATTCTATTTCAGACCGCCATTTTTTCTCTGAAAAAGGTTAGTGCCGGCACACTCGTAGTATGAATACTACGCCGGAACTGGTGGTACCGGCGTGATATTCATACTCCTTTCCATGCCGGTTCAGTATATCCCCCATTTTTGAAACAATGTCGGCGTGGTATTCATATCCATGTCGGTATACATTTACACTTTTTACCTACCACCGAATATTCCATGGAATATCTATACCGGCATGGTTTACTCCAAACTTACTATGTAGGTACCACAAGTAAAACATACAGGAGTTTTTGTTTTTCGATCTTAAGTACCGGATTTCTATTTTATTTTTCGTAAACGCCGGCACTTAGTACCGGCGTAGTTTGGAATTTTTCGTGAATGCCGGTAATATGTACCGGCAGGGAACCTTACATATATATTATGCCGGTTTTACATGAAAAGCATACAGGAGTTAATGATATTTTGAACCTCTGTACCGGCGTATAATGTAAATTATCGTGGATGCCGGCACAAGGTACCAGCGAGTATTTTACCTTTTCTAAAATGCTGGCATCCCTTATCCCGGCATTGCTGTTCAAAAACATACATTTCCGGAAAATTATTATGTGGAACTAATTCAATTTTATTTTCATTCGTGCCTTAGGTTGTGACATACATCGCTCCAACTTCCAAACCTCTCTTTCGGGATACGTCTGAATACTATAAAATGCCTCGGGTATGTTACCAAACAATACTTTCACCTAGTTTTTACAATTTTATGTTGGGATTGCTTGTAACTAACCTTATAATCTTCCCTTTTTGTCCTTATATAGGGAATAAAATCTCCATATAAAGCAATTGGTTGGGCAAAAGAGACGGCTCTTAAGAACATGTGTGTCTTAGTGAGGAATAGCCAAGGTTTAGATGTTCGTTTTGAGATGGTTTGTGAACGGACACGGAAAATACAAGGAGAATAGCCATAAGAGAAAGGGTTATGTATATGAAAAGAAGACTAATAGGGTATACAAGACTAAAATGAGGAAGGATGAGTGCCCCTTTAAGATTGTATTCCATCTAAGAGACAAAGAAAAAGAAGAAGAAGAATGGGATTGTACGGTTTGTTTTGGGAGTCATAACCATCGGGATCCGAATGATTTTGTTGGTCACTCCCTAGTTGCGAAGATAAAACCTCATCAATTTGAGGATGTAAAGATAATGACCAAAGCATGTATTAAACCAAGAGTGATTCTCAGAGGCTTCAAGGAAAAGGATGAGACAAACGTTTCTTCCCTAAGTACAATTTATAACGCACAAGCAACCATTAGAAGGTTGGAATGGGAAGGGAGGACTGTTATGCAAGAATTTGAGAAGATAGTTTGGGATCACAACTACACGCGAATCATTAAAATAGGTCCGGACGAGAAGCCCCTTAAAATATTCATTTCACATCCTTTTCTTTCACAATTGGCTCATACGTGTTGTGATGTTCTTATGATGGACTGCACCTACAAGACAAATAAATACAACATGTCGTTGTTCAACATCGAGGGGCAAACATCAGACAAGGTAACATTCACATTGTCTTGGTGTTTAATGGAAAACGAGAGGGATTACAATTATCATTGGGCATTGCGACAATTGAAATTATTGTTCCCGAAAAATCGATTTCTGAGGGTCATCATAACCGATCAATTTTACGCATTAATGAATGCCATATCCGACGTATATCCTGATGCTCAAAATTTCCTATGTACATATCATATAGGTGAAAATTTGAAAAAACATTGTCATGCTTTGTTTGAACCCTCTAAGGTGGATATTAAGAAGAGAATTGTTGCACAACTAGAGGAAGATGTTCGCAAAGAGAAACTATCGCCCGAAGAAGAAGAAAATGAAAGAGGAAACATTAAAGAGCGAGTCGACAAAGAACACGGTGAGAATCACAAAAGGTGGTTGGAATTTCTAAAGGATTGGGAGAAAGTTTGTTGGTCTCTTACCGTGGACATGTATGAAAAGAGATTGAATATGTTTATTTCCAAATATAACGAAGTGTATCCAAGTGCCATCTCATATTGTCGGGATAATTGGTTGGATAAGTTCAAGGAAAAATTTGTGCGTGCGTGGACAAATCTTTATAGACATTACGGGAATGAAGCAACTAGTATAGCGGAGTCCTCTCATGGGAGATTTAAAGATCTCATCCAGTCCGGGCAAGGAAACGTGGTTACGGTCACCGAGGAAATGGAGCAACACTTTAAGGATGATATCGATAGGATCAAGAAGGATTTTGAAAAAAGCTCAATGGAAAGGATGACTCAATTTCTTAAATATACTAAGTTTCTCCAAGGAATAGAGTTCAATGTCTCCCATTGGGCAATAAAACATATGATGAGATAAATGCAATATGAGAAAAATTATGGAAAACCGAGTGATGTGTGTATTTGTCCCGACATGTCTTCACTGGGGGCTTCCGTGACGTCATATGCTTGTGAAGTATGAAGAAGTGATACCTATTGATGTTATTGATTCGTTTTGGAAGCACCTAACTTTCGACCTTCCCCCCTACGGAAGATCCCGGAGAATCACCATGGCTTACAAAGGAGACCAAGGAATTATATGAAGCTTACTCACGAGCAAACTTGGCTAGCCGACAAGTGTTGTTGAGCCAACTAAGGCTAATTACATGACCATGGATAGCACCAAGTGAAGAGCTAAGAAAGGGAGATCCGGCCGGTAGACCACAAACTAAAATTCCAAGGAGAAAACAAAGGAAAGAATTGAAAGAAATGACTAGACGTGAAGAAGAACTCGCGGAAACTAAGAGACGAGATATATCCGCAAGTGAGATTTCGGAAGCCAGATTCGCGGAAGCGCCGGTTCCAAAAAAACGGGGTAGGACAAAGAAGGAACCGATATCAAGTCAACATCAAACGACGGGTTCCGAAGCTACACCCATAGTCGATGTATCCGAGGTTCAAAGGAAAAGGGGAAGGCCGTCGAAGGTACCCACATTAAGCTACCAAGGACAACAAGGTGAGAATTCCGAGGCTACACCCATAGTCGATGTATCCGAGGTTCAAAGGAAAAGGGGAAGGCCGCCTAAGGTACCAACATTAAGCTACCAAGGACAACAAGGTGAGAATTCCGAGGAAACACCCATAGTCGATGTATCCGAGGTTCAAAGGAAAAGGGGAAGGCCGCCGAAGGTACCAACATTAATCTACCAAGGACAACAAGGTGAGCATTCTGAGGCTACACCCATAGTCGATGTATCCGAGGTTCAAAGGAAAAGGGGAAGGCCACCGAAGGTACCCACATTAAGCTACCAAGGACAACAAGGTGAGCATTCCGAGGCTACACCCATAGTAGATGTATCCGACGTTCTAAGGAAAAGGGGAAGGCCGCCGAAGGTACCAACATTAAGCTACCAAGGACAACAAGGTGAGCATTCTGAGGCTACACCCATAGTCGATGTATCCGAGGTTCAAATGAAAAGGGGAAGGCCGCCTAAGGTACCAACATTAAGCTACCAAGGACAACAAGGTGAGCATTCCGGGGCTACACCCATAGTCGATGTATCCGACGTTCAAAGGAAAAGGGGTAGGGATAGGCCAAGGAAGAATATTCTCCTGTATAATACCAAATACATTCAAAGTGTAGGGATTGCAGATGATGGTTTGGATATAAAGCAGAAAGTTGGTAATATGAAGATGTATAAGGATCCCAGAACAGGTAGGACCATTAGAACTTATCATACGAAGATAGAGTCTTACATAGACCAACTTCCTGAGGTTATTCGCGAGTTTATTGTGTACATAGATGATGTCGATGGAGATGGAAATTGTGGCTATCACGCCGTGACCGAACAACTAGAATCTTCGAGACGGATATTATTAAAGGAATGACACCATGCCGATATGCTAGAATGAGGATGGCCGATCAACTATTGAAGAAGAGGAGATTTTATGAGCAATTAGTTGGTCACGACGAGGTGTTTGATGATATGTGTGCTCAAGTGTTAGGACCCGAGAAGGAAACGGCATTTCTTCCTTCTCAATTTTGAATGAGGATGCCGCTTTGTGGGCATCTAGTAGCGGATACATTTAATTTTGTTGTTCTTTATTTTTTCCCCCACCGTAGTCACAATATTTACACCAAAGTGGCAGAAATGCGGGGGATCCCTTAAGAATAGAAGAGTTGTTTTGGCGTACGTGAACGGAAATCATTTCGTTATTCTAAAACTCAAGGACAATTTTCCATTGCCACCTGTTTGTGGGATGGTTAAAAACAAGGAACTATATCCAAATATATGGAAGGGATGGATGGCATTGTATGAGGAGAATCACCAATTATGGGATGCTTTAACCTTATCAAAGAAACCTCTTGAAGAGGAGGAGTTGAAACTTCATACGTGTGGAGGCGATGATGAGTAATTTGGATATATGTGGTTTACTAATACGCCACCTTTTGTTTTTTTTGGAAGTTTGAATTGTAATCATTAAACCATATGCCATGTATGTGCCAGTGTGATTTGATTCAAACTTTACTATGCCGGTACTTGTACCGGCGTTGCAATATATGTTCTCTTTTGTGCCGGAATAACACCATAAGTACACAGATATGATTTTTCCATTTCCGGCATGGTTGTGGCGCTATCGACCATGCCGGAACTCTATTTTTTTCATTCTGGACACGAACAGAATTCTGGCATAGTACACACGATATAGACTATGCCGGTTTTGGAAAATAAAAAGTTAGAAATTGTAAATTGCAAGACACATAAAATAACATAAGCAAATAACTAATACCATAAAATAACATAATCAAAGTTTTACCAAACCAAATGTAAAGTTAAGAAGTTCCAAACCTAAAACAAGTGAAAGAAAGATGTTCAAAGTTTAACAAGACACACAAACAAACATAAAGTAACTCTAATTATTCAAACCAAAATAATACTATAAAAGAAACACACGATCACTCGGTTCTTGGCCTCTTGTGTACCCTCTTCATCCTTTCTCCCCACAAGTTTTTTGCCTCGAGATCTTCAATTTGGTCTATCTTTTGGATGACGTTCTCCATATCTTCCTGGGTCAACACCTCTCCTTTCTTGTTCTTCTTCTTAAAGAACCTTGACAAATTTCCAATCCGCTGACGTTGTTAAGGTATTTTTTCAACATGTATTTACTATGTACAATTGTATAAGTTCATACATATATACTAAAAAATAGTAATGCACAAGACGTATGTACCAACAACATAATGAGCTGTAGAAGTTCGGGCACAATTGACGAAGTTGTGGAGGGATGTGCTGGTTGTGGAGAAACTTGTACGGTATCCGGACGCACAACATAAATATGCGAGTACTTACGATGGCCTCTTAGTAAGGTTGGATCACTCTCACAACCATTCTCAGCCAATTCCCAATCAGCCCTATTCAACACAAGTCACTTTTCTTCCCTTTCAGTCCAATGTGCAAGAACAGGTTTAGGGTCATAAACTATGAGAGTATGGTTCTTATCTGAATGACATTAAGGAAAGTCATGAGAGAATTTCTGATATGATGTATCCGTGATATCTTTCTGCTTGTACCCAAGTTGGCGCTTACACGGCGAGGGTTGTGCATAACAAATCCTTTAGGGTGAAATAAATTTTTTTTTTTTTGATGCAAAGAAAATTTTATAAAACTAAGCATTGCCATGCCGTATAATGTTTAACAAGAATTGAGGAGGCTCTCTGAGCCAGGTACTCGAGATATTTTCCTTACAGGCATATTTTGCCAGTTCATCAGCACACTTATTGCTTAATCTATTCGTGTGCGTACAAGTCCATAAATCAAAAGAACTTAAAATAAATAGAATATCTTCCACAACTCCTCTGTGTTCCCAAGGAATTTCTGCGTCCCTCCCTTGAATAACTTGGACTAAAGGAAGATAATCAGTTTCTATAACAATCTTGTGATATTTTAACTCCAAAGCCATTTTGATAGCATCTAAAACATCCAAGCATTCCAGATGTTCTGGACCAGTAGCTCCATTGAAGACCATGCATCTTGAAGCTATATGTGCACCTGCCGAATTACGAAAAATTGTACCATAGCCTCCAGAGAGCGATAAGTGACAGAATGAAGCATCACAATTAATTTTAATTACATCTAAAATGGGAGGCATCCATTTAGGAATTAATGCTTGTGCAGGCGGTTTACACCTAGATTTAGAACTTACCAACATATCACCAGTAAAAGATTTTATGTTGTGAATAGACTGTTGAGGAGGAAGAAACTTGTTGCCGTAAAGGGCAGAGCATCTGTCCTTCCATAAATGCCAGTAGGTTATAGCCATTTTAACCACCAGATTTTTGTCAGGGCTATTGATCCAAGACGATATCCAGTATTTAGGAGAGTCCCATTTCTGATTGGGAGTTATATACCCGGTTCCAAACCACACTGCTTTCGCAAAAGAGCATTCCAAGAGTATGTGCAAAGTATATTCAGTATTAACCTTGCATCTGCAACACATAATAGTATCTTGTGGGATTCTTCGGTTCATTATTTCCTTAGAGCATATGATATCTTTGCAACATTTACATATGAATAACTTAATTTTTGGAATAGCCTCAATGCTCCATAATATTTATTGCATTTTTTCCCATAAGGGTAATATGGTCATTATCAAAGTGTGCAATAATTACTTTATTTATTTTCAATAATGGTAGTCGGGTCATTTTCACAGTCTCCATAATATTTATTGCACTTATTTCCAGTAAGGGTAATATGGTCTTTATCAAAGTGTGTAATATTTACTTTACTTATTTTCGATAAGGGTAGTCTGGTCATTTTCACAGTTTCCATAAAAATTATTGCAGTTATTGCCAATAAGGGCAATATGGTCATTTTCCCAATCCGAAATATTTTTTTTTTCTATAAGGGTATTCTGGTCATTTTCACAGTCTCCATAATATATATTGCACGTATTTCTAGTAAGGGTAATATGGTCATTTTCAAAGTGTGCAATATTTACTTTATCTATTTTCAATAAGGGTAGTTTGGTCATTTTCACAGTCTCCATAATATTTATTGCACTTATTTCCAACAAGGACAATATGGTCATTTTCACATTATGTAATATTTACTTTATTTATTTTCAATAAGGGTAGTTTGGTCATTTTCACAGTCTCCATAATATTTATTGCACTTATTTCCAATAAGGGTTATATGGTCATTTTCACAGTCTGTAATATTTACTTATTTTCGATAAGGGTAGTCTTATCATTTTTCACAGTCTCCATAATATTTATTGCATTTTTTCTAATAAGGGTAATATGGTCATTTTCACATAATGTAATATTTACTTTATTTATTTTCAACAAGGGTAGTCTGGTCATTTTCACTGTCTCCATAATATTTATTGCACTTATTTCCAATAAGGGGCATGCTTTCGTCCCCTTTGCTTTTGATACTTTTGGCTATTTGGCTCCAGAAGCAGTTGGACTACTCAAGAGGGTCCAGAAAGTCATGCGCCGCAATGTAATGACCCCTGGCTCACGAGATTTTATTTTTAATAGGATAGGTTTTGCTATTCAAAAAGGGCTAGCGGCACAGCTTGTCGCTCGCTTGCCTAGTATGTAATTTTTAACTTTATATAATTCTTTATAATTTTATGTATTATATAATATAATTTATTTATTTTCTTTTTTTTATATTTAGAAATTAAATAAAATTGTTATTTTGTATAACTGTTGCGAAACTAGTGACAACCAAAATTCTAAGAGTGATTAATTCAGGGTTGTTTTAGATGTGGTGAAATTTTTGGGTGGAAACATCATTTTAGATTATAATTGTGATTGTCTGGATAATTGCCAACAAATATAATTGTTACTAGTAAAAAAGTTAAATATTCAGATTCATTATCACGATTACAAAATTTAGCAACAATTATAATTGTTGCATGACTTATCACAGGTGTATCAGTGAAAGAAAAATAAACTGTGACAGGTTACACTGTGAGAAAATCCTGGTTTTGGTGTAGTGTTAGCTATGCTTGTCACACTATGCCATGCCAAGCGCCTTTGCATTTGCCCTAGCCATGCCATACGCCCATGGAAGACTATTGGCCCCACGCGTCAAGTCTAAACAACACCCTGGTCGCACCTTCCCTATGCGGCCACCAAAACAAAGGCATGCGGCCATCAATGGCCACCCTTCAAACCCATGAGCGAATCCTGGCCATCTAAAGTCACCTCAAGACTTTTGGGTCCGAAAACCTAAGTTTGGCCACGCGCAACCATGCCATGCCAACGGCATGCCAACCTAGTCGCGCCACCACGATGGCCACCACTACCAAAACTAAGGTGTGCAACGCACCTCTCAAGATGCAAATTCTCGACCGTCGAAGGTCACCAGGCTAGCAAGTTCCCCGAGCTCGACTTGCCAAGCCACAACAACGTATTACATGTTCTCCAAGAACATTCGAGACATCAACACAAACTGGGGGATCTTTTTTGGGTATTAGTTTGGTGGTCTACAACGTGCGGCGTACACTACGACCCTCATAAGGAAGTGTCATAAGAGTGAGGCGCCTTGTAAATACAAGAGTTATGTGGGAAACGTTCATGGGACATAAAGCCGTGAGTTAACAATCTTTATGGAACATCAATTCCATAACGTTAACAGTTTCATGAAAATAAATTTCATGCGTTAACCACTTTATGGAACAATCAAGTCCATATATACGGTTACCACCTCCTCCCATTTACTCCTCACTCCTTAATGAGACCAGGGTACGTTTCTATTATGGCTTGTATAAATAGGTCTTACCTATTTCCATTTGAACAACAAGTTCATTTGGACCACACAACACTCAGAAGTATTTACCTGCTAGCTCTCCTCGTGAGCTCTCATACTTATCAAACAACAAGTCGTAGAAGCCCAATTGCTCTTCCAGAATCAACTATTCTGGTCTCACCACTCTCCTTTTCTTCCCTCCCCAAAACCAACCCATTCTCCTCTTCTTTGTGACCGAAGCAAGTATGGAACGACCATTTTTTGGTTTAGGTAGGACTTGTACAGATTGATCTCTCGAATCTAAAGTACTCCCTTGCAGTACATTGTTTAGGGTTTAAATTGTTTCTCAATTTCACACCCGCAATTATTGCAATGATTTACACCTCGATTCCGTCCTTATCTGTCACCATCATATGCTTACCTCGCAACAAGGCACCTGTTCCGAGCTAAGTAGGGGACTTAATATTGATGGTGGTTTTTAGCTTAGGGTTAAAATCGTAAAACACTAAACCCTAGCAGACAGTAATGTCACAAAATTTAAAGCAACAAATACTTACTAGGCACATTTACTTAAGCCTTTAATGTATCTCTCCAATAATTACCGGGGTATATTTTTCAAATCAGGGTTACGACAAACCAAACCCTAATTCCCCCACGTGCCAATGGAAAATCATGCCAGCCACACCTAGCCCAAGCTAGCCGCGCCATGCCAATCGCACCATGCCATGGCCCTAGCTAGGCTAGAAACATCTCGTGTGCCAATGGCAAATCATGCCAGCCACACCCAACCGCGCCAAAGCATGCGAACCATGCTAGCCGTACCCTTGTGCCAATGGAAAATAATGCTAGCCACACCTATCCCAAGCTAGCCGCTCCATGCCAATCGCGCCATGCCATGGCCCTAGCTATGCTAGCCACATCTCGTGTGCCAATGGCAAATCATGCCAGCCACACCCAACTGCGCCAAAGCATGCCAACCATGCTAACCGCACTCTTGTGCCAATGTCAAATCATGCCAGCCACACCTAGCCCAAGCTAGCCGCTCCATGCCAATCACACCATGCCATGGCCCTAGCTATGCTAGCCGCGCCACCCTACTGGCCTTCTCCTCACGGATACTAAGGTGAAGGCATGAAAAAATCAACGGTTTCCCTTCAATCCCAGGAGCAAATCCTGGACGTCTAAGGTCCCCTCACAACCTTTAGCTTAAAACCCTAAATTGGTTACGCGTCTAGCCCAATCTAAACATGCCATGCGCCCATGGATACTCCTTGGCCCCACATGCCAAGACCGCACCTAGCGCCCATGGCTACTCCTTGGCCCCACATGCCAAGACCGCGCCTAGCGCCCATGGCTACTCCTTGGCCCCACATGCCAAGACCGCACCTAGCGCACATGGCTACTCCACTACACCAAATCCAGGTTTTTGTCACAGGGTATTTCTGTTACTTTTAAAATTTGTAACACATATACGCCGTTACAGAAACGCTGTGATTAAATTTGTTATTTTCTTTTGTAACGGTTTTTTCTGTGACAAAAATTAATTACAGTCACACTTAATAACCGTTACTAAATTAAACAGCAACGATTGACCTAATTTTAAGGTGGCGCCACGTGTCTAATTTGTCAAAATAATTCCAACAGTTTTAGGTGTGAGTGAATTTTGCAACGATTCCTTAGAGGACACGTGTCCCTTTTTGTGACAGTTGATTCTGAAACACCTATAAGTGTTACGTATTGCTTGTAACAAATCTTTGGGTGACACGTGTCATCCTCTTACATCAACAATGAGATGATGACACGTGTTCTTTTTAACTAACACTTTTTGTTACAATTATTTCAGTGACAATTTTTTAAATTACAATTAAAAAAATGGATAGTCCAGGTCCATTATCACGGGCCTGGACTTCCAGTTTACAGGCCTGTAATACAATGAAACCTGAAATACAGGCCTGCAATTTCTCAATCCGCAAACTATCTGCATTTTAACAATTGAAATACATGCCAGTATTTTTAACACTCCTACATACATTGCAGAAACACAAGTACAAAAGTCTATCATTATGATATTTAACTAAAAACAAAAAATTATTCTATTCATTATGAAATTTAACCAAGCACAATTACTTAAAATGAAATTTAACCAAGCACAATTCAAAGCCAACACTAGTGAGCTGCTACGACCAAATAAAAACAAGCTTAACTTCTCATCAAATACAATTACGAACCACAATGAGACAAGAAGTTGATTTGTCATCATACCATATAATGTGAGCATAGACAGTTATCATTTCAAGTAATTCCAAAGTTGGCCACAAATATGCCTGACCTGTCCAATAATAAAAATTGAACATGTTAATGACACAAGTGTTGAAGTTTCATGGGTTGAGAGAGAAGTAGAAAGAAAAACAGAATAAAGAAATATAAAGAACTACATTATTATCGTTCTCTCTTCATAAACTCCAAATTACAGCTTAGCTATATAAAGCAAATCATAGACTAAGTGGCATTCCACTTCCCACGACTACCACTTCCTAAAGTGTGGGTAAACAGACTCAGCATTAACACCTACGGTTCATAAGGTCCTGTAAACGAGTAAGACTAAAACTAATTCAACACTTCAGTTCTACATATAGCAGGAACAATATTAGTTAAGTGGTCATATGATTCAAAACGATTAATTAGCCTAATTTTTGTACTTAGAATTACCTATGTTTGTTATATGACTACTAGGGTATCTCCTCAAGGAACCGTTTCCATCAATGAAATGGGAGCAAGCCTTCCTTATTTATCACTAGGCCTATAAGGGAGCAAGCCTTCCTTATAGGCCTAGTGACAGGATCTGCTGCATTCTTTCAGGCCTAGGCACAAATTGCACAATGTCCCTTGGTCCTAATCTTCGGTAAACTTGAATCTTCTTTGGAACAACTTGGACACTACCCACCTGTAAATACACTGGATCAATTCAAAGCCTCAAGCCATGTGATATTGAACTTTGAATTGCATCTGTGCAAAGTGAAGTGATGACCAACTGGTTACTTCACTGGACTAAATATACTGATCAAGCACAGTAGGTTGCATGACTTAAGGTTACCTAACTAGAAAATACACTTATCAAGTACAGTAGGTTGCAAGACATAAGGTTACCGAACTAGCAAATACACTGATCAAGCACAGTAGGTTCCATGACTTAAGGTTACCGAACTAGCAAATACCAAAATGTTTCTATAACGATTTTCACATAAGTTGCTGAGATTGGGTATCAATATTTTGAATAATGAAGTCAAGCAATCAAAACGTGATAAATAAGGTCACTAGAGGCAAGTATAATATATACAATTCACCATGTAATGGGAAAATAAGGTACAAGATCAGTGAAATAGCCTTTTGATCTACTAATGCTAATAGAAAGCAAAAAGAGAGAAAATGTAAATAGCAGAGCAAATAATATGTTTCTTACAATTTTTGGTCGCTTGTGATCAATACCAGCAGCCTCTATCTTCAGTCTTTGCTCTTGTCTCGCTTCACAATTCCCTCCACCAAATATCTATGTTCTTCCAAAGTTTTTTCCTACAAGAAAATCATGATGGAGTGTAATGGGAAAATAAGGTACAAGATCAGTGAAGTAGCCTTTTGATCTATTAATGCTAATAGAAAGCAAAGAGAGAGAAAAAGTAAATAGCAGAGCAAATAATATGTTTCTTACAATTTTTGGTCGCTTGTGATCAATACCAGCAGCCTCTATCTTCAGTTTTTGCTCTTGTCTCGCTTCACAATTCCCTCCACCAAATATCTATGTTCTTCCAAAGTTTTGTCCTACAAGAAAATCATGATGGAGTGTTAATAGTGTGAAAATATAGTGTAAATTCCGCTTGGTGGAAGAACACTAGTACTTGCCGTCAATAATGTGTAGTTCAAAATTACAATACCTTGTTATGATGGTTGTGTTCAATTCGAGTCAAGTTCAATGTCTTGTTTTGGTGGCCAACTCCATACCATCCAAAAAAATACACCACAAGGTTAGCGATCTTTCCAGTAAATCAAGAACATTATCGATAAGGTCATTGCTAAAAGAGTAAAAGTACCTTCTTTAGAATCTAGAGATAGCAATAAATGTCTGCATACTGAGCTAATGTAACAACCTGTCCCATAAAAAAGTAATGATCATTACTCCATAAATAACAGGCAAGAAAAGTATGTTTTTAGTGTGAAATGTAAAAGCAATAGTGGGCACCGGATTGTTGTGGCCTATCAGTCCTCATTACTATCCTTACACCAGAATTTTTAAGTATGCAATGTATGGTAGTAAAAACCATTCAAATCAGTAAATATATTCTTGTTAGAAATCGAACTGAAAGAGTGGAAGTACCGCTTTAGAATACGAGAGAATGTCAACAACTGTCTGCCCTCTTGATATAATCCCTTTCACCAGATCCTTCATCAGTACCTTTCCAACAACTTGTTTAGATAGATTCAGATGGATTAAGCTACCAAGAAACTCAAGAAATTAACTATAGCTAGTACAAGTGCAATATAGTCAATAGCAATGCCTTCAATTCTCAGCACGAATAACTAATTATGGAAATAGCATAAAAAAACATCAGTAGCGTATTAACTCTAAGCCAACAAAACCCACCAGCAGCACAGTACCACTCCCTCATCGCCAATAACACACACCAGCAGGACCACTCGGTCACCCCCACCAACAACCACCACTAACTATTTCTTGGCTTCCTATGGATACCTGAAATAAGTTGAGTTAGAAATAAGCGAAGTTTAGAACAATGCCATTTATCTTTATCTGGTCACCAATTACTCCATAATAACGACAAAGTGGCTCTAACTAGATGATACAACACAGAATCGTAAGCAAGTTAGACAATCCAATAAGAACAAAAAAGCGTGTGTAATAGAATGATTGAAGTTCTGTCAATTGTAAGAGCATTATAGCACAACACATAAGATAAACAACAATAGCATGCCAATTTGATTTCTATGTACAAAAATGAAAGAACTAGAGCAAAAAATGATAATATCTTTCATTTCAGAAAGCAATGCTAATGGCAGTCATCAAAGCAGCAACAATAGCAACTGGATTCCTAAGATTTTATAAAAGATCTATGATTTTAGAATCGTACTTTCAGAAAGTAAATCGTTGTAAGCACCTATAAACTCAAAAATCCATAAGGGACAAAACAAACCAGTAGCTTACAACCATGCTTCATACTTCATCTACCTCATTCAAACACACATATCGTATCAAATTATCCATACCGTACCAGAATCATAAAAAACTTACACTCTTAAGAAAATCAGAGTCTGCAGACATTTCTAGTGAACATCAAACACAAACAAAACCATTGTGAAAAATTAATACTTACATAAACCACTCTTCTTATCCTCAAGAGAAATCCCTGCAAACATCGAACACCAAAACTCCATCAGGATTCATATCTAACCCCATTTCATAACCAACTCAAAGGGATAAAATAAACCAGATACATTATACCAAACAAGCATCAAAAAATACTAAGAAATTCAACAATCTAAATCAACAATTTTAAAACTTACAAAATAGATGCGTTTATTGTCCTTTGCAACACCTGAATCACCCAAAACAAAAGCATAAAAAACATTTCAGAAATCAAATCAACATCAAAAAATAGATCTCAACCATTACATAATATGTGAATATAAAACACATAGAAAGAAGAACTATTACCCAAAGATGCATCTTTTCCTAGACAGATTGATGTTCAAATCTTCCAAAGTTCCATAACTTAAAGAAATATGACTTCTTTTTTCTTCTAAATGTCCATACTGAAATAACAACATCAACTAATCAATCATCACAGAAAACCAAAAAAATCCAAATTGAAGAAACAAAATCAACACAAATCCAAACTGAAATAAAACAACAGAGCATAACAAAATCTATATGTAAATTTTACCTCACAAAACATAGAATTAGCACCATAAGTATCTTCTCTTTCATATGCAAAACATTAAAACCCTCCTTTCATCACTTGTTTAATCATGAGCTCGAATAAAACTGGTGAAGTGAAGGATTATTAGGGTTTTGAAATTGTGAAATTTTGGGTTTTCTTAAGAGATCGTGAGAAGATGAAGCAAGGGGTTTCGTTTAATGAGGGTGAAAATAATTTAGAAAATATAGTGTTTCTTGTTTTGAAAGTGCAAAATAAACAGGTATTATGGGTTTATTAGAGAATTTAGGTTTTGTGGAGGAGATAAATAGATGTATAAGGGGTTTGGGTTTAGGAGAAACAACTGGGAAATCAACTGATGTTTTTGTGTTTCACCATTATAGAAGAGGGGGATTTTCATATCTATTTCAGGGAGGAGATGAAAATGAAGAAGGAGAAAGAGAATGAGAATGAAAAAGAGATAAGGTTGACTGACTTTATCTCTCTTCTTAACTCTCGAGTAACAAATGATGAAGATATAGGGACACGATTTTTTGTTTGTGTATTTCGCACATGTATTGTAACTTGGTTAGAGTATGGTAGAGCTAGACGATCATTCCCTATGACATCAATTTAATTGGTCCACAAAAATATCGGATGGTTAACTTCTTGCCATGTGTCAAAAAGAAAAATATCTTTTGAATTTTGATTATCATATAATCGGTAATAAATAAAGGTATCCTGACTCTCGGTTCAATTATTCTCGAGAATTAAATGACTGTGCCTACAGTGGACCGAAAACCCAAAAAAAATATCAAAAAGGACTGAAATTCAATTTGCTCGTAGGAAAAAAAAAATCTACGAGACGCTGTCTCGCACTCTGTTAGGGGGCGCTTCCCCCTAGACCCCCGCGACCTAACCTGTCATGTCGAACACAGTTGGGTGGGGCTTCCCCCCCCCCCGGACCCCCCCAGACCCCCTGTATAGCGTACCGTCATTGTATTCATACCACGTCCATGCCCGCACCGAGATTTCTCAACTGCATTTAGGTTATTTAGGTAGACCTTTAGCTAAAATGCTACCATAATTGTTAGGGAACTTAGTTTTTTTAACTCCCGAATATAAAGTATCCCCACAATGAGATTTGGCAAAAATTCTCTATCTTTTGAATTTTGATTATCTTATAATCGATAGTAAATAAAGTTATCTTGACTCCCGATTAAAGTAGACATTTGGTTAAAATGTTGTCATAATCGGTAGTCAAAATAGTTCATATAACTACCGAATATAGAGCTGCCCCAAAATGAGATTTCGGAAAAATCCTCTCTTTTTTTTGAAATTTTAGTTGAGCCTATAATTGGTAGTAAATGAAGGTATCCTGACTTTCGATTATGCAGTGGCTTCACCGAAATCCTAGCATAATCGGTAGTCAAGATAGTTCATATAACTACCGAATATAGAGTCGCCCCAAAATGAGATTTTGCAAAAATGTTCTATTTTTCTAATTTGGTTGAGCCTATAATTGGTAGTCAAAATAGTTCATATAACTATCGAATATAGAGTTGCCCCAAAAATGAAATTCTTTTTCGGATGAACTGGAGACGAAATATATCAGAATTTAATATCACAGGTTCAAATATTACCAGAGTTAGACATGAGTTTCTCTTCTGGATGAACTATGGACGAAATATATAATACTTGAACATCAACGGTTCAAAGATTACCAGAGTTAGACCTAAGTTTCTCTTTCAGATGAACTATGGACGAAATATATCAGAATTGAACAACAGAGGTTCAAAGATTACCAGAGTTAGACCTGGGTTTCTCTTTTGGATGAACTGTGGACGAAATATATCAGAATTGAACATCACTGGGTCAAAGATTACCAGAGTTATACCTGAGTTTCTCTTTCGGATGAACTGAGGACGAAATATATCAGAATTGAACATCACAGATTCAAAGATTACCAGAGTTAGACATGAGTTTCTCTTCCGGATGAACTGTGGACGAAATATATCATAATTGAACATCAACGGTTCAAAGATTACCAGAGTTAGACCTGAGTTTCTATTTCAGATGAACGGTGGACGAAATATATCATAATTGAACAACACAGGTTCAAAGATTACCATAGTTAGACATGAGTTTCTCTTCCGGATGAACCGTGGACGAAATATATCATAATTGAACATCAACGGTTCAAAGATTACCAGAGTTAGACCTGAGTTTCTCTTTCGGATGAAATGAGGACGAAATATATCAGAATTGAACATCACAGGTTCAAAGATTACCAGAGTTAGACATGAGTTTCTCTTCCGGATGAACTGTGGACGAAATATATCATAATTGAACATCAATGGTTCAAAGATTACCAGAGTTAGACTTGTGTTTCTCATCTGTGTGAACTGAAGATGAAATATATCAGAATTTAACATCACAGGTTCAAAGATTACTAGAGCTAGATCTGAGTTTCTCTTCCGGATGAATTGGAGACGAAATATATCAGA
The DNA here is from genome assembly GCA_023529315.1 of Papaver bracteatum. Lineage (NCBI taxonomy): Eukaryota > Viridiplantae > Streptophyta > Magnoliopsida > Ranunculales > Papaveraceae > Papaver > Papaver bracteatum. Next base: position 212,670 of record JAJJWX010002688.1, on the reverse strand, counting down.
ATTGAACATCACAGGTTCAAAGATTACTTGAGTTAGACCAGAGTTGCTCGTTTGGGTGAACTGGATATGAAATATATCAGAATTGAACATCCCAGGTTCAAAGATTACCAGAGTTGGACCTGAGTTTCTCATACGGGTGAACTGAAGATGAAATTTATCAGAATTGAACATCCCATGTTCAAATATTACCAGAGTTGGACCTGAGTTTCTCATCCGGGGAACTGAAGATGAAATATATCAGAATGGAACATCCCAGGTTCAAATAATACCAGTGTTGGACCAGAGTTTCTCTTCCGGATGAACTGGAAATGAAATATATCAGAATTGAACATCTCAAGTTCAAAGATTACCATAGTTGGACCTGAGTTACTCCTTCGGATGAACTGACGACGAAATATATCAGAATTGAACATCACAAGTTCAAAGATTACTAAAGTTAGACATGAGTTTCTCGTTCGGATGATCTGGAGACGAAATATATCATAATTGAACATCACAGGTTCAAAGATTACCAGAGTTAGACCTGAGTTTCTCCTTCGGATGAACTGACGACAAAATATATCAGAATTGAACATCACAAGTTCAAAGATTACTATAGTTAGACCTAAGTTTCCCGTCCATATGATCTGAAGACGAAATATATCAGAATTGGACATCACGGATCAAAGATTACTATAGTTGGACCCAGGTTTCTCGTCCGGATGAATAGAAAACGAAATATATCAGAATTGAACATCACGATTTCAAAGATTACTAGAGTTAAACCTAAGTTTCTCGTCCGGATGATCTGAAGACGAACTATATCAGAATTGAACATCACGGGTTCAAAGATTACTAGAGTTAGACCTAACTTTCCCGTCCGGATGATCTGAAGACGAAATATATCAGAATTGGACATCACGGGCTCAAAGATTACTATAGTTGGACCCGATTTTCTCGTTCGGATGAACTGAAAACAAAATATATATCAGAATTGAACATCACGGGTTCAAAGATTACTAGAGTTAAACCTAAGTTTCTCGTCTGGATGATCTGAAGACGAAATATATCATAATTGAGCATCACGGGTTCAAAGATTACTAGAGTTAAACCTAAGTTTCTCGTCTGGATGATCTGAAGACGAAATATATCAGAATTGAACAACACGGGTTCAAAGATTACTAGAGTTAGACCAGAGTTTCTCGTCCGGATGATCTGAAGACGAAATATATCAGAATTGAACATCACATGTTCAAAGATTACTAGAGTTGGACCAGATTTTCTCGTCCGGATGAACTGAAGACGAAATATATCAGAATTGAACATCACGGGTTCAAAGATTACTAGAGTTGGACCTTAGTTTCTCTTTTGGATGAACTGGAGAAGAAAAATATATCAGAATTGAACATCACGGGTTCAAAGATTACTATAGTTGGACCCGGGTTTCTCGTCCGGATGAATAGAAAACGAAATATATCAGAATTGAACATCACGGGTTCAAAGATTACTAGAGTTAAACCTAAGTTTCTCGTCCGGATGATCTGAAGACGAAATATATCAGAATTGAACATCACGGGTTCAAAGATTACTATAGTTGGACCCGAGTTTCTCGTCTGGATGAATAGAAAACGAAATATATCAGAATTGAACATCACGGGTTCAAAGATTACTAGAGTTAAACCTAAGTTTCTCGTCCGGATGATCTGAAGACGAAATATATCAGAATTGAACATCACGGGTTCAAAGATTACTAGAGTTAGACCTAAGTTTCCCGTCCGGATGATCTGAAGACGAAATATATCAAAATTGGACATCACGGGCTCAAAGATTACTATAGTTGGACCCTAGTTTCTTGTTCGGATGAACTGAAAACAAAATATATATCAGAATTGAACATCACGGGTTCAAAGATTACTAGAGTTAAACCTAAGTTTCTCGTCTGGATGATCTGAAGACGAAATATATCAGAATTGAGCATCACGGGTTCAAAGATTACTAGAGTTAAACCTAAGTTTCTCGTCTGGATGATCTAAAACGAAATATATCAGAAATTGAACATCACATGTTCAAAGATTGCCAGAGTTAGACCTGAGTTTCTGATTCGGATGATCTGGAGACGAAATATATCAGAATTGAACATCACAGGTTCAAAGATTACTAGAGTTAGATCCGAGTCTTTAGTTCGGATGAACTTGAGAAGAAATATATCAGAAATTGAACATCACGGGTTCAAAGATTACTAGAGTTAGACATGAGTCTCTCGTTTGGATGAACTTGAGAAGAAATATATCAGAAATTGAACATCACATGTTCAAAGATTACTAGAGTTAGACCCGAGTCTTCAGTTCGGATGAACTTGAGAAGAAATATATCAGAAATTGAACATCACAGGTTTCAAAGATTACTAGAGTTAGACATGAGTCTCTCGTTTGGATGAACTTGAGAAGAAATATATCGAAATTGAACATCACATGTTCAAAGATTACTAGAGTTAGACCCAGTCTTCGATTCGGATGAACTTGAGAAGATATATATCAGAAATTGAACATCACAGGTTCAAAGATTACTAGAGTTAGACATGAGTCTCTCGTTTGGATGAACTTGAGAAGAAATATATCAGAAATTGAACATCACATGTTCAAAGATTACTAGAGTTAGACCCGAGTCTTCATTTCGGATGAACTTGAGAAGAAATATATCAGAAATTGAACAACAGAGGTTCAAAGATTACTAGAGTTAGACATGAGTCTCTCGTCCTGATGATCTGAAGACGAAATATATCGGGTTCAAAGATTACTAGAGTAAAGTAATTCTTACGGATTGTGAAAATGACCATATTACCCTTATTGTAAAAAGTGCAATAAATATTATGAAGACTGTGAAAATGACCATACTACCCTTATCATAAATACGTAAAGTAATTCTTACGGATTGTGAAAATGACCATATTACCCTTATTGGAAAAAAGTGCAATAAATATTATGCAGACTGTGAAAATGACCATACTACCCTTATCATAAATACGTAACGTAATTCTTACGGATTTTGAAAATGACCATATTACCCTTATCGGAAAAAGTGCAATAAATATTATGGAGACAGTGAAAATGACCATACTACCCTTATCAAAAATAAGTAACGTAATTCTTACGGATTTTGAAAATGACCATATTACCCTTATCGGAAAAAGTGCAATAAATATTATGGAGACAGTGAAAATGACCATACTACCCTTATAAAAAATAAGTAACGTAATTCTTACGGATTTTGAAAATGACCATATTACCCTTATCGGAAAAAGTGCAATAAATATTATGGAGACAGTGAAAATGACCATACTACCCTTATAAAAAATAAGTAACGTAATTCTTACGGATTTTGAAAATGACCATATTACCCTTATCGGAAAAAGTGCAATAAATATTATGGAGACAGTGAAAATGACCATACTACCCTTATCAAAAATAAGTAACGTAATTCTTACGGATTTTGAAAATGACCATATTACCCTTATCGGAAAAAGTGCAATAAATATTATGGAGACTGTGAAAATGACCATACTACCCTTATAAAAAATAAGTAACGTAATTCTTACGGATTGTGAAAATGACCATATTACCCTTATTGGAAAAAAGTGCAATAAATATTATGAAGACTGTGAAAATGACCATACTACCCTTATCATAAATAAGTAAAGTAATGCTTACGGATCGTGAAAATGACCATATTGCCCTTATTGTAAAAAAGTGCAATAAATATTATGGATACTGTGAAAATGACCATACCACCCTTATCTTAAATTAGTAAAGTAATTCTTACAGATTATGAAAATGACCATATTACCCTTATCGGAAAAAGTGCAATAAATATTATGGAGACAGTGAAAATGACCTGACTACCCTTACCAGAAATAAGTAATATAATTATTACAGATTATGAAAATGACCATATTACCCTTATCGGAAAAAAGTGCAATTATGATTATGGAGACAGTGAAAATGACTATACTACCCTTATCAGAAATAAGTAAAGTAATTCTTACAGATTGTGAAAATGACCATATTACTTTTATCGGAAAAAAGTTCAATAAATAATATGGAGCCTGTGAAAATGACCATACTACCCTTATCATAAATAAGTAAAGTAATTCTTACAGATTGTGAAAATGACCATATTACCATTATTGGAAAAAAGTGCAATAAATATCATGGAGACTGTGAAAATGACCATACTACCCTTATCATGAATAAGGAAAGTATTCTTACAGATTGTGAAAATGACCATAATATTTATTGCACTTATTCCCAATAAGGGTAATATGGTCATTTTCATATTCTGTAATATTTATTTTGATTATTTTCAATAAGGGTAGTTTGGTCATTTCCTAGACTCCATAATATTTATTGCACTTATTTCCAATAGGGGTAATATGGTCATTTTCACATTCTGTAATATTTATTTTAATTAATTTCAATAAGGGTAGTTTGGTCATTTTTACAGTCTTCATAATATTTATTGCACTTTTTTCCAATAAGGGTAATATGGTCATTTTCACAATCTATAAGAATTACTTTACTTATTTATGATAAGGGTAGTATGGTTATTTTCACAGTCTCCATAATATCTATTGCACTTTTGTCCAATAAGGGTAATATGGTCATTTTCATATTTTGTAATATTTACTATATTGATTTTTAATAAGGGTAGTTTGGTCATTTTCACAGTCTCCATAATATTTATTGCATTTATTTCCAATAAGGGTAATATGGTCATTTTCACATTCTCAGAATATTTACTTTATTTATTTTCAATAAGGGTAGTTTGGTCATTTCCCAGACTCCATAATATTTATTGCACGTATTTCCAATAAGGGTAATATGGTCATTTTCCCAGTCTGTAATATTTATTTTACTTATTTTCGATAAGGGTACTCTGGTCATTTTCATAGTCTCCATAATATTTATTACAATTTTCCAATAAGGGCAATATGGTCATTTTCACAGTCTATACGAATTACTTTAATTATTTTCAATAAGGGTAGTTTGGTCATTTTCACAGTCTTTATAATATTTATTGCGCTTATTTCTAATAAGGGTAATATGGTCATTTTCACAGTCTGTAATATTTATTTTCAATAAGGGTAGTTTGGTCATTTTCACTGTTTGTACGAATTACTTTACCTATTTTCGATAAGGGTAGTCTGGTCATTTTCACAGTCTCCGTAATATTTATGGCATTTATTTCCAATAAGGGTAATATGGTCATTTTCGCAGTATGTAATATTTACTTTATTTATTTTCAATAAGGGTAGTTTGGTCATTTTCACACTCTCCCTAATATTTAGTCTATTTATTTCCAATAAGGGTAATATGGTGATTTTCACAATCTGTAATATTTATTTTCAATAAGGGTAGTTTGGTCATTTTCACTGTTTGTACGAATTACTTTACCTATTTTCGATAAGGGTAGTCTGGTCATTTTCACAGTCTCCGTAATATTTATGGCATTTATTTCCAATAAGGGTAATATGGTCATTTTCGCAGTATGTAATATTTACTTTATTTATTTTCAATAAGGGTAGTTTGGTCATTTTCACAGTCTCCCTAATATTTAGTCTATTTATTTCCAATAAGGGTAATATGGTCATTTTCACAATCTGTAATATTTACTTTACTTATTTTCGATAAGGGTAGTCTGGTCAATTTCACAATCTCTATAATATTTGTGGCACTTATTTCCAATAAGGGTAATATGGTCATTTTCACAGTATGTAATATTTACTTTATTTATTTTCAATAAGGCTAGTTTGGACATTTTCACAGTCTCCCTAATATTTATTCCATTTATTTCCAATAATATTTTCATTGTAGTATTTACTTTATTTATTTTCAATAAGGGTAGTTTGGTCATTTTCACAGTATGTAGTATTTACTTTCTTTATTTTCAATAAGGGTAGTTTGGTCATTTTCTCAATATCCATAATATTTATTGCACTTATTTCCAAAAAGGGTAATATGGTCATTTTCAAAGTGTGTAATATTACTTTAATTATTTTCAATAAGGGCAGTCTGGTCATTTTCATGGTCTCCATAATATTTATTCCGCTAAATTCCGGCAAGGGTAATATGGTCATTTTCACAGTCTGTAATATTTATTTTACTTGTTTTCGATAAGGGTAGTTTGGTCATTTTCACAGTCTCCATAATATTTATTGCACTATTTCTAATAAGGGTAAGATGGTCATTTTTCCAGTCTGTAAAATTTATTTTACTTATTACACTTAATTGGGTAGTCTGGTTATTTTCTTAGTCTCCATAATATTTATTGCACTTATTTCCGGTAAGGGTAATATGGTCTTTTTCAAAGTGTGTAATATTTACTTTACTTATTTTCGATAACGGTAGTCTGGTCATTTTCACAGTCTCCATAAAAATTATTGCAGTTATTTCCAATAAGGGTAATATGGTCATTTTCACAATCCGTAATTTTTACTTTATTTTTTTTCAATAAGGGTATTCTGGTCATTTACACAGTCTCTATAATATTTATTGCATTTATTTCGAGTAAGGGTAATATGGTCATTTTCACGTTCTTCTGAATTTTTATTGCACTTATTCCGAGTAAGGGTAATATGGTCATTTTCACGTTCTTCGGAAGAAGCAGAAATTTTTGTTGTGGTTTTGTCGAGAAAATCGAAAGAAAATGTTGGTATTTGTTAAAACTCAAATGTCATACAAAGTCATGACTTGTTGACTTGGTCTTGATCCTTTTTTTCTAATATTAAGAAAATTAAAAATTAAAAATAAAATAAATTTTGATATTTAGAAATTAAATAAAATTGTTATTTTGTATAATTGTTGCGAAAGTAGTGACAACCAAAATTTTAAGAGTGATTAATTCGGGGTTGTTTTTGATGTGGTGGAATTTTTGGGTGGAAATATCATTTTAGATTATAATTGTTGTTGTTCAAATAATTATCAACAAATATTTGTGTGACTAATAAAAGTCCTAATTATTATCACGAATACAAAATTTAATTACAGTTATAATCATTGCGGGACTTATCACGATATATACATTGCATGAAAAATAAACTGTGACAGGTTACACTGTGAGAAAATCCTGGTTTTGGTGTAGTGCTCCTTTGCCGCACATTCCAAGATCACACCATGCGCCCATGGTTACCCCTTGGCCCCGCATTCCAAGCCCAACCAAACCTAGCCAAGCTAGCCGCTCCATGCCAAACGCACTTTTCCTTGGCCCTAGCCATGCTAGTCACGTCATGACAAGCCAAGCACCTTGTCCCTAGCTATGCCATACGCCCATGGCAAACCCTTGTCCCCTCATGCAAAGTCTAAAGACACCCTAGCCGTGCCACCCTCCTGGCCTTCCCCCACGGATACTAAAGAGAAGGCATGCACCAATCAACGGTTGCCCTTCAAACCAGGAGCAAATCCTGGCCACCCAAAGTCATCTCATGACTTTGGCCTTAAAAACCCCAGCTTGGTCATGCACCTGACCAAAGCTAGCTAAGTCGTGCGGCCATACAAACCCTCGTCCCCACGCGCCCACACCAAACCGCACCTAGCTGAGCTAGCCGCACCAAGCCAAACACCCATTCCTTGGCGTTAGCTATGCTAGTCACACTACGCCAAGAGAAGCGCCTTTTCCTACCATTGGCCCCACACGCCAAGTCTAAACAACACCGTGGTCTCACCTTCCCTATGCGACCACCAAAACAAAGGCATGAGGCCATCAATGGCCACCATTCAAACCCAGGAGCGAATCCTGGCCGTCTAAAGTCACCTCATGACTTTTGGGTCCGAAAACCTAAGTTTGGCCACGAAAAACCATGCCATGCCAACCTAGTCGCGCCACCACGATGGCCCTCACTACCAAAACTAAGGTGTGCAACACACCTCTCAAGATGCAAAATCTCGACCGTCGAAGGTCACCAGGCTATCAAGTTCCCCGAGCTCGACTTGCCAAGCCACAACAACGTATTACATGTTCTCTAAGAACATTCGAGACATCAACACCAACTAGGGGATCTTTTTTGGGTATTGGTTTGGTGGTCTACAACGTGCGGCGTACACTACGCCCCTCATAAGGAAGTGTCATAAGAGTGAGGCTCCTTGTAAATACGAGAGTTATGTGGGAAACGTTCATGGGACATAAAGTCGTGAGTTAACAACCCTTATGGAACATCAATTCCATAACGTTAACAGTTTTATGAAAATTAATTTCATGCGTTAACCCATTTATGGAACAATCAAGTCCATGCAAACGGTTACCACCTCCTCCCATTTACTCCTCACTCCTTAATGAGACTAGGGTACGTTTCTACTACGGCTTGTATAAATAGGTATTACCTATTTCCATTTGAACAACAAGTTCATTCGGACCACACAACACTCATAAGTACTTACCTGCTAGCTCTCCTCGTGAGCTCTCATACTTCTCTAACAACAAGTCGTAGAAACCCAATTGCTCTACCAGAATTAACTATTCTGGTCTCACCACTCTCCTTTGATTCCCTCCCCAAAACCAACCCATTCTCCTCCTCTTTGTGACCGAAGCAAGTCTGGAACGACCATTTCTTGGTTTAGGCCGAAAGATTTATCTCTCCAATCTAAAGTACTCCCTTGCAGTACATTGTTTAGGGTTTAAATTGTTTCTCAATTTCACACCCGCAATTATTGCAATGATTTACACCTCGATTCCGTCCTTGTTTGTCACCATCATATGCTTACCTCACAACAAGGCACCTGTTCCGAGCTAAGTAGGGGACTTAATATTGATGGTGTTTTTTAGCTTAGGGTTAAAATCGTAAAACACTAAACCCTAGCAGACAGTAATGTCACAACATTTAAAGCAACAAACACTTACTAGGCACATTTACTTAAGCCTTTAATGTATCTCTCCAATAATTACCGGGGTATATTTTTCAAATCAGGGTTACGACAAACCAAACCCTAATTCCCCCACGTGCCAATGGCAAATCATTCCAGCCACACCTAGCCCAAGCTATCCGCGCCATGCCAATCGCACCATGCCATGGCCCTAGATAGGCTAGCCACATCTCGTGTGCCAATGGCAAATCATGCCAGCCACACCCAACCGCGCCAAAGCATTCCAACCATGCTAGCCGCACCCTTGTTCCAATGGAAAATCATGCTAGCCGCGCCATGCCAATCGCGCCATGCCATGGCCCTAGCTATGCTAGCCACATCTCGTGTGCCAATGGCAAATCATGCCAGCCACACCCAACCGCGCCAAAGCATGCCAACCATGCTAGCCGCACCCTTGTGCCAATGGAAAATCATGCCATCCACACCTATCCCAAGATAGCCACGCCATGCCATGGTTACCCCTTGGCCCCGCATGCCAAGCCCAACCAAACCTAGCCAAGCTAGCCGCTCCATGCCAAACGCAATTTGCCTTGGTCCTAGCCATGCTAGTCACGTCATGACAAGCCAAGAACCTTGGCCCTAGCTATGCCATACGCCCATGGAAAACCCTTGGCCCCTCATGCAAAGTCTAAAGACACCCTAGCCGTGCCACCCTCCTGGCCTTCCCCCACGGATACTAAAGAGAAGGCATGCACCAATCAACGGTTGCCCTTCAAACCAGGAGCAAATCCTGGCCACCCAAAGTCATCTCATGACTTTGGCCTAAAAAACCCTAGCTTGGTCATGCACCTGACCAAAGCTATCTAAGCCGTGTGGCCATACAAACCCTCGGCCCCACGCGCCCAAACCAAACCGCACCTTGCCGAGCTAGCCGCACCAAGCCAAACACCCATGCCTTGGCGTTAGCTATGCTAGTCACACTATGCCAAGACAAGCGCCTTTTCCTTGGCCCTAGACATGCCATACGCCCATGGAAGACCATTGGCCCCACACGCCAAGTCTAAACAACACCGTGGTCTCACCTTCCCTATGAGACCACCAAAACAAAGGCATGCAGCCATCAATGGCCACCATTCAAACCCAGGAGAGAATCCTGGCCGTCTAAAATCACCTCATGACTTTTGGGTCCGAAAACCTAAGTTTGGCCACGCCAAACCATGCCATGCCAACGGCATTCCAACCTAGTCGCGCCACCACGATGGCCCTCACTACCAAAACTAAGGTGTGCAACACACCTATCAAGATGCAAAATCTCAACCGTCGAAGGTCACCAGGATAGAAAGTTCCCCGAGATCGACTTGCCAAGCCACAACAACGTATTACATGTTCTCTAAGAACATTCGAGACATCAACACCAACTGCGGGATGTTTTTTGGGTATTGGTTTGGTGGTCTACAGCGTGCGGCGTACACTACGCCCCTTATAAGGAAATGTCATAATAGTGAGGCTCCTTTTAAATACGAGAGTTATGTAGGAAACGTTCATGGGACATAAAGTCATGAGTTAACAACCCTTATGGAACATCAATTCCATAACGTTAACAGTTTCATGAAAATCAATTTCATGCGTTAACCCCTTTATGGAACAATCAAGTCCATGCATACGGTTACCACATCCTCCCATTTACTCCTCACTCCTTAATGAGACCAGGGTACGTTTCTACTACGGCTTGTATAAATAGGTATTACCTATTTCCATTTGAACAAAAAGTTCATTAGGATCACACCACACTCATAAGTACTTACCTGCTAGCTCTCCTCGTGAGCTCTCATACTTCTCTAACAACAAGTCGTAGAAACCCAATTGCTCTTCCAGAATTAACTGTTCTGGTCTCACCACTCTCCTTTGCTTCCCTCCCCAAAACCAACCCATTCTCCTCCTCTTTGTGACCGAAGAAAGTCTGGAACGACCATTTCTTGGTTTAGCCGGACAGATTTATCTCTCTAATCTAAAGTACTACCTTGCAGTACATTGTTTAGGGTTTAAATTGTTTCTCACTTTCACACCTGCAATTACCAAAACCAGCAGAAACTATTTTCAAATATGAACAACTGCATAACATGTTATGCATCTAGTTTTGTAGCTGCATAACCATTTTTTTTTTGTTGATTTTTAGATCTGGAAAAAAGTCGACCATTTTTCAATTAGTAACATGCAAGCATTTTTAGATAACCATTAAAGCCAATAGATATTACCGAAAAATGACTGCAAATCGAGAAATAGTTAATAGGAATCTACTTGTCATGGACAAAGCAAAAAGGTTTATGTCTCTGGAAGTTGTAAACTTGCCTCGCTGTAGTTTACCTGCTATTTCGGTTCCATTCCGTGCAATTCAATACATGGAAGGAGGCGAATCTTCTCCTGTCGATTCTAGTCCCATAGAAAAATAACACGTTGTCAAATTCGCGGCATTGAAAAAAAAAAGATTGAGTCATCCAAGAGGAGAAAGCCAAGAATGAAGCTCTCGAGAAAAGAGTTTCTGAACTAGTAGCTAGAAATCACAAACTTAATGATGATTTACAAAATGAGAAGAATGTTATGAATCCTGTAATTGATGATCTGGTAAATAAGGTTTCTTGATTAGAAGCTAAAGCATGAAGGAAAATGTAATAGCTCATGATGAACCATGTGGCTCTATAGTTTCTAGTGATTGGGCTCTTTTTGAAGATCTTGACGTTCTTTTAAAGTCTTCAGCGAGTACTGGGTGGGACACACAAAAGACATCTTAATCTGTCTCCGTCTTATGTCAACTCTTTGTGGGTTCAAAATACCGCACACATGACGGTAGGTCGAAAGAGTACACTTGATAGTAGGCGAATTTGACGCGCTCATTATACTTATGCTGACGAATGAGATGGCGTCACCAAGTCATACCAAAAGTGTGAAGATCAGCGCGACAGTTAAAAGGTCAGCGCGACAAATATAAAGTAGGCCCAGATCCGAAAATAAGGGCTTTATTAGCTGTCCTCCACTATGTTGCCCGTATAAAAGGGACATGAAGCCATTGTAAAGAGACAAAGATTTTTTGGAGAGATTTGATAAGAATTTGAAGAGAGAGAAAGCTGTTCTACTTCTCAAGTTAGGGTTACATACAACTTATTTGTATTTGTTCTATCCTTTAATAAAATGATTTAGGATTTATTTCATTGATTTACTTGGGTGTAGGTTGTAGGATTTCCTACAACTACATTTGGAACTATAAATCGACTTGGATGAGTAAGAGAGATGATCGCTTCCTGTGAAGTTCTTTAAAAGAGGTTTCAAAATAATCGTCAATTTTATATTCAAATTAAAAATTTCATCATTGTTTTCATTAATCTTGAGAATTTATGAGTTCTAGATCAAAAGAAAAGAGTCTAAGTTTTCAATTCAAAGATGGAATTTTTTGTGGTAGCATCTTTTCTAAATCTCAAAAGGTTATTTCATACTTTGTGAAAAGGGGATATTACTTCAGGAAAATAAATGATGAGAATAACATTCATAGCAGACCATATGATAGCAACTAGGAGGAGTAGGAGAATCGCAAGAAGAAGAGGAGGAGAAATCGGTGAATCATCAGCGATGGGAGAGAGAAATAACCAAGCACATCAAATCCAATCTCAGATCCAACGTGCGCAGGACAGAAATAACAAACACAATTATGATGAGGTAAGTATGCATATGACCGATACTGATACGGCGGAAGAAAACGAGGAAAGAACTCAAGAGGAAGGACTGATCGAAGGAAGCGAAGTAAACATGACAATAGGAGAGATAAGACAACGATTAGTTGAAGAAAGGAGAAGGGAAGAAGAAGCAAGAGCGAATCTAACATGCCAAAACGCTGAACTAAGGGAGGAAAACAACTGGTTACAAGAGAAAATATCACTACAACATCCAGGACAACACATGCGGCTTCAACATCAAGGACAAGAAGGAGCACGTCAAGGCATAGTCGATCAAATCATAGAGATATCCGCAGAGATAACCGCATAGAGAAACCATTGAATAAGACCTTTGTTAAACATCTTAATATAGGCAACAACATGCAGGATAAATGCGGTAACAACCACAAGGAACATCATCACATAGAATATCGATATGAACCACAATGCAAAAATAACCGCATGGAACAACATCACAGAGAAGACCGATATACGAATCACAAGGCGTTTATGATGATAGGGAAGATGATGAAGAAGAAGCAGTAAGAATTTTACAAGGGAGAATCCCGATGCCCTATCGAAACCTACATCATCACCGCACTGAGGAATATGAAGACAATAATGAAGCTCAGGTTAACATTAGAAATGCAAGACACAGGTGTAGGAGAGAAGATGCAGAAGTTTGGGAATTTCAAGAAGCAATGCATCAAAATAGAGAAAGGCAGGCGGGGCTTAAAATACCAATGCAGGAAGATCAAAAAAATCAATCAAACAATACTAAAATAGTTAGAAGAGATGAGGACTATGATGACAGCTTGAAAATACAGAGAAAGAAGGCAACTAGAAGCGGTGATAGAAGAAGCATGAAAATCACCTTTTGTAAGAGGAATATAACATGCATGGATCCCAACCAAATGCACTCTATCAATGTTCATTAGAATTTTCGACGGAACTTCATGTCCAATCCAACATATCAAGGAGAACAACTTATCTCTTTTGTAGTGGGAGAACAATGATGCGGTTTTATGAAAATATTTTCCCGCCAGCTTAGCAGGAGAATCTCTAAAATGGTTGGATGGGATTCCAGTGGGAACTATTAGATCATTTGATCACCTATAGAGCATATTCTTGGGGATCATACATTAGCAACAACATGTTACGTCGGGGAATAGGGATGGTATTCATCTTGAGGCGAAGAATTAATGAGAGCTTACATAACTTAACAACGCACTGGAGGACCATGTGCAATGAAATGGAAGGAAGAGTAGAAAAAAGATATTTTATCCTAGCTTTCATTAATGATCTTTTTCCAACTGACCTACTGTACATGCACATATTGAGTCTAAAAGATAGCGTAACAATGACGGAATTGTGTGAGTATCAGGAGGAATACATAGCTCTCGAGGAAAAACAAAGAGAAATGGAGTCATATCCTATTGCTGTTATAAATGCAAAAGAAAGGAACCCAAAACTACTTCCAAAGACAACAAACGCGGTTGCAAGTACCTCCCAAGGAAGTCAGGAGAAGACAACAACATAGATTAACCAGAAGCAAGTGGCCATGAATAGCAGAGATCAAGAGACGTTCGATAGAGATTATAGATAAAGGCAATTTAAAAATCATGTAGGAAATAACAAAATTGCAAGAATCGATAACCAAGGAGAAGCATATAGTAGATAAAGAAAATACTATAATCAGGGACCCGGAGGAGGCAACAACAGGGTCTGAGAAGAGATAAAAATGCCCCACTTAAACACTGCAATAGACAAGATCTAGAAGGCGGTGATTTTAATGGAAGAAATACCAGCACCACCAAATCTTGGAGTAGAGCCACCATGAGGGAGAAGGAGTCGAGAATTTTGTGTGTATCATCGCTTTCATGTCCATAATACGAATAACTGTCGAAATGTGCGAAAAATTCTACTCAGAATGATCATACATGGAAATTAAACCATTTTCTAGCTGTACCGTAACCAAATTTACCACCACCACCAGAAGGAACAACACCAAGAACATAGACTGGAAAGAAAACATATCTGATTGAAGTAGGGACGAGAGCGAAGAATTTATTCTTCAATTCAATAATTCACTCATTCAAAAGCATAGAAGATTTCCATGACAATGTGTTAAGTCGAGTTCATGCACGTAATGAGGAAGGAAAATAAATATTCAATTTAGCTAAGATATCACCACTTCAAGATTGGTAGAAGAAACCTATTTCAATTAGTGCAGAAGAAGTACCAGGAGGCGGAGAATTACATGTCAGTCCATTGGTGGTCAAACTAGTCGAGGAGCGAAGAAGAGAAAAGTAATGATGAAGATGCATGTGCAATAAATAGAATCCTAATAGATTCTGTTAGATATCTTATTTTACCACGAGTTCAAAACTATGGGCGGTAAAGACTCAGACCTAATTCCTTCGACGTACAAAATTTATGGGTTCAATGGATCAAAAAATAAACCTAAAGGATAAATCACCATGTGAATCCCACTCAAGAATATAACTTCAGAGGTGGTATTTTGTGTAGTCGACGTTGAGTCTCCCTACAACGCTTTGATAGGCCGACCTTGGAAACATGGAATATTGGGAGTCGCATCAACCTTCCATCAGTGCATTAATTTTCCACTACCCCAAGGAATAGGAATAATAAAAGGAGACACAACAGAGGCGAAAAATTGCAATGAAATAGATATAGAGAAAAGTGAAGAGCGTGCAACTAAGAGAATAAACTGGAGAGAAGAGTTAAAGGAAGGCAAGAGAAAGGAAAGATTAATGGTTGACGTTGTGATGAAGCACAAAAAAATTGATCAAATTTATACTAAGGCGGCAACATCAACTTCAGGTTGTGAGTATAACAAGCGCGTTAAAGAAGGGGAATTCCATCCAGGAGAGCTAGTATTACGAGAAATACCGCCTTTCAGAAAGGTGAGGACAGAAATTTGGAGAAGGAATGGGATGAACTATACACTATAAAGAAAGTAGTTGGAAATGGAATGTACGGATTGATGGATAGTGAAGAAAAGAGTATGGGACGAAAGTTTGATCAGCTTTGCAACCTAATATAGTTGAAGAAATATTACCATTAGGTAAGGCGGCAATCTTAATATGCTTGAAGAAAATAATTTGGTGCAAATTTAATAAAGAGTGCAGGGAGCAGAGAAGCTATTTGAGAAGTGATGTGCTTACAATGAGTAGTTATTATGAAAGAGAATAAATAAAGAAAGAAGGAATTCACATTGTATGGATGAAACATATGAATGGAAATGAAAAATTTATGGGCTTTTTACAGAAATAGGCCTGTTTTTTTTTATGGTTTACAAAACTAAGCCTGTTTTTTTATTTCTTACAAAACTAGGCAAGTTTTGACCAAAACTGATGGATGGAAAGTTAACCCAGTTAAGTGGATCTAAAAAGACCTAATAGTCCCTTGAATTGTTGGTTTAAGTTTGTTTCACTATCTTTTCCATATCAGACCGAATTAGCTATCCTGACTCGGCTGGTTGGTCCGAGTTGCAAATGTGTAAGCGCCATGGCCTGTAATTCATCAAACCAATAACTGGTTGGTTTAAGTCCTAGACATTGCTTAACCAGTCACCATTGTCTCAGTGCATTGCAGGTCATACATTCCTTCCTCCTTGCAGTTGCACTAATTTTTAGCAGCTCCGCCTCCACTTACTACTGGAACACAGCTGCCACTTCCAATTTGTAAATCCATTTTAACACCAACAACAAGACCTAATCTCATAACTTGCAATGTTAACTCAACAACAAATCCATTTTCTACATATATCAAATTCCTTCATGGAAAACAGAGAATCAATTCTTGTTTGCAACACTTGCAACTGCAAGATTCATTTACTCAACACTACTACCTGCTACACAGTACCAAGATCAAGGCATCAACTTTGCCAAGGAAACACCTTTTGTAGCCTTCCGATTCCCGACAAATTCAAATCACATAGCAACCTACAATTTCTTATTCATTCAAACTCTATATCATCATCAATCTGTACTACTTATAACTCGGAAACATTTATTGTGTACTGTCATTTCCAACGGCAACAACAAACTTTCTTTCACTGATTTCCTTGATGAAATCCTCACCAAATCTTCTAAATTACTCTTAATCCCAGCCCTTCAATGCCCAATTTCAATGGCCACCACCAACTTACAAAATGGCGGAGGAATTCCATCTTCTTACCTTACTTCTCATCTTGGAGTTGCTATATAAATCCAACTAAAATTCCTAGATATTCTAATTATTTGTCTTACACTTCAAATCCTCTTCATTCAACCCACAATAATCAAAAATTGTGGTTCACTTTCTAATTCTTTGTCTAAATCCACAATAATCAACCCATCTCGACCAACCATAAGGATTCATACTTTACGGGCTTGAACTCTTGGAAGCATGACCTTGTTTAATACCTCGGCTTGTAGTTCAGCTAGAACTTGACCCCAAAGCCACTTTGACTTGAACTATAGAATCCATGGAAAATCAGGCAGAACTAAACTGGTTCAAGCCTTTCTACAAACAACATGTTTGCAGTTTATTGGTGCTTCACAACTGAACTCCATCTCGGCAAAACTCAACTCAAAACCACATCCAGATACTGATTACAGTCTCAGTCCAATTCTGATATGTTCTTGAGAACCATACGAGCCATAGATGGCTGGCCAATAGTTCAGTTTCTTCATGTTTGGAAGCCATAGAATCTTGTCCAAGACTCAATCATTCACCACTGCCTCGAGCCATGAAAAGACTAACAACTCTTGATAGGGAATAAACCATTCAGGCATTTGAGCAAACACCTGATGTGCATTTTTGTGTTCATATAACCCATTAATCTCCTTCATGGCACACTAGTTTTCGTAGTTATTGTTGCTCTCGAAACCCATTAATCTCCTTCCCGGCAATTGCAATCATACAACCCATTCAATCATTCTTAATTTTTTTTTTGAAACAACTCGCCATCAGCATCTTTTCTAATGAATCATCATCTTCAACAGCAACCAATCATGTCTTCCCTGTTTGATCACCACAAAATCACTAGCCAAACTCCAACCCTGCATACACTTACCTTCTCTTAACCCATTTTTATTTCCATCATTTTCTCACGAAACAACATCAACATCTATGTGTTCTTGTTTCCAACCAAACTTCAATCCACAATAAAACCCTTTATTCTTATTTTACTAATCAATTTCACTGACAGAACAGTTCCGAATATATCCCCAATTCCATTTGTTATCGCTCAATCTCTTCCCTCCATTTTTCCGTCGGCTTCAAAATCTCTATCAAAAACTCCATGGACTCGAAACTGTAACCCAAAACCTATCTTTTGTTACTGAAAAAGTACGGAAAGGGTATTTTCGTAATATAGGCACCTCCACGATATCTCGCTATGCGAGATTTTGAACAAATATCGACCGGTCTCCACGAGATATTGACTGAGATAACGAATTTGGATGGAATCCGTTTAATTGGCCTAGATTTGTAAGAAATAAAAAAAGAGGCTTAGAAACGAAAGTGAGGGTCCAGAACATGCCTACTTCTGTATATAATCCAAAATTTATTTTTTAAAATAAATGCATATTTTATAAACAATACAAGTAGAAGAAAAAGGCAACAATAAGACCTTATAATAAAACCTTAAAAGGAGACAGAAAAATTTAAAACCTCTAACTAGGGAGGCTAGGCATCCAATTGTGGCGTGCACCATAATTCGCATAAATGCAAGAGCCAACAATAAGACCTAAAGCGCGTCATAATTTGGAAAAACCTAGTAATGCATGGCTCAGGTGAAAGCTATACCAACCCTGGACCTTGAGTCACATAAAATTGGGGCGAAACAAAATCCTATCTAGCAGAGACTCATGGGTTAAAAGACTAAGGTACTAAGATCTCTCCTAAGGAATGTAGAAAATCGATCATGGCACTGTGGTACATAGTTGATTCAAGGGTTCCTGGGTCATCTGAAGCGTTCCCATCCATTCTTGGCAAGTCCTGAATATGATACACTCGGTCCTTAAGACACCCCACTTAGGGTGTGAACTCGAAAGGGGTCACGTAAACAACTGATTATTGGCATAACCGTAGGGGAACAACCCACCCTAACCCGGTAGGGGTAAGATTCCTTGAATGGGAAATTAGGGGGAAGATAAGAACGACACCCTCCATTAGGGAGATGAATTATATCAAAGACGTCAATATCATGGGAATATGGCTCAAGGGAGAGAATAGGATTATCGCATTGACGCGTCAATATATCCCGCAGAATTAATAATACGAAAAGATGATAAGGCGAGGTCAATAAGTCATTACTTGAGAGAGTAATGACTGCTTGCAATTTTGTTGTCCTACCACAAATAATACCTTGGGGCAAGCATAAGACATATCAACAAGGGTAGGCTAAATAATACCTCCACTTAGGGAGGCATAATAAGACCTCGAAAGAAACACAAAAGATCTATAAAATTGTAACTAACATTATTTTGCAAGGCACGATTGAATAAGAGAATGCCTAAAATGAAAGAACAAGCGAATATATTAGCATAAAAGATCAAAACAAATAGAAAAGAGACAAATAACCGCATACGAAAATAAAAAAAGAGAGGAATAAACGGAGGCAGAAATCATAAACTAAGGGAGAACTTATCAACAAAAAGGGATGAAAAAACAAATCTAATAAAGGCGAAAGAATGAAAACATTAAATTGAGGTATGAATCTAATCAATCAAGACTGTTGAAATGAAAATTATGCATATTAAATATTCAATGCATAATCCTGTAAATGTTAATGCACGTCTGCATAATCCATAACCATAAAGGCAAAGAACATAGGGAAGTATGGGAATACAAATATAGAACTAGAAAGTTATTTTCCTTTATAGGGAAAAATTATGCATACATTAGTATTAGTTACAATCAATTGATTATGATACATGCAGAGATAGTGTTTTGTTTTCTTTAACAACCGAGTGCAGGAAAGAGTGTAGAAATTAAACAAGAAAGGATATTCATAGAAGAAGAAAATCCCTCCAAGTTTGGAAACACCTAGAAAATTATCCAACAAAAAGGAGTATATACAAGTAAGAAAAGAATATGTACATAAAAAGAGAAGACAAAGCTCTACAAACAAAGGAAAACACGAAAGGCGATAAAGATTTATAGCATATGCGGTTATCTTCACATAAGAGAATCTTCATCATTCCTAGCAACTTTCACCCCAAATATTCTTTAATCTTTGAGTCACTTTCTTCTTCACTAACTTCCTCATATTCTTCGTACTCCTCTTCACTATCAAAAATTTCTATTTCCTACAGATGTCATCAGCATTCTTTTTAACATACTCATTCTGAAGGCGAAGCGCGTTCCTCTTGGTATTGGAAACATCAACCACCAGCTTTTCCTTAGGCCTATGATATTTGGAATCTCTAGCAGAAAGCCTCGACTTTAAATTATCAATTTGTTGAAGATGATCTTTTTCAATGGCTACAGAAGAAGACCAAAAAGATTAATTCCGCATGAGAGTAAAAGACAAAAAGGCTTATGAGAATGAAGAGAGAACTAATTAAAGAAGTATTTTGAACAACCTTCTTTTCCAGAAATAATAGCATTAACCACTTTAGCAGGATCATTTTCTAAGATAACATTCATTTCCAATCCTGCTCTAGCATTATCAATAATCCTTACAGCCCATTCGAATTCATCATTGCTCTCTATGAGCAGACGAGAGGGTATCATATTTTCGTGAGCAGTCAAGGTGTCAATTTTAATTATAGCTCGATCCCTCTCTGACTGAACTTGGAGAATTGCTTCTTGAAACTCTTTTAAATCCTGAGAACCCTTAAGAACCGCATTATCTTTTTCGATTATTAGAGCGCTCCATGAAGACTCTAAACTATTAATCTCTTCCTTGGCTCTATGAAGGAGAGATTTAAAGTTATTATTGACATATATCATGGAACTATGATCAAACTTAAGGTTTTCATATCTTTTTGAGCTCCTCCAAACTAAGAGTTTCTAATTCATCAACCGAAGAGTTATTCAAGGTGGCATTAAGATTTTCTAAGAGGATAGAGTCTTATATAAGGTAACTGATTGCTTGATCGGTTAAGTGATAATCCTATGCAAACACATATCATTAAATAAAGGAGATAAATGATGCATTGATATACGGATCAGAAGAGGATTGAAATACATACCAATAAGTTGCTTGTTTCTCTTGCGGAGTTCTACTACATCATTATTGTAAGCAGAAAGATCGCCTTTGATTTTGAGATTCTCATTCTCAATACTACAGATCTTTTCGCATAAGTCATTTATGACAGCATGAGACATACATGAATTCTTCATCAACACAAAGTAGGCGGCAATTATGAATAACTGGAATATAATCACAAGTTTATAAAATGATTAATACAAGAAAAAGAAACTTATCAAAGACTCAATAGCAAGTTGAAAATCTAGGGCCAAGGCAGAGGAAACTCCATGAAGAGACTCATGAATTGATGAAGGAGCTTCGCAAATTTTAACAACCACATCAAAAGCTCGACTCAATGCGGGATTATTGAAAGTTGACAAAACGTTGTTGAAAAGATCAGAAAGGATCCCCATAGAAGATGCTGAGGCAGAACTATCGGGAGAAAGCAAGGCATTATCGTGAGAACAAGTGTTCAAAGGAGAAGGCAAAGATTTCTTTATTTTCTTGAAGGCATCCATAGAAACAGGCTTTGGGCCCACACTTTTATTTTACCTTTCTCCTTTGAAGAAATACGATTAGCTTTAGACGGAGGAAACTCATTATCGGAACCGTCATCACCCTCAGGATCGACCTACAGGCTCCATGTTAGATAAGAAATAGAGAAAACAATATTGTTAAAACAAATACGATTATTTCTTACTTTCTTGGAGCGCGAAGGTGACGCCTTTAACAAATTCTTCTTTTTCTTCTTCGACGTCTAGATTTAAAGGAGTAAATGAATAAAATAAGGAAGAAAAGGGAGAAACAAAATGCATAAAATGGCGACAGTGAATTAAAATAAACATATCTCTTTCTTTTCCCAGGACAATGAAAGATCCAAGGTTCATAGGAAGCAAGTTCATCAGGAAGGGGAAGATCTGATCCGTCATCACCTCTTCCAGTAATATACGGTACCTCCATAATAAAAGGAAACTCCGTCCAGTGAGTATCCTTTGATAAGAAATAATAATCATTGGATTTGTTGTGAAAATAAACATCACGCAAGATCTTTTCGTGCTATGCGAAACCATCCGCCCTCATCAACCGAATACCCCAGCGGTAATGTTCATTAGCAACAAGGGCGACATCATAATGCTTAAAAAAGTTCTCCACTGTATACTCTTCTTTCTTAGGCGGAACCTTGACATATTGAGGATATGAAGACTCCAGGCCAGCAGCACAGCGATAATACTCTACCATAATCCGGATGCAATCACCACTTAACTGGAATATTCTGCGGAAAAATTGAATATTCGCCAATAGCTCATAAAAAAGAAGGATTCAGGATTGTAAAGAGAAATGGGGAGCCCAGCAGAAAGTTGTCCAAGCGAAACAATGACCCTTTGATCATTCCATTGTTCATACGCGAACCAATCAAGTCCAAGCACGGTATTATGACTCGAACCTTGGGGAACTGTCAATGTGATTCCTTTGGATTTAAATTCATCCTTCAGTCTTACGAGTACCTTAAGAAGTTTATGACCTTCTCGAGGAGCCATTCAAAGTATGGGAATATGGAGTAAAGAAAAAAAAAGGCAAAAAACTTGAAATCAGGATGATCAGATCCGTCAAGATCAAGTTAATCAGGACTTCGAAGCGGTAAGATTAAAATCGAAATATGGAATGATAAATTTGAAATAAGAAACAATAAAAGATGATGTGTTAAGCAGCAGTAGCAGCAGAAGAAGAACAACAAAAGATACAATTGCAGAGAAAAGGAAGAAATAGGTAAAAAACAATAATGAAAGCGTATTAGGGTAGATAGAAGATTTTATTCCTTTTCTTTAGATATTTCATCTCACATGCGCATTAATTAGAGGATTGATAAGAAGAGGCGGCTACCACTAAAAAGGGGATTCACTAGAGACGTGTCAATCAGTGAGTGTTAAAGTCAACATGTGTAGATGGTCATGGCAAGATTCCGGAAAAGTGTCGGTAGACCTAAGAGAATGCGAAGAGACGAAGTTGATGCGGAAGATTAAGGCTTCTCTTACCGCCCATTATTTCAAAAGAACGATATGAGAAGAGGAAAAATGTGGGTGAAAAATACCGCACACATGATGGTAGGGTGAAAGAATACATTTGATAGTAGGCAAATTTGACGTGATCATTATATTTATGCTGACGAATGAGATGACGTCGCCAAGTCACACCAAAAGTGTGAAGATCAGCCCGAAAAATATAAAGTAGGGCGATTATAACGCCCTCCCTAATCCGAAAATAAGGACTTTATTAGATGTCTTCCACTATGTAACCCCTATAAAAGGGACAAGAAGCCATTGTAAAGAGAGATTTTTTGGAGAGCTTCGATAAGAATTTTAAGAGAGAGAAAGCTGTTCTACTTCCCAAGTAGGGTTTACATACAACTTCTTTGTATTTGTTCTATCTTTTAATAAAATGATTTATAATTTTCCTTATGATGACTTGGATTCATTTCATTGATTTTCTTGGGTATAGTTTGTAGGATTTCCTGCAACTACACTCTTTCTAATTTTGTGTTAACTGGTGTTTCGCTTTTCATTTGTGTTTAGTATTGCTCTTGCTTTCAAGGAAGAGGCTGTGAATTCTCTTATGCCGAATTATTTTGATTTTTTTTTGTCACGGTTCATGGATTTTAATGTTATTATTTGTTAAATCAAATCGAATTGTTCTGACTTGAAAAATTGGGTTTTTGATGATATATGGACTCAATTCACTTAGGCTACCATTAGCATAACTAGACCAACGATGGCTCAAGATGGAGATCCGTTTGGGTGGAATTGTCCTAAAGGGACAAGAATTCCTAAATGGCTGGTACTATCCGGTATCAGAATAAGAAATAAAATAGACATCTAGCTTTCCTAAATTCACAAGAATTTTAAACAAGTTTAAGAAGTCTAAACAAGTTTCTTTATCTGAGACTGTGATGGTTCCGTGGAGTATATATACGCCAGACGCATTACTTATACTTTATATTAGTCGCATAAAGGATGAAAACCCCAACTGGAAACATGGGAACCCAAACAGACAAGGTGAGATTCAATGTTAGAGGTAAAATCATTGAAACTACTGCAACTACTCTTGCAACTGTAAGCCGAAATTCATTGTTTATAGCTATGTTTGATTATGAACGGAACCTTGAACCTCCAGAAGTTACGAAAGAATACTTCATCGATCGCAACCCAGATTGCTTTTCTGTTTTTCTTGATCTTCTGGCAACAGGTGAGCTTTATGTCCCCCCTCACATACCTGAAAAATTACTTTATAGGGAAGCTCACTATTATAGTTTTCTTGATCATGTTAGAAGTTCAAAGTGGAGCAGTTTTGTCAGTAACCGATTAAGGTTAGCACACACGGTTAGTGGTCAGGATCCTGGGAACTGTAATGCAATTAGAGAAAATCCTGATGGAGGTTGTGCTGTTGCTCATGGTGGAATTGTTCTTATATACGATTGGATGCTTGAAGAACATCTACCACTAAATCTTGACTATCAAAGAGTTAATTATATTGGGTGGATCGATTCGGATAATATAGTGATGAGTGTTTGCCAAACCTTAAGTAGTGGAGTTGGAGGGATGGGTATTTTTAGTTCATCAACAGGGGAACTGAAGCACAGATTTCAGTTAAGCGACGAAAAAGATAAGTTCC
This sequence comes from Papaver bracteatum, assembly GCA_023529315.1. Taxonomy (NCBI): domain Eukaryota; kingdom Viridiplantae; phylum Streptophyta; class Magnoliopsida; order Ranunculales; family Papaveraceae; genus Papaver; species Papaver bracteatum. The sequence goes on along the minus strand of JAJJWX010002688.1, from coordinate 188,260 downwards.
AAAGCGACGAAAAAGATAAGTTCCAAAGCGACGAAAAAGATAAGTTCCAAGTATTTTCTGCTGGAGCTTTATGTTTCAACTATGATAGAAAGATATTTGCTAGTTGTATAACAACAACTAATGACGGAATTGGGTTGTGGGATCAAGTTACCGGAAAACAGATTGAATTTTTTGATTCGTTGGATGGTTTATGTCTTGGTAATGCTGATAAGATTCAATGGTTAAAAGGAAGTAATTGTTTGTTCGTCAACAGTTGGTTCAATAATAGACATCGCATCAATCTTTTAGATTTTAGAGATAAAAGTATAGTTTGGAATTGGTTTGATGATGGTCAAAAGCGTTCTAGTATTTATCCTTATGATGTTGATGCTACTACAATGGTTGTTGATGCAATTCCAATGGAGGAAAGTAATTCTGTTTGTGTGGTTACTAAAAATGAAGATTTGGGATTCCTAGATTTGAGAAGTACCAGATAAAGTGTGAGATGGAATTCGTTTCGTAGGATGAAAGACGCAAACAATCATCATTCTAAGTTAACATTGCATGGAGGGCAGATTTTTTGTTCCCTGTTATTAATGTTAAACACATGGATGGCTTCTAGAATGGCCATTATTTTCTTCCTCCCTTATTTCTTCTTCCTCCCCTTTTTGACAACTTCCCTTATTATTTTCTTCCTTTCCTTTTTGACAACATGTCTTTTGTAATCTATATATATATAGGTCACCTTGTAAAGAATTAGACACATCAATACACAAATTATGAAGTGAAAACCTTAAGTTTTTTGTCGGTATCAGAGCCTAGTATCCAAAATCCTAGTGTCCAAAATCCTAGTATCCAAAATCCTTTCTGTTATCGTTCAATATGTCGCGTGAAGATTATCAACCTATGCCGTCCATTCTTGCATAAACTGTATTAGAAAGAAGCCATGAATTATCAACATCTACATCAAATAATCTTGCTGATATTCAAGAGATGCTCAAACAAGCCCTTGCAATTGGTAATAATAATTCTTTAGCAGCCTCTGCTTTCTCGGTTCCCACAGGTACCTTTTCAAATGGTTGGTTTCTTGATTCAGGTGCTTCTAATCATATGACATTCAATTCTAATGTATTTGAAAGCAAGCATCCTATTGTTACACCTAAAATCCAAACTGCAGATGGATCAGAAATAGCTTCTAGTCATATTGGACATGTTAAAGTCTCAGATAAAATACGTATATCTGATGTGTTACTTGTTCCAAAGATCAAGATGAATCTTATATCAATTGGGAAACTGTGTTATCAGGGTTTTAACATTTATTTCTTCTCATTTGGTTGTGTAATACAGGATCCCAGGACAGAGAAGCTTGTTGGGATAGGTCGTAGAGTTGGCAGACTATATCTCCTTGAAACTCTCATTGTTCCTCAACAATCAAAGAATGAACTTACTGCTGCAGTTGCAGACTCCCTTCCTTTTACTGTGTCTCCGTTTATGTCTTGGCATTCAAAGCTAGGACATGTCTCTTTTTCATATCTTACATATATGATCAATAAAGGACTATTAGGAACAACTCAAGTTGATAAAGAACCTTATTGCATTTCCTGTAAGTTAGGTAAATAACCTGCGCTTCCTTTTAATAATAGTGTTACTCATTCAGTTGAACCTTTTGATCTTATTCATTCAGATGTGTAGGGAAAGTCTCCCATTTCCTATAAGGGAGGGGCTTTATATTATGTTATCTTCATTGATGATTTCTCTCATTTTACATGGGTATACCTTTTCAGTTCCAGATCAGAGTTTTTGAAAATATACATAGATTTCTCTAGAATGGTCAAAACTCAATTTAGAGAATCCATTAAAACGTTTCGTGCTGATCAAGGAGGTGAATACATATCAACTCCTTTAAAAGAATTTCTCAAAACATAAGGTACTCTTCTTCAGTTATCTTGTACAGAAAATCCAGAACAAAATGGTATAGCAGAAAGAAAACATCGTCACATCATAGAGACAGCTAGAACCCAACTTTTTTCAGCATCAGTTCCCTCTAATTTTTGGGGTGAGTCAGTCCATACTGCAGTTTACACAATAAATCGCATTCCATCTATAGTCACAGGAGGAATATCACTTTATGAACGTCTCTATAATAAGAAACCTAATTATTCCGAGCTTCGTGTCTTTGGTTCAACTTGTTTTGTTCTTCTCACAGAACGAGAATGAAACAAACTCAGCAAAAAGAATACTATCTGTGTGTTTTTAGGCTATGGTATTGAACAAAAAGGTTATCGTTGTTACGATCCAGAGAGTCGACGCTTACGTGTTTCTCGTCATGTTACATTTTGGGAAAATATACCTTTTTGGTCTCTTCCTAGTAGCAAGTCTTCTACTCTAGAAAAATTTACGTATCTAGATCCTTTTGAGGATGTATCTATACCCAACTCTCAGCCTACAATTATTCCATCCACCACTACAGAAGTCACTCCTCTTGAAAATTTCGAAACTCCACATGACCACTCTATGGACAATCCTGACATTGCTTCTCTAGAAGGGGATCTTGTACCTGAAAATGATGTTTTGCCTCCACGAACTCGTCGACCACCAGCCAGGTTTGCAGATTATCATTGTTCTTTGTCATCCATTTTATCTATGCATGAACCAAAATCATACAGGGAAGCATCTTTAAGTCCAGTTTGGCAAACATCTATGGGGGAAGAACTCACAGCACACAAGGAAGATGGTACATGGGATATGGTTGACTTACCACCAGGGAAAACAGTTATTGGAAGTAGATGGGTGTACAAGATCAAAATAAATTCAGAATGAAAGATAGATCGTTACAAATCTCGTTTGGTTGCTCAAGGATATACCCAAGAATATGGTATAGACTATGAAGAAACATATGCTGTTGTTGCTCATATGACTACGGTACGTACTCTCCTTGCTGTTGCTGATGCTCGTAATTGGAATATGCATCAAATGGATGTCAAAAATTCCTTCCTTAATGGGGAACTTCGAGAAGAAGTGTATATGATACCACCACCAGGAATGGTTCATTCTCCAAATCAAGTATGTAAGCTTCGTAAAGCCTTGTATGGACTTAAACAAGCACCACGATCTTGGTTTGAGAAGTTTTCTAATGATATCCTTCAGTATGGATTAAATCAAAGTTCTTATGATTCAACAATGTTTACTCGATCAACTAAGAAGGGTATGGTTATTCTTCTCTTGTATGTTGATGATATGGTTATCACAGGTGATGATCTAGAAGGAATTACTGCTCTTAAACTTCATCTTAGTTCATGTTTTGAAATAAAAGACTTAGGTATTTTAAGGTATTTTCTTGGTATCAAGGTCGATAAGTCATCTGATGGTTATTTCATCTCACAAGTAAAGTACGCCTCCGAAATTCTTCAACGTGCTAGGTTAACAGATAGTAAAACTGCAGATACACCTCTTGAACTAAATGTGAAGCTTAATCCCTTCGAAGGAAAAGTTTTATCCAACCCTACATTATATCGCCAGCTTGTGGGAAGTCTAAATTACTTGAATATCACAAGACCAGACATCAGCCATGCAGTTCATGTAGTTAGTCAGTTTATGTCAGCTCCAAGGTCCACACATTATGCTGCAGTACTTCGGATATTACGTTATATCAAAGGCACCTTGTATCAAGGTATAAAGTTCTAATCTACTTCTGATCTTTGTCTTCATGCATATTCAGATTCATATTGGGCTGGTGACATCACAGATAGACGCTCAACCATAGGATATTGTGTTTTTCTAGGCAACTCTTTGATCTCTTGGCGTAGTAAGAAACAAAGTGTAGTTTCTCGGTCTAGTGCTGAGGCTGGGTATCGAGCTCTTGCTCATACAACTTCTGAGATTGTTTGGTTACGATGGCTCCTTGAAGATATGGGAGTTCATTTATCATAACCTACTCCATTGTGTTGTGACAATAAGGCTGCTATTCACATTGCCCATAATGACGTGTTTCATGAACGTACGAAACATATTGAGATCGATTGTCACTTTGTACGACATCACTTCAAGGAACAGACTATTGTTTTACCTTTTGTTCGCTCGGAATTGCAACTCGCTGATTTATTCACCAAAACACTGACTTCAGCTCGTCTGAGTTTTTTGGTTTCCAAACTCAACATGTGTGTTGCACCATCTTGAGTTTGAGGGAGGGTATTAATGTTAAACACATGGATGGCTTCTAGAATGGATGGCTTCTAGAATGTCCATTATTTTCTTCCTCCCTTATTTCTTCTTCCTCCCCTTTTTGACAACTTCCCTTATTATTTTCTTCCTTTCCTTTTTGACAACATGTCTTTTGTAATCTATATATATAGGTCACCTTGTAAAGAATTAGACACATCAATACACAAATTATGAAGTGAAAACCTTAAGTTTTTTGTCACCTGTATGATAAGATATCCGTATATTGTGGCGGTCTTGATAGATGGGTTTTAACATCTAGTCTTGGAAGAAGTCAAGGTGGTTCATTTCGAGACTTTTCAATTGGTGGTGATCGCCTTTTTGCTCTTCACAGTGAGGAGAATGCGTTTGACGTGTGGGAGACTCCATCTTCCCCAATAACTGATATATATATGGTATAGGTGGACTACAAGAGAGTTGGGCTCTTTATCTTGTAAAGCCGATATAAACAGTCGCTAGTAACAAGATAGTACAACAGCGAAGACATACATTGATTTTGTTAGTGCAACTAACCGATTCACCTTAAAACCATGTTTCTAGCTCTGTGAAAATGATTTAGATTCGTTTTAGTTTGTAATACGGTTTTGATGTGTTTTCATATTTCCCACTTAGATGAGAAAAAAAATGGATGCTTTTAATCATAAATGAGTGTCTTTCAGTATGCACACAAGAGTGGGTTTACTTCACAACTTGTCCTGGATCTTTTAAGCTTTTGTCCGTACCTGAGTAATCTTTTATTATTTTATTTTTTTTCGACTTAAAAGGTTAAAGCTTTATTAAAAGGGAAATAAAAAAGTACAGAAAGAAGAGTGCACTAGAGAGTGCTACAAAAGAGATGGCATAACAGCCAAACCTCAGCGTGAAAACAAAAAACTAAGGCAAAAGCCAACAACAAACCAAAAACATCCAACTAAATCACTGTCTCTTGGCTTTTAGAACTTTTCTTTGCAGAGGTTGTCTTGCCGCAACCTAACAACTCGCTACTAATCTCCCCATTGCATAATATTCTTGCTCGTTCCTTATCAGTTCTTGAGGATCTGTAACTGTCGACGATTCCTTCATAGATATTTTTCTTTCCTCCATGAGGAACCCTAATAAGGTACTGCATCGCACAAGTTTATCCATGTGTTGCTCTTTAGTCCAAGATTTACTGCATGAGACATGCGTAATTGGAAGATACTAAAAAAACAATGGGAAACCGCCAATGTGAAAGCAAGAATATTAAGGTTGAGTCGTTTTTCATGCGCATCATCCTAAATTTCCTGAATATAATCCATTTGAACTTTTGGTACGCACCATCCTTCAAAAAAAAAAAGAACAGCTTGGATACTTACTCACTCGACTCAGCCAAACAACTGGCCTAGATATCAACATTAAGTTTAGAAAGCCGGCTACAAGCGTTGTAATCTATATGTAGAATGGCAAAAATGGTGCTTTTTGGCTAGTAGAGCCTATATAAGGTTTCTTTTCTTTATATCCGGTAATTACAAGCTAAACTAAGAATACTGCTTTAGGTGGGGCATTGAGTGGCGGTGCGTGGTACTATGATGAAAAACAATAAAATGGATCTGGGTCGGTTCTGCTCAAGAGAGAGGTCTGGTGGGAGCAGGTCCACTATTCGACTGCCTTGTCATATAAACAAGTATCGCCAGACACATTACTTGTACTTGATATTAGTCGCATAAGGGTTAGGACTGAAAACCCCAACCGAAGATATGGGAACCCAAACAGACAAGGTGAGATTCAATGTCAGGGGTAAAATCTTTGAAACTACTGCAACAACTCTTGCAAGTGTGAGCCGAAATTCAATGTTTGGAGCTATGTTAGATGATGAATGGAACCTTCAGCCAACAAAAGTTAACAAAGAATACTTCATCGATCGTAACCCAGATTGTTTTTCTGTTTTTCTTGATCTTTTGGGAACAGGTGAGCTTTATGTCCCTCCTCACATACCTGACAAATTACTTTATAGGGAATCTCACTATTATGGTATTCTCGATCATGTAAGAAGAGCAAAGTGGGGTAGTTTTGATGGTAACCGATTAAGTTTAGCGTGTAGGGTTAGTGGTCAGCCTCCTGGAAATTGTAGCGCAATCAGGGCAAGTCCTGATGGAGGCTGTGCTGTTGCTCACGGAGGCATTGTTCGTGTATACGACTGGATGCTTGAAGAGCATCCACCATTAAATCTTGATTACCAGGTAGTTAATGATATTGGGTGGATTGATTCTGATAATATATTGATGAGTGTTTGCCAAAACTTAAGTAGTGGACTTGGAGGAATGGGTGTTTTTAATTCATCAACAGGTGAATTGAGACACAGATTTCAGTTACACGATGAAAAAGATGAGGTCCAAGGCTTTACTGCTGGAGCTTTATGTTTTAACTCTGATAGTAAGATATTTGCCAGTTGTATAAAAACAAGTAATGACGGAATTGGGTTGTGGGATCAAGTTACCGGAAAACAAATTGATTTTTTTGAGTCCACGAATGATTTGCGTCTAGGTAATGCTGCTAAGATACAGTGGTTAAATGGAGGTAACTGTTTATTTGTTTATACTTCTGACCAGATTAATAGTTGCATCTATCTTTTGGATTTCAGAGACAAAAGTATAGTTTTGTCTAGGAGCATGGGTGATAAAACTTCCGGTAATTATTTTTATGTTGTTGATGCAGTTCCAGTGGAAGAACGGAATTTTTTTTGTGTGGTTCTTGTTGGAATTAATTACAATAATCGAATGCAAATGGGAAATAATACTTAGATTACACTGATAGTAGTAACAAATAACTCAATAAACTTAGTAGAGGCACGTATGAGATACGCTGAGCTAAAGGTAATATTGCCTGCTACTCCTCTGAGATGCTATAGCAATTAACAAATTACCTCCAGGATACAACTACTGTTAGTTCTCCTCTATGTGTAGCATACACAGAGAGAACCCTTAGAACTTGGCAGCAAAAGTAAAAACAAAAACACAAATTGAAAATACAAATTGTTTCTAAGTAATGTAAAAACAATTTTATGTTTCTGTAAACTATATTTCTGTGAACTAAAATTATGTAAATCAAGAAGAAGTTATACAAAATTATGTTTCAGAAACTACAACTTGTTTCAAAAAGAACTGAACGTTTTCGAGTTTTAAGACAAATATGAATAAGAACTTAAGTTTACGAAAATAATTAGAGAAGAAGGAGAAATTCAGAAGATAAGAGTTCTGAATGGTATGTCTTTAAACTGAAAGCCTTAACTCGTATTTATAGGTAAGAATTCGAACGTTTGAGACACAGATCCGTAAATCACGCATTCAATTTGTCGGACGAGTAAAAGCAAAAAGCATCCGTTAAAATAACAGTAAAAAAAAACGCATCTATCGGGCAAGATTCTTCTCGACGAGAAATCTCTGTGCACAGGTGTCCACACGCGTGAGATTAAAGATTCTTTACGATGAAAACAGTTAAGAGAATTCACGCGTGAGAATTAACCGTGTGTGACTAAAGATGCTTATAGTGGCTGTCGGATATCCAAAACCGAGAAGATAAAGAATAAAATTCTTCACATGTGTGGGAGAAACGTGTGGAAAATTTCAATAAAAAGAAAGGGTCGGATACACCCACACCCACACCCACTCCCACGCCCACGCCCTCGCCCTCGCCCGAGCCGAGCCGAGCAGAGCGAGCGTGCGTGCTTCTGTGCGAAGCACCGCGCGAACGGGAAAGGCAATAAGAAATGCAATAAGGTTTAGGCAACCTTGCCATAGTCTAGGACTTTCCCCATACACAAAGGTCTAAAGACCCAAAGGGCCATGCCCTTAAGGCTAAACCAATGCTATTTAAGTCTAAAACTCTTAGTGTTTTAGTCTATATGGGACTAATGTTTTATTCATTCACATGAAAAAACATCTAGGGAGCAATAGGTCTTGGGATCAAAACATGGTCCATGCATTTTTTGATTAAAACAAAACATTGTTTTTTCTAACAATCCCCCACATGAATAATAAAACATGTCGATAAAACACGATAAAACATAAGGCAACAAAATAGGCTAAGGTGTCCCAAAGATTGAACCTTAACTTAGTGAGAGGTTACCTGAACTGCTTGTTGATACGGTGAACGCAATGTCTTGAACCGCCAACAATGAATGCAATTCAGAAATAACAGCCACACTTGATGCCTCAACCGAAGAAAATAGCTGCCAAGCTCTTGCGGTTGTGCCCATTTTGGCCGTGGGCTAAAATCCCGGACTTAATGAATGTCTCTAGAGAATCAGCTCAAATTCTCATAGGAAGCGGCCACACTTCCAACATCCACAAAGGTGGGTCCATAAAGAGTGTCCTGCCACACCCCGCTTTAATCAAAGCCATGGAACCCATTAAGATCTCAAAAGATCATCCTGTAAATCTGCAGGCTGCACTATCACATGATTACACCATAGGGAGGGACAAAGATAGTGCTTTACCAATATCACCATAAATTAGTTGTCTCATTGAACCTTGATCTTGGAAATCCAATCACAAGGTTGAGTATCCTTCATGGTGATTTATTCTATGAGCTTAAGTCCCATCCCCCTCGATGTGGATTTAACTTCCTCTCTCGGTAAACCTTTCGTCAAAGGATCTTCAAGATTATCTTTGGATTTTACAAAGTCTATCGAGATAATACCAGTAGAGAGTAGTTGTTTCACCGTCTTGTGTCTTCTACGTATATGTATAGACTTTCCGTTGTATACATTGTTCTTTGCGCAACCAAGAGCATCTTTACTGTCACAGTGGATGGGGATTGAAGACACAGGCTTGGGCTAGAGTGGAATTCCTCCCATTAAACATCGCATCCATTCAGCTTCCTCTCCAGCTTTTTCCAAGGCTATAAACTCAGACTCCATAGTGGATTTAGCTATACATGTCTGTTTGGTAGACTTCCATGAGACAGACGCACCTCCAAGAAATAAGATGTACCCACTAGTAGATTTGCACTCTTCTGAGTCTGATATCCAGTTGGCATCACAATACCCTTCCAAAGACAGCAGGATACTTCCCAAAACTTAAGCAATAGTTTGAGGTCCCTCTCGGGTAACGTAAAACTCAAGAGAGCATTCCAGTGATCCCGCCCTGGGTTGCAAGTATACCTGCTTAATCTACTCACAGAGTAAGCAATATCAGGTCTTGTACAGTTCATCAAATACATAAGACTACCAATAATGCGAGAATACTCAAGTTGATCAATACCCTTACCCTTGTTCTTTTTCAATTTACAAGTGGGATCAAAAGAAGTAGATGCAGGTTTAGAATTTTCATAATTAAATCTCTTTAGTACGGTTTCAGCATAATGAGATTGACTAAGACTATATCCATCATACATCTTTTTGATTTTCATCCCTAAGATTACATCAGTAGGGCCTAAGTCTTTCATGTCAAAATTATCTCTAAGCATGCTTTTAATGGTATTAATAATATCAAGGTTACTGCCTAATATGAGCATATCATCAACATATAGGCATACAATAACATGAGAATCATCCACAGATTTAATGTAAATACATTTATCAGATTCATTAACCTTGAAGCCATTAATTATCATAACATGATCAAATTTTTCATGCCACTGTTTAGGTGCTTGTTTTAAACCGTAAAGAGATTTGTTTAACTTGCATACTTTATTTTCATAACCTTTTACTATAAAGCCTTCAGGTTGATCCATATAAATTTCTTCATTCAATTCACCATATAGAAAAGCAGTTTTAACATCCATCTGATGTATATGCAAATCATAAATTGAAGCAATAGCAATCAACATTCTAATCGAGGTGATTCTAGAAACTGGTGAATAGGTATCAAAGAAATCTATTCCTTCCTGTTGTCTATAGCCTTTAGCTACCAACCTAGCTTTATATTTATCTATAGTTCCATCTGTTCTAAGTTTCCTTTTGAACACCCATTTGCAACCTATGGATTTACTTCCAGGAGGCAAGTCTACAAGCTCCCAAGTTTCGTTTTGCTGAATGGACTCCCATTCATTTAATGAAGATTCTTCCCAGAAAGGAGCTTCTGGAGAAGTCATAGCTTCCTTGTAGGTTTGGGGTTCAGACTCTACCGTAAGAGTCAAAAAATCTGGGCCAAAACTTGTTTCAGTTCTAACCCTCTTACTTCTTCTTGGTTCAGTCTCATACTCTAAAGTTGGGGTTTGACTAGTCGATGGAACATCCGAGAGGTCATCATGGACCCTTTTCCTAGGTCCAGACCTTAAAGGAAATATGTGTTCATAAAACATAGCATCTCTAGATTCCAATATGGTGTTCTGACCAATGTTATTAATGTCAGAACTGATGACCGTGAACCTGTATGCAATTGTATGCTCAGGATACCCTAAGAAAACACAATCGACTGTTTTAGGTCCTATTTTAGTTTTCTTGGGAAGAGGAATGGCCACCTTGGCCAAACACCCCCACACTTTAAAGTATGCATAAGAAGGTTGTTTACCATTCCACAATTCATAAGGAGTTTTATCAGATTTTTTTAAATGGAACTCGGTTCAAAATATAGCAAGCAGAGAGGATAGCTTCCCCCCAAAAGTTCGAAGGTAACCCTGAACTAGTCAGCATAGCATTCACCATATCTATGAGTGTTCTATTTTTTCTTTCGGCTACACCATTCGATTCAGGTGAATATGGTGCAGTGGTTTCATGAATGATTCCATTATTTTTACAAAACTCTCCTATGGGTATCACATACTCACCGCCACGGTCAGACCTAAGAGTTTTAATCTTAACTCCTTTTTGGTTTTCTACTTCAAGTTTATAAAACTTGAAAGCCTCTAAGGCCTCATATTTACTTCTAAGAAGATGAACCTGACAGTATCGTGAGTAATCATCTATGAAAGTGATATACCATTTTCTACCACCTCTTGTTGGTGTTGATTTCAAGTCTCCTAAATCCGAGTGTATTAATTCCAAAGGAACTGTTCTACGTTCAACACTTTTATTAAATGGTTTTCTTGCATATTTAGATTCAACACAGATTTCACATCTTTGTTTTTTATCAAAGTTTATTTTTGGTATGCAACCTAAATTAGCAAGTCTTTCTAGCGATTTGAAATTAACATGCCCAAGTCTATCATGCCAAACATGTGAAGAGTCACAAACATAAACATAAGAATATGCATTAACATTCAATTTAAAATCAGATACACTAAGCTTAATCATGTTATCGGTAACATAACCTTTTCCTACGAATTCACCATGCTTAGAAATCACAACAGTATTGGACTCAGCAACAATTTTAAAACCTTTTCCTAGCAGGATGGTTTCTGAGATAAGATTTTTGCATATATCTGGGACGTAGAATACGTCATTCAATGCGAGAGTTTTTCCTGAAGTTAGCTTCAGTTCGACCTTTCCTTTCCCCACCACTTTCGCGGTGGAAGAGTTTCCCATGAACAGTTTCTCATCATCTCCTACTATGGCATAGGAGGAGAAAGCATTTCTGAATTTACAGACATGCTTGGTGGCTCCAGAATCAAGCCACCAGTCTCTCACATTAGTCATACTAGAGACAAGGTCGACTTCAGACACCATGCCAGAGAAATATCCAGAGTCCTCTACTATGTTTGCCTTATTTTTCTGTTTTGGATCATATTTGATCCTTTTAGGGGCCTTACAGTCTTTAGCCATATGTCAAGGTTTACCACAATTAAAACAATCGCCTTTGATGGTGTGCTTAGTGACACCACCTCTAGGCTTAAAATTGTTACCTCTGGGTTTTCGACGTCTGTTACGTCTATTACCCATTTTGCTGGATTCTCCAGGAATTTTCTTTGAAGCAGCTTTATCGTCCAAAACATGAGCTTTGTTGGACATGTTTTTGCTCAGCATCATGCTCTTGTCCTTGCTGCACATAAGCTCCTCAACCTGGATCTTTTTGCCAAGCTCCACCATGGTGATTTCACGAGTCTTGTGTCGCAGCCTCCTCTTGTATTCGCTCCATGAGGGTGGAAGTTTTTCAATCGCAGCCGATACTTGTAGAGCTTCATCAAAATCATGCCTTCAGCAAGAATCTCGCTGATGAGGAGTTGAAGTTCGACGAACTGTTCTACCACAGGATTTTCGTCAGTCATGTTGTATTCTAAGAACTTAGCAATCAAGAACTTCTTACTTCCAGCAGCTTCAGCATGATATTTTTCTTCTAGAGCTTCCCATAAATCAAAAGCATTAAAATTTTCTTTTTCATTATAGAAGTCGTACAAAGAGTCATCAATACAGTTAAGAATATGATTCTTGCACGAGTAATTCTTCCTATTCCACCTTTCCAGTTTATCTTCATTACCACGGTGATGAAGTCTTCTGGAGGGTCTATTTAAAGCAAGTCCATCTAACCTTTGGTCGTTTAGGAAGAATAACATTTTAGACTGCCATCTCTTAAAGTCCTTACCACTGAACTTTGGTGGTCTTTCTACGGTATTTTTTCCCATGTTCTTACAGCAATTACAATATCACAAACTTACAATATTACAATAAGGCAAGTATTACCTTTAGATTGTTGGAATTAATTACAATAATCGAATGCAAATGGGAAATAATACTTAGATTACACTGATAGTAGTAACAAATAACTCAAAAAACTTAGTAGAGGCACGTATGAGATACGCTGAGCTAAAGGTAATATTGCCTGCTACTCCTCTGAGATGCTATAGCAATTAACAAATTACCTCCAGGATACAACTACTGTTAGTTCTCCTCTATGTGTAGCATACACAGAGAACCCTTAGAACTTGGCAGCAAAAGTAAAAACAAAAACACAAATTGAAAATACAAATTGTTTCTGAGTAATGTAAAAACAATTTTATGTTTCAGAAACTATATTTCTGTGAACTAAAATTCTGTAAATCAAGAAGTAGTTATACAAAATTATGTTTCTGTAAACTACAACTTGTTTCAGAAAAGAACTGAACGTTTTATGAGTTTTAAGACAAATATGAATAAGAACTTAAGTTTCTGAAAATAATTAGAGAAGAAGGAGAAATTCAGAAGATAAGAGTTATGAATGGTATGTCTTTAAACTGAAAGCCTTAACTCGTATTTATAGGTAAGAATTCGAAAGTTTGAGACACAGATCCGTAAATCACGCATTCAATTTGTCGGACGAGTAAAAGCAAAAAGCATCTGTTAAAATAACAGTAAAAAATGCATCTGTCGGGCAAGATTCTTCTCGACGAGAAATCTCTGTGCACAGGTGTCCACACGCGTCAGATTAAAGATTCTTTACGATGAAAACAGTTAAGAGAATTCACACATGAGAATTAACCGTGTGTGACTAAAGATGCTTCTAGTGGTTGTCGGATATCCAAAACCGAGAAGATAAAGAATAAAATTCTTCACATGTGTGGGAGAAACGTGTGGAAAAATTCAACAAAAAGAAAGGGTCGGATACACCCACACCCACACCCACACCCACTCCCACGCCCACGCCCTCGCCCGAGCCCGAGCGAGCGTGCGTGCTTCTGTGCGAAGCACCGCGCGAACGGGAAAGGAAATAAGAAATGCAATAAGGTTTAGGCAACCTTGCCATAGTCTAGGAATTTCCCCATACACAAAGGTCTAAAGACCCAAAGGGCCATGCTCTTAAGGCTAAACCAATGCTATTTAAGTCTAAAACTCTTAGTGTTTTAGTCTTTATGGGACTAATGTTTTATTCATTCACATGAAAAAACATCTAGGGAGCAATAGGTCTTGGGATCAAAACATGGTCCATGCATTTTTTGATTAAAACAAAACATTGTTTTTTCTAACAGTTCTTAACAATGAAGATTTGGGATTTGTAGATATGAGATGTACCACAGCACGCATTAGATGGAATTCCTCTAATGGAATCAAAGGAGTCGAAAATTCTCATCCTAAGTTAACCTTCCATGGAGGGAAAGTTTTTTGTTCCATGAATGACAAGATATCTGTGTATTGTGGTGGTCTTGATCAATGGGTTTTAACTTCTAGTCTTGGAAGAAGTCAAGGTGGTTCAATTCGGGATTTTTCAATTGGTGTTGATCGGCTTTTTGCTCTTCACAGTGAGGAGAATGTGTTTGACGTATGGGAGACTCCATCTGCCCCAATTATTTGAGAAATAATAATGCAATAGGTTGGGCTCTTTCTCTTGTAATGTCAACAGTTTGTAGTACAGCAGTGAAGACATACATCGACTTTGTTAACGCAACTAGCGGATTCACCTTAAAACCATGTTTGCAGCTTTGTGAAAGTGATTCAGATTCGTTTTAATTTGTAACAAAATGGGAGTGTTACAAATTGCTCACTGAGATGAGAAAAATTTTTTTGGCTTTAATAATCATAAACGGAAGTGTGTCCAGAAACATGCTCAAAAGAGTGAGTTCACAACTTGTCCTAGTACGTACCATGATTACATGAGTAGTTAGACATGCATCCCTGAAATTTACCAAGTTACTAACAAAATGGGAAACCGCAAATTTCAAAACAAGGAAAATTAAGGTCATACGCATTGAGAGATGCTGAATCTAGCTGATTCTCATCAACCCAACCTAACTCATATCAATCCCATGTTTCAAAAAAAAAAAAAAAAGGAATCGAAGCCTGAGCAGTGAACAATCTAATGTGTCGCCTTAACTTCCGGACTATGGTGTAATATATACCACTGGATTAATTAGGATATGTTGTTTTTTCTTTTCGGGTAGATGTTGGGGGAGGCTTACGAAATCCGAGCCGCTATGTGCAATACGAAACCTACACGAGCAATGAAACACAATGCGTAAATACACAACTACGCAATATAGAAGCAATCACACAACACCGGCAATTACGTGGAAAAACCCCTCCAAGGTGAAGGGTAAAAAACCACGGGAAAATCTTCCACTATAACAATAATGGGTTACACACAATTCTCCCAAATTTGGGGATAACAACAACCTCAAGGTGCCTATAGAACTTGGATATCAATTTGCCTAATTACACTCACCCCTAAGGATGGATCAACAATACATTCATATATAATATGAGATTCACTATCAATTTAAGAACAAGAAGTGATTTGAGATACTTACTACTAGGGTTTGACAAACCCTAGATTTTTCCCCCTTTGAAGAGATGTGGAAATTGATCAATCAATTCTCCACCACAACCAACCAAAAGATCCTTCAACAAGAACCCTTTCTTCTCCTCTTCAAGATGCCTCTAATCTCACCAAAAATGGTGGATTAATTCTCTCTAACTCTCTTTCTCTTCTTCCTCTCTTTCTTTCTCTTTCTTCTCTTCTCAAAGAAGAAGCTAAACCCGTGAGACTCAAAAACAAGTCTCCTGGATGTTTTTGTTAACAAAAACATTTCAAACAAAGAATGTGTTAGTCACTCCCCCTTAATTGATAATGGGGCACCAAAGACTATTGGGTCACAAAATAAGACGTAAACCCAACAATCTCCCCCTTACGACTTATGGTAAGGTACCCGTCACCACCAAACCTGCTGCACGATGCAGAAATACACATGCTTGTATTTTGGTAGCGACTTTGTCATCATATCAGAACCGTTGTCATCTGTATGGATCTTCTCAATATACAAGACCTTGTCCTCGAGAACTTCTTGTATCCACTGATACCTAATATTGATGTGCTTGGACCTCGAGTGAAAACTCGAGTTCTTGCTGAGATGGATGGCACTCTGGCTGTCACAGTAAACGATGAACCTATGTTGCTTCACACCGAGTTCTCTAACAAACCTCTTCATCCATATCATCTCCTTGCAACTCTCTGTAGCTGCAATGTACTCTGCCTCTGTAGTAGACAATGCCACACATTTTTGTAACTTGGATTGCCAAGACACGGCTCCCCCTGCATAGGTAAATAAGTAACCCGATGTAGACTTGAGACTGTCTTGAGCACCTGCCAAATCTGAATATGTGTAACCAACTAACTCTGGCTTGTCACCTCCATAGCACAAACACATATTAGAAGTACCCCTTAGATACCATAGTATCCATTTCACTGCTTCCCAATGCTCCATAGCAGGATTTGATAGAAATCTGCTTACCACTCCAACTGCATGAGCTATATCCGGCCTTGTACACACCATTGCATACATCAAACTTCCAACTGCGGACGCATAAGGAATTTTCTCCATCTTCCGTTTCTCAACATCATTCACAGGACATTGATCACGAGATAACTTAAAATGGTTTGCAAGTGGACAACTTACCGGCTCAGCCTTTTCCATGTTGAATCTTTGCAACACCTTCTCAATGTAGCTTTCTTGTGATAGCCACAACTTCCTCGCCTTCCTATCACGAGTGATCTCCATGCCAAGAATACGCTTTGCTGCACCCAAGTCTTTCATAGCAAAATACTTGCTCATATATGACTTCAACCTGTCAATCTTTTTCTTATCTTTGCCAACAATAAGCATGTCATCAACATATAGAAAAAGAGTAAGAAAATCACCATCAGCAAATTTTTGAATGAATACACAATGATCTGAAGCCGTCCTCTTGTACCCATGTTCCTTCATGAACGATTCAAACTTCTTGTACCATCTTCTTGGAGATTGCTTCAAACCATATAGACTCTTCTTCAGCTTGCACACCATGTGCTCTTTGCCTTTGACTTCAAAACCCTCGGGTTGTGCCATATACACATCTTCCTCCAACTCACCGTGAAGAAATGCTGTCTTGACATCTAGTTGTTCTATCTCAAGATCCAAACTAGCGGCTATTGCCAAGACAACCCGAATAGAAGAAAATCTCACCACCAGTGAGAAAATCTCGTCAAAGTCAACACCCTTTCTCTGCTCATAACCCTTCACAACTAAGCGTGCTTTGTACCTTGGTTGTGAGTTACCATCTTCAGTCTTGATTCTATACACCCACTTGTTCTTCAGAATTTTCTGGTTCTCAGGCTTGTCAACCAAATCAAAAGTGTCATTCTCATCTAAAGAGCCAACCTCTTCTTTCATGGATTTCAACCACTTCTGACTTTCAAGAACACTAAGAGCTTCTTCATAAGACTATGGTTCACCTGCATCTGTGAGCATCACATACTCATGTGGTGGATACTTTGTTGAAGGTAATCTGGTCCTGCTGGATCTTCTCAACTTAGCTTATGGTTGTTGTTGTTTCTGTACTTCTTGCTCAACATCACCCACTGGAACATCTTCATGAGCTTCATCTTCATTTCCATTACCATCAACATCATCATCATGTTGTTCAAGAGTAGGAACAACTGGATTTGGATCTAAGGTCATATCATCTTGAAGATTTGGCATCTCAATCTTCTCAAAGTCTTCAATTATCTGGTCTTCAAGGAATACTGCATCCCTACTTCTGATAACCTTCTTCTCAACTGGATCCCAAAATCTGTAACCAAACTTCTCTGTTCCATAGCCTAGGAACACACACTGCTTTGCTTTTTCATCAAGCTTTGATCTCTGATCTTTTGGGATATGAACAAATGACCTGCAACCAAACACTTTCAAGTGATCATAAGTAGGCTCTTTGTCTCTCCATACCTTTTCTGCTACTTCTCCATCTAGCGGTCTTGAAGGAGATCGATTTATCAAATACACAGCAGTATTCATTGCTTCACCCCAGAAATGCTTATGCAACTTGGAATGAGATAACATGCACCTTATTCTCTCAAGAATAGTGCGGTTCATCCTATCTGCAACACCATTATGTTGTGGAGTCTTCGGTATTGATTGTTCATGACGTATACCCATGCTCTTGCAATACACTTCAAGTGGCCCAATGTACTCTCCCCCGTTGTCAGAACGAAGGCACTTCAAGTTTCTACCTGTTTCTCTTTCCACCATGCTGTGAAACATCTTGAACACAGGAACAACATCATCTTTGGTCTTGATTGCATATGACCAAACCTTCCTTGAAGCATTATCTATGAAAGTAACAAAATAAACAGAACCACCAAGTGTTTTGACC
Organism: Papaver bracteatum; assembly: GCA_023529315.1. Taxonomy (NCBI): domain Eukaryota; kingdom Viridiplantae; phylum Streptophyta; class Magnoliopsida; order Ranunculales; family Papaveraceae; genus Papaver; species Papaver bracteatum. Next base: position 170,133 of record JAJJWX010002688.1, on the reverse strand, counting down.
CTTAAAGGTCCACATACATCAGAATGAACAAGATCAATAATACCAGAATTGCGCTTGGGTAAAGCTTTATGAAAAGAGACTCTAGTTTGTTTACCAACTAAACAATGAGTACACTTACCCAATTGCATACCTTTGGCATTTGGCAAAACTTGTCTTTTGGTGAGGATTTGAATTCCCTTCTCACTAAGATGACCAAGTATTCTATGCCACAGCTCAGAGATTGAATCTTTGTCAACAGCATTCAACTCACCTTTCAACACCTTCACTTGTGTCTTGTATAATGTGCCACACTTCTTGCCTCTTGCAATAACCATGGATCCCTTGCTTAGCTTCCATTTGCCATCACCCAAGTGATTGTTGTACCCTTCATCATATAACACTCCTGGTGACATTAGATTCAAACGAAGATCTGGTACATGTCGCACATTTCTGAGAACCAACTTATAGCCAACACTGGTCTCAACCTTCACATCACCCATTCCTACAATTTTCGCAACACCACTGTTGCCCATTCTGACTGACCCAAAGCCACCAGCCTTGTAGGAGGTAAATACATCTTCATGAGGAGTAGCATGATAAGATGCACCTGAATCAACTATCCATTCTGAATCAGAACCTGCAAAACTAACACAAACATCATTACAATCTGAGAATACAATGATATCATCATTTGTCACAAGAATCTGCAACACCATTGTCTTGGTTATCATTTCCTTTCCCTTCTTGTGTTCTTGCTTCGGCTTCCTGCATTCATTTGAATAATGACCTCTCGTATGACAGTTCCAACATTCAACTTCCTTTCTGGACTTTGATTTACCCCTTGACTTGCTACGGCCAACTTGTCTTCTGTCTTTTCTTCTACCCCGATTTTCTGTCACAAGAGCTTCTGAATGAGATGAGTCTAATGACCTTCTTCTAACTTCTTCGCTCAGCAAACTGCTAGTTGCAACAGTCATATTCAACTTCTTGTCTGGAGCAGAATAACTGAGACAATTCCTAAATGGCTCCCAACTGTCTGGTAAAGTATTTAGCAACAAATAAGCTTGAACCTCTTCAGGAATTTTGAGGTCCATAGATGTAAGATGATTCATGATACCCTTCATTTCATTTAAATGTTGCTCCATTGAACTCCCTTCCTTGTAACATAGCTTTCCAAGCTTTTTGAATAGAAGAGCTTTTTCACAAGGAGACTGCTGATCATATATCTCCTCTAACTTGGTCCACAAAGGATATGCTAGTGTCTCACTAGCCACATGATGAAAAATGCTATCATCAATCCACTGACCAATATAACCAACTGCTTTCGATTAGTAACCTTCCAATCTTCTGCACTTGTCGCCTCAGGCCTTACTCCCTTACTCTCTATTGGACCATAGAGATCTTTACAATATAACCAGTCTTCCATCTTCGCCTTCCATATGACAAAGTTCTCACCGGTCAAATTGACCATTCTATTACTAGTGCTATCTTCCGCCATTGCACAGGATTAGCTCAACCCAAAAGCTCTGATACCACTTGTTGGGGGAGGCTTACGAAATCCGAGCCGCTATGCGCAATACGAAACCTACACGAGCAATGAAACACAATGCGGAAATACACAACTACGCAATATAGAAGCAATCACACAACACCGGCAATTACGTGGAAAAACCCCTCCAAGGTGAAGGGTAAAAAACCACGGGAAAATCTTCCACTATAACAATAATGGGTTACACACAATTCTCCCAAATTTGGGGATAACAACAACCTCAAGGTGCCTATAGCACTTGGATATCAATTTGCCTAATTACACTCACCCCTAAGGATGGATCAACAATACATTCATATATAATATGAGATTCACTATCAATTTAAGAACAAGAAGTGATTTGAGATACTTACTACTAGGGTTTGACAAACCCTAGATTTTTCCCCCTTTGAAGAGATGTGGAAATTGATCAATCAATTCTCCACCACAACCAACCAAAAGATCCTTCAACAAGAACCCTTTCTTCTCCTCTTCAAGATGCCTCTAATCTCACCAAAAATGGTGGATTAATTCTCTCTAACTCTCTTTCTCTTCTTCCTCTCTTTCTTTCTCTTTCTTCTCTTCTCAAAGAAGAAGCTAAACCCGTGAGACTCAAAAACAAGTCTCCTGGATGTTTTGTTAACAAAAACATTTCAAACAAAGCATGTGTTAGTCACTCCCCCTTAATTGATAAGGGGGCACCAAAGACTATTGGGTCACAAAATAAGACGTAAACCCAACAGTAGACTCTATTAGATATAAGTGAGATTGGCACTCCAGATCTCTTACTAAAATGGCAAGGTCTCTAACCAAGTCAATTTTTCGGCATTTATATCTCTTTGATTTCTTCAAAGTAGCTGAGGATTTCATTTATATCAATTCTTCCTAAGTTAACATTCCATTGCAAAATTCTCATCCTAAGTTAACGTTCCATGGAGGACAAGTTTTTTGTTCGATGAATGATAAGATTTATGTGTATGGTGGTCTTGATCATTGGGTTTTCACGTCTAGTCTTGGAATAAGTCAAGGTGGTTCAATTTGGGATTTTTCAATTATTGGTGATCGGCTTTTTGCTCTTCACAGTGAGGAGAATGTGTTTGACGTGTGGGAGACTCTATCTTTCCCAATTATTTGATATAAATAATGCAGGAGAATTGGTCTCTTTCGCTTGTAATGTCAACAGTTGGTATAACAAGATATAGAAGTGAAGACATATATATAGTCGTAGATTCGTTTCCTTAATGCATTGAACAGATTGACCTTGAAACCGTGTTTCTAGCTTTATGAAAGTGATTTAGCTACGTTTGGTTTTTTAATATGGTTTTGATGTTTTTTCATATTGCTCACTGAGCTGAGATTTTTTTTTTTGATGGTTTTTATCATAAATGAGTGTCATAGAATAATTCCAGCAACATGCACACAAGAATGGGTTCACAACTTGTCCTACATCTCTTAAAATTTTGTACTTACGGTGATTTCAGATAGGTAGCACGTGTGGGAAAAAAAAGAAGGTTACGGAGTTGTGGAGTGCACATAGCCACATACATTGCTGTCATATTCTTATATTAGTCAAATCCCTTTAACATAATCCATCTGAACTTCTGATAGGCATCATCTAAATATCAATCCAGTGCAAAATCTTCCCAAATGCAGAACGTTTTATGTCATTAGATCCATTAGATAAGACACAAACCTTTTATTGCTGACATGGAACCTTACCTTTTAGTATTGATGGGTAGAAGAAAAGTTAGTATTCTGAATCAAACAGCCACTTAAAGAAAATAAAAATGAAAAGACAGGATTCGTGAGATATATGAAGAGTTTAATGTATCAATTGGTCATCTTATTGGAAACATACATTCAACACCAATTCTCCTTACTGATGGCACTAATTTTTGTAAGGGGTTTATTCAAACTTGAGATGCACCTTCACGTAGAGATTGGAGAATTTGGGATGGTGCAATGCATCTGGGCAGTGACGGTTCATTTTCAATTTCTCATTAACTAGACATTAAATAGATTGACCTAATGTAGTGACTGAATGAATGGATGAATTAAGTTAGATGAAGACTTTATAATTAAATTTGAGGAAAAGAGTCCTTTCATGTAACCCTATCTGTAGTATTTAAGTTGAAGTAGCAGCAACTATTCATCAACAGAAGTTAAAGTGTGCAGTAGTGATGGCGGGATCATCAGGAAAACTTACACCAGTAGAGCTTCCAAATTCCTACGTTTACAATGTCCGTGATTGCGCCAGATATGGAGTCGACCCAACCATTCGGGTTGAGTATGTGAAAGTTCTTTTGGTACATAACGGACGCTTTGGAGACTCAGCAAGGATCGAGGTTCCAGGTGATGCAAACCCTGATGACATATCAGCTGTTCGTCATAATGGTGTGCTCACTATTACTGTTAAGAAGCGCTTAGGCTCAAGACACCTGAGCACCAAGCAAACTGAATATCTCAAGATTAAGACAGTTGGTAATTAGAACAGTTCCTTAGTTTTTATTTGTGTAGCTCCTATATGAACGCAACTTCTGTGGTATGCATTAATTAGTTTACTTTTTTCTTCTTAGTCACTATGTGTTCTTCTTTGTTTGTCCTCATCTATATGCAACTCTTTTTAAGAGCTACGGTGGTTGATCTTCTTTGTTTCCTCTACATAATTATTATCTGTCTTGTTTCTTCAAATCGTATTTTCATTTATGTTCTGTTTATCAATGTCTAGTTTTGAAGATATGAAATTCCATTAACTTATGTCTATGCGTGCATGTTGAATCCATCAATTTTATTGATCTCCTATTCTGGCTAAGATGTCATTCAGTTCGTCTGCATTAAAAATTATTAGGTTCTAGTGTTCACTTGCTAGAACTTCAATGTTAGGTATTCAATGGCAAGTTAAGGGACATAATATCTTTAAGAGGCCTTCATTGCTATAAGGCAATTTCTATGTTTCATAAGAAGGCTGTAAAAAGCTATTAAAGAAGCAGTAGTTTAAACGAAAAAACTTTTCTTTCATTAAGCAGAGTTGCAGGTGTATTGGCATGATCAAACAAAGAGATCGTTGTAGGTGGCTCGTGGACATGACCATATAATTCATGACCCTTGTCCATGCCTGTTCGGTAGGGAGTACTGTGTATTTGAACAAAATAAGTTTGATTAGCCGCAATGACTGGTCTAAATAGAGAATTGCGAATATGGATGGTTGATCGAATTTCCATACTAGGGATTAAATGAATCCGGTAGTATTGAAACGTTTTGGATCCAACGCTAAGTCTTCCTTTATTGACCACTAAAACACTGACTGAGCTCGTTTATTTCCGTACCCATGAAACTCATCTTTGTACCCCAATCAAACCTTATCAAAGTCCATGTGCGGGAGAAGAGATTTTAGAGAGCATTGTTTAATAAACCCCGGAAGAAACAAAAAAAGAATCTTATTTCTTCCATTCGTCTGCCAAACCTTCTTTGGAATGTTCATTATTATTTTTTATATTTTGATAATATCATAAAATTTCATTCACGATAAAATAAAAGATTATATGGACTTCAAGAACATCAAGATCAAAGCTCAAAATACAATTAAAAGGTATTATAACAAACAGTAATTCTTGAAGATTCTTTCACATGCGAACTTTTCTAATATAGATTTAGAACTTTGACCAGGAATGGTGGATAATGTAAAGCCTCTTCCTGAGAGACCTTTTTGAGTTTCTTCAAAGGAAGTTTCATATTTGCGACCAATTGGAGGCATTTTTAGTATGGGAATGAAGAAAAGGTAAAGATTAAAAGAAGAAGGAACAAGAAAAATTACAGTAGCAGAAAGAAGAGTTAAAGCAGCAGGAGCGGAATTTACGAAAGAACAGTGAAGAAAATTTGCAGAAGAAAAGTTGCAGAGAAAAGAGAGAAGAAGAGTAAAAGGAGAGAAAGAGAAGAGTAAGAAGGGTATATATAGAGAGAAGGAGATCTCGAAAAGATAAACTCATTTAATGCGAAGAGTAGACATGCACGGTTGAGAGATGACGGCTATGAAAGACGTGTCAAAAAATGGATGGAGGAAGAGACACGCGTAAATCATAGAATCATGTCAGTAGAGAAGAATATGGAAAGATGAGCAGTTGCGGCATTTTGAAGTAAGAGTTTCTCATTTCTTCTCTGCGAAAAGAGGCAAGATGTAGGATCAGAATCTCGCAACAAGTATGTTCCAGCGAGATTATGACCAGTAAATATATGCGAAGACTTCGCAGAAGCATCTGAAGAATGATGTAGCAGGTGACATCATCCTAATCACGAGGAAAGTGTGAAGACCCCGCAAAATTTAGGAGCATTGTGAAGGAAATCCTTGTAAGCTTGCGAGAATGCCGCAGGCTAGATCCAAAAATAAAGGATGGCTTAGATGTCACCCGCTATGTAATACCATATATAAGGAGCCGAATAGGTTTTGAGAGAGAGAGATATTTTTCGAGTAGTGAGAAAGCTAATAGGAAAGAGAAAGTTAAGAATAGTTTTCATCTTCCTTGATTTCTTCTCATTCTTGTAAGAGATTCATAAACAAAATAATAAAAGTTTGACTATTGATCTTAAATTTTGTATTAATCATTGTGAATTATCATGAGGGATGTATTGTAGGATTACCTGCAACTACAATTATCTTGTTTGAAAGTCCATCTGTTGTTTGGTATTATTCTCGGAATCTTAAAATGGTATATATATAAGATTTAAAGTTGCCAAATTCCTCTCCTATTACATATACAGATCAGAACCCTATTTAGAAATTTCTTCATTTCTTTTCACACTGGAAAGTGGTTTCCGATCAGCAGCTCAAGAGTATCTTAATTTTCTTCAAAACCCACCCTAGAAATACGGGAATTCAAACAGACAAGGTTAGATTCAATGTCAGAGGCAAGATCTTTGAAACAACAGCAACAACTCTTGCAAGTGCACCCCGAAATTCAGTGTTTGGAGCTATGTTTGATGATGAATGGAATCTTCAAGCTAACAAAGAAGAATATTTCATCGATCGGAACCCGGATTTTTTTTCTGCACTTCTTGATCTTTTGGGAACAGGTGAGCTTCATCTCCCTCCTAATGTATCTGAAAAATTACTTTATAGGGAAGTTCACTATTATGGTCTTCTTGAGCATGTAAGAACTGCAAAGCTTTGTAAATTGGATTGTAATCGATTAACACTGGCGAGTTCGGTTAGGGGTCAAGCATCTGGCAATTGTACTGAAATTAGTGCAAGTCCTATTGGAGGTTGTGCTGTTGCTCAGAGCAGGATTGTCCGTCTATATGATTGGACGCTTGAAGAACATCCACCAATAAATTTCAATTATCAAATTGTTAACAATATTGGCTGGATCGATTCGGAGAATATTGTGATCAGTGCTTGCATAAGATCTGGACGAGAAGATTCCGGGCTTGCTCTTTTTAATTCGTCAACAGGTGATTTAAGGCATAGTTTTGAGCTAAACCATAAAAATCATGTGAATAGCTTTACTGCTAGAGCTTTATGTTTCAATTCTGATGCTAAGATGGCTGCTAGTTGTGGCACAGGAACAGGTATTTATGGTTGCGGCATTTGGGATCAGGTTACAGGAAAACAGACTGATTTTTTCCATGAAAATTTTCGTTTGCCTCTTTTTAGTTATCCAGATAGGATTCAGTGGCTAAGCGGAAGTAAATGTTTGTTAGTTTCCAAGTTTTACCTCCCAAACGAAATTGAAAAAGGCAGTTGGATTAGTCTTTTGGATTTGAGGGATAAAAGTATGGTCTGGTCTTGGTATGACAACAACAAGGATTCCTTTGGTTGGCAACATCATGTTTTTGATGCAATTGCCATGGAAGATAATAATTCTATGTGTAGTTAATTGGTGTGGTGATTTGGGTTTTATGGATTTAAGATCTACCAAAGGTGGCATTAGATGGAACTGGGAAAACCGTAGGAGACATAAATACATTGAACCTCGTTATCCTAGGTTAAAATTACATGCGGGGCAGCTTTTTTCTTGCGTAAATGACAGTATCACTATGTGTTTAGTGGACCTGACTGGTTTTTAACATCTAGTCTTGGAAAAAGTTCCGGTGGTGGTGCAATTCGTGACTTCTCAATTGGTGGTGATCGACTTTTCGCTCTTCATAGTGAGGAAAACGTATTTGATGTGTGGGCGACTCATAGACTTATAAATTAAGCGTACACTACAATTAGTCTTTGTTTACGAAGATGACTAAAACGATTACACCATAAAGGAGAGAGTGGGGATCAACTTTGCCCTGCATATAGAAGAGCTGGTCAAGGACCATTAGTCCATCCATCAGAATTTTTCACTATTATTTTACAATGATTCTAGACATACAACATTTCATTATATAAAACAGACCCCCTGCTAACTCCTTGTGAGAAGGTTATTTTAGTGTTGTCAAAAATGTTGTACGTCTATAATTTTTGATTATTTTATTGGTGTTGTTGGGATTGTTTTTTCTGACCACCACGTCCTCTGTAAGCTTCTCAACGAACTCAATGAATTTCTAAAAATTAAAGTACACCATGTTACTCTAACATAAACACAAAAAAATAAACACACTATTAATTATAATAAGTCACTTATTATAACCATTATTTTCTTCTAAGAATCATATTGAGGACAACTTGGCTTAGCCGTTAAAAATAATTCACCCACGTTCTCTTCCAATTCCTTCAGCTTAGCCGTAGGCAAGATCACACATAATGGGAGAACAAACAACATGGATTCATCAAGAAAGATTAGCCAACAAACTATGGTAGTACATGCAGAAAAAGAAAGAAAGAAAAAAAGAAAATTAGCCAACAGAAACCCTAAAAGTAAAAAGAAACGTGAATATGTCAAAAAGAAAAGCTTCCCAACGATATGAGGTTTTGCTCTCAATATCTATGGTAATAATGTCAGTATACCGTCGGAGAAACATATTAAAGATCAAAACTGCGTTTTCCGTATTAACTTTACTCTACGGTATATTTGCCGGTACTATTATAAAAGGAGACTAAACAAACAATAAAATATAATATTGGAGATCAAATTAAACTGTTCCGCTGATATTAGCTTCCATCTTAACCGAAGCTGAAAAAAAATCATCACCTTATCATGTATGCAATTTTGCACAACAAAAACAGAGTAGTAGGAGGGTCCAAATCAAAGAAAACACCAAGAAAAAGAGAAATAAATAAATAAAGAAGACGAAAGTAAAATCATGCCTCACCTGGTTTTGTCATCCATCATGTATGCGTTTTTTTCATCAGGAAGAATGATTTCATCACCTCGTGAGTGTATTATGTAGGGGTTTCACTTCAAATGCAAAACAAAATTCAAGGAGAACTCAAATGAATACCTAAAAATCATGATTTCACCGATTTCACTATTATAAAGACCCGATATTCATTATTCATTATTATTAATAATAAAAATACCAATAAAAAAGCCAGAAGAATAAACCCTAGCGGGGAAAAACTTTAACTACGAAAACAACGTATCCCCATCCTTGCTCGAGCATTTTATATAGATAGCATGAGCACAAATTTTCCATAATGACAAAATCCCGAAATATGTAAAGAATCTTTAATTTAAGGAATAGAATCGTGATAGTCATCAAAAAAAATTTAAGATTTGGATATCCATATTTTTAATTTAAGGAATAGAATCTTGATAACCATCAAAAAAAAATAATTAAGATTTGGATATCCATATTATCTTTCTATCATCATAATTAATGGTTGGAAATATTTTTGTATACAAAATCCGGAGCATATCAAGTCATAACAAAATTAAAAATCCACCTTATTTAACCAATAATTTTTATTTTAGATTTATTTTGTTTTAATTTTTTTTGTTGAACCCAAATTTTTAATAAACATGAAAATAAATACTTAACTAATAATGTTACAAAATCTATAACTCAAAAAGACTATCATCTGGCAGGAAATTCGTTGGAAGCCTAGCAACAAGCTGAGCTCCCACCCCCTTCTGAATGACCACACCTAATCTATGAAAAAGAAATTCACCAACACGCGCATTAGCATCATAACTAGCAATGTAGTTACGTAAACGCTTCATAAAATCTATGGTTTCATCCCCAAGTTCCCCCAAGGTGGTGAAGGCCAGTGTCCCAAAACCGTATCCCTGTGTTGTGCATTTCTCCAGATATTTGGCATTTTTCCGAGCAACGGCATTCTTGATAGCAAGTCCTGGGCTGAAAGTACGTATGCCGCCACCAGTAAAGGGCAAAACACCTGTTACATCAAAACACATGTCCCGTCCATTATCCCAATTGTACACAAATACATCAGCTGGTCTAAGGGCAGTACCGTTACTGGCAAGAAGCCCCAAGTCAACTTCTTTCCTAGCTGGCACACCCGCGCGGTAACACATATCAGCAATAATATCACGCACTAAGTCATGCCTAAACTTAAGACCAACCTCATTAGCACAATGGAGGTCATGATCACCAAAAACGTCCATATCTCTCTTACAAAAGGGGCAAGAACCATCCACCTCGAAAAGGGGTATCCCTAGCCTATATTATAGAATTGCATTGAATTGCCTAGCACCAATATGTTGACTAAGTCCCACAATAGGAATTGCCATCAGAAAATCCCAAGCATGTTTTGTTTGGTTGCATTGCCAAAGAACAGAATCACGCTCCGATAAAACATAACTAGTGGGTATGTTCTTCTTAATCGCATCAAAATTTAATTATATGGTATAAACAAAATTTAGAAAAGTAACATGGAAATGATGTTTATGCTGTTTTGGTTTTTTAATGATCGTTTTGTATTAGCTTCTTCTAAATCATAATCCTTCCTCTCAATTATTTCTCCAAAATACTAACAAAAAATTTAACTGCTGTGCAAGACCAATAACAAAGATACGAGCAAAAAGATATTCATTGTCGGATCGAAAGGTTAGTAGCCACGACCGAGCTAATCATTTTATTTATTTATTTTTGATTTCTGAATTTTGGAATTTTAATTGATAGTTTGGAATTTTAATTAAAAATCCACCTTATTTAACCAATAATTTTTATTTTAGATTTTTTTTTTTATTATGGTATAAACAAAATTTAGAAAAGTACTTATGTGTATGCTGTTTTGGTTTTTTAATGATCATTTTGTATTAGCTTCTTCTAAATCATAATACTTCCTCTCAATTATTTCTCCAAAATACTAACAAAAAATTTAACTGTTGTGCAAGACCAATAACAAAGATACGCGCAAAAAGATATTCATTGTCGGATCGAAAGGTTAGTAGCCACGACCGAGCTAATCATTTTATTTATTTATTTTTTATTTCTCAATTTTGGAATTTTAATTGATAGTTTGAAGTTGTAATTAGGAAAATTCTATTTTTTAAGATTGTAAATGGACATTAGACACTGGACATTTATCGTTATTTATTTATTTATTATGTGATGATCATTCGATTTATTTAATTGATATAATTTGTTGATTATCATGATGAAATCATGAATTTTTTGTTGATTATCATGATAAAATCGTGAATTATCCATTTATATATTTTTGGCATGTTATGTGATTTTTAAGATTTAACTATTTTAGGTTATAAGAATTCTTTTATATGATTGGCGGAAATATATTATGGAAAAAAATAATATTATCCTTGAATTTTATTGGCCTACATTTAATAACTTTACATAAAAAAAGATACTGATTGGGCCAGAATTAACCAAAAACGAAAGCAACGTGGAGCTTCGGTGAATGAGAGCGCTCGAAAAAACTCTGTTATTATATAGAGAATAATAAATAGATTGAGAAAATATACAAAAGTAGAAGAATCCTTGCAAAAGAATCTGTTCACGTAATTTTGTTTGTGGTAATTAAGTAGAACTAGCAGCTAGCAGCAACCTTAACCTCATTACTCTAAAACGGAAGTTAAAAGTGTGCAGTAGTAATGGCAGAATCATCAGAAAAACTTGCAGTAGTATTCAATTGCGAATTCTGATTGGAAATACAAACTCTATTCAGGTGGAATATGCTTGTGAAAGTTCTTCTCGTAGGTACTGGAAGCCATCCAAAAAAGATCGAGGATCCTAAGGATGTAAACCCTGATGACATGTCAGTTGTTGGTCATAATGGTAAGCTCACTCTTATCATCAAGGAGCGTTCAGGACCAAGTTAGCCGAGCTTGAAGGAAAAGGAGTATATCCAGATCGAGATATTTGGTACTTTGAAGAACTCAAAGTTATGGTTCCGTAGTTTTGATGTGTTTAGCTCAAATATGAATGCAACTTTTAAGTACTATGACATGCATTTGTTCTGTTATTCTCTTCTAAGCGTTCTTCTTTGTTTGGGCTCATATATTTAACTTTTAATACAGTGGAGCTAGTTCTTCTTTGTTTGCTCTCAAGCATCCAGTCATATACACGAACAATGCCTCCATGAGCAATAACACAACCTCCATCAGGACTTTCCCGAATTGTAGTACAACTAGGTATCACCGGGGCCTTACGGCCCCGGCTCAACCTCCCATGTTAGCATCAGTTTACATAATTTATTTATTTCCCATTCTAGGGTACTCATAATTTTATAACATTAGTAAATACTTAATAATATTAGTACTAATGCATTTGTGAACTTATTTCTAGAAAAAAAAAGAAACAATCACTTGATTTAATTTCATAAATAATCCAATAATTGTTATCATTACTGGAACATTTGTAAGAAAGTTTTGAGGTTGGTGGCCCGTTTTGGACATGCCTGCATCGAAGGAGAAAAACAACCCAATTCAGCTGAAAGACCCATGCTTATTACAATAAATAACATATAATTTTAAAAGTAACAATAACATTGTCCTTTCCTACACTGGTGACAAATGTCGTGTTTAACTTCATTGGTCCTAAGATTCAACTTCAATACCACGGTAATTTGAATAGCACCAGCAGCTAAAAATTTAGCAGAAGACCCAAAAGCTGAAGTTGCATATCTTTGATCTTGAAATAATGCAAGGAAGCAACATTCTTAGAGAAAACTTCCGATTAAAGATCTAAATATAAGAGCAGTAGGTTAAGATTATGTAAACACCTACATGATCAAACTCACGTTTCCTAAGTGATTGATTCTTTAAAGATAGCTAAAACCCTAGGATTTTTAAGCCCTCGATAATCGGATATACTAAAACCGAATGAAAAGATCGAAGTAAAAAGTATCAAAGCTTACCCGGAGTTAAGTCCAATCTTACGATCAACAATACGGCCGGTGATGAACAGACAAACATCTCATAATTTCCTTAGATGAATAAGATAAGAGCATGAGGGAGAAGTCAAACCAAAATAAAATTAAACAAACGAAACCGTGATTGATTCAATATAAACCACGGATTATAGGTTTAGGGATCGTAGCAAGACCAAAGAGAGAAGGAATTGATCTGGATTAGTCGAGTAAACAACCGAGCAGATATATAATATAATCTAATATTAATGATTGTTCGTAATTAAGAATAAAAAATATAAATCAATAGAAAAATTAATCATGGAAAGGAACAAAACTGACCTTGAATTGGTTTCAGCACAACAATGGTTGAGACAAAGGGGTTATAAACCATAAAATTCGCTAAACCCATAAATGCCTAAACCTAAGACGTCCCTTATTGCAACAACCTTTACGAATCTTATTAGGCGTAAGAAAGCAAAATGTTTAGGTTTTTAGGGTTAACTTGGACCGAATTTTTTGTTATAAAATTTACAGATTCTCTTTAGATTGAATACATAAAGACACCAACCCTATTATTCGAATAAATTTGCTTCAATGGAAAACTAATTAACATATCAACGAAACAGTAAACTCGGGAATTCACTGAGAGATCGATTAAAGGGTTTGCATCGGATTTCCTTTTTCTTCCATTGGAAAATCTAGATAAATCGGGAGAGTAACGAATGAACACTCACGGATCGGCTAATATAATTCTTATTTGCTTTTTTTTTCTCCAATTGTTTTAAATAATTGTGGCCCCCAATCATTCCCAGCCGTCCAAGTCAAACGAAATCCAGACGATAAGGACCGCGAGATGACCCTCTCCGGCCAATCATGTCCACTCTTTGACTCTTTAATCAAGAAGTCAATTACCACGTCTTTTTGTAACTATAAGTTGGTGTCATGTGTTACCTAATCTTTGGTATTCAACAAATGGTCTTTAACTTCGTACATATATTCCAATAAAAATAATTTAAAATACCATTATGATTTATGTTATCTATAGGTACCATCATTAATGATTTTATAATGTTTATCTTGATGTGTTTTTTATTCGTTGCTTCAAGGATAATTAAATGGTGTTCATTGATTAAATGTAAAAATCACCTTTCTTAGTTAAAGTCATTTGAGTTGTTTCCCCATATCCATGGTCAGAGACCTTTGATAAGTACAAATTTGCATTGCCTAATTAGTATTCAACGGTCAATAACTCAGAACCATGTTGGGTTCCTAAATGGTACAATTATTTGTACAATGATATAATTCTTGACAACTCTTGACTCTTCCCATATTATAAAAATCAAATATCCTCTCATCCATTTTTTCTTAAAATATAGTAAATTTGTTTCTTTACTGCTGGACACATCAGAAGCACAATTATATATGCATAATAAATAAAAGGAACAACATCTACATTGATGTGGCAATTAAGTATTCAAGACAGATTTGGTTGTAAGAAACAATATCTGACGATAAATTGGATATTCACCTTCATCTGAAAATATATTAACCCCATACCATTATTTTCTTTATGTTTAGAAAAAAATTGCGTCACTTTTTTCATCTAAAAATTTAACGCAACTGATCTGTTCCACAATTCATATTTTTTGAAAAATTATCCAAGAATGGAACAGTAAAAGATCATACATGATAATAAACCTTTTTGGGTTTCAATCTAGTACACATATGAAAAATAACTACTTTGCCCAAAGAATTTCTCCCTTGATTTATTTCATCAAATAACTATTTTCAACTTAAAAACAGGGGTTATTCAATCAGGACAATCAGATGCATATCGATAAGGCTTGAATTTAATGTCGTCTTGGTGTATCGCCTTTTTTTCATTCTTATTTAACATAAAGCTTGTTAATTCAACAAACTACAGTTGTTTTTATAATTTTTTTCAAAAATAATTTAGCCTCACATATAGTCTATTCACTTTAGAAGACAAGATTATATACATATAAAAACAAAAAAAAACCCTAATCAAAGATAGGAATTTTTCAAAAGTAATCACTATAGAGCCATATTTAAACACACACATTTCCAGTCTAAAGACGGTTGACTATAACATGGAAAGAGCCTAAGTTGAGATCAACCAAAAAATAATCGGAGCAAGGAAGGCTTTCGAAAATCAAGTGATGCAAAAAGAAGAACGGAGAGAAAAAAGTAACCAAAATATCTTACTTAACAAAATAAAAGTAACAAAACGATTTTAGTGTTAAATCATTGAAGTGATTATATTTTAAGTACGCATTAAGTTTGAATATACACCTGTAGCACCAAAGGCTACATTGCTCTTGCATTCACCAACACTGAGCTTTCCACACACATTCCAACCCTATAATGTCAAGTTTCTCATAAATCAACAAAATAAGTACATTTACTATCTCCTTTTGGTCTTGTTAATTAAATACACATAAGATATATATGTAAAGGAATTAATGACCAAAAATTTATACCTAAAGCCCCATAAAAAGCCTTAGAAAGGTAGAGCATGCGGCCGAGCTCAACCATTTTGAGGTTAGATGACTTTGGCGGTTAGCATAGTGATTAGAAAATTGGTTAAAAATGTAAAAATGATTTAGTCACATCAGAATACCATAGATAATATTATTCGTGCTTGTAAAGGAATATTAAAACCATATTCAAAGGAAATTAGTTAGTATTTAACCAAGGGAAGTTATTAGCGAGTTAGGATGAAATATACTGAACATAAAATTGTCTAAATTTGCTATTTATTTTAACATATATTGGTATTCCTTTCATGGAATCAGAATTTGAGAAAAGGTAATCGGGTAAGATAAAAAGGTTGCAATTTCAACTCCATTTAATCATTAAATGAGAACTTCAGTCTCAAAAATGTCTTCTATTTGATCTGAGAAAAATCCATATCACATTTTTATTTTCACACGACTTGAAAGATATTTTTCATCATGTCATTGGGAAACAGACGTAAAACAATCATTATTTCATTCATGTTAAAGATAGATGGAATCTAAGGTATATAAGACTATTTGTATACATATCATTCCATAAGAAGTAATTGAGTCTTGGCTATCATTTTTTTTTTAAAACCATACTGCAGGCATCCATTGTTGCACAACTAATTTGCTTAGAAAAGCATAAAATACCAACTTAGTAGAAGAAGCAATGCCCCTGTAATATTCGTCCCTTGTTGCAATGTGTGGGATGCAATCAGTACTCACCTTATATTGTTATTACACAAATACGTTTGATATTATTTTGTCACATGACGTATATCAGTACATATTGACCGATGGCTAAAAAGTTCGTATTATATTCAACTCTACAATACCGGATAATTTTAACAATTTTTTGACTAATAAGATTAAATCTTGCTTCTCCGGTAATAATGTACATTTTTTATTTATAGCTCGATTTTAAGAAAGTAGTTCCACGGTTGATTAACATTTCTTTAATCTCAGACTCAGATTAATGATGTAATTAGATGGAACGTTGAAATTTCATTAGATGCGGTATCAAATTTTTGAGGGATCTATGAGAATAACTAAAGGCTGCAAGAGTTGGTCAAGATTTTCCTTTCCTTTAAATGCAATTACTTCCCTGGAGATCCTTATATCACCGTAAGGTTTATAAACTTGTTGTTCCCCATAATTCTGGACACCTGGTATATTTTGTTTTTGGGACGGTAAGAGATAAACAAATACACATTTAATCTTGATGACACAATGCATGCCACTACATATTTATTTTGAATATATCATTTAACCATGTGCACACTTCATTAAAATAACGATTACCTCTTCTTAGTAAAACTTAGTTTCTATTAAAGTAAACGCAGCCTAGATATATTAAAGTGCAACTCCAGTGATTTGTTCAAGGCTCTTGTTGCTGGCACTATCAAATGATTTACTCAAAATGAACAATGACAACTGATAAAAGGATAACCATGCGAGAGATAAAATACACAGAATTAAAACCATCATTTCCATCATTGCCCACTCTAAGCTTGGCATCCCATTTTCTTGTTTCTAAGGTACATAATTACATGAGTAGATTTGTTTGTTTCTAACAGTTGCAGTCTCAGACTCACTTTATCAAGGAAAAAGAATATGTCTTCAGCTAGGCCATAAAATTGATATATTAATGATAAAAAATACTCGCCAAACAATAAAAATAGACTAAATTGTAAAATCGAAAGGGAAAATTCCAGTTTTATATAGGCTACAACAAAAAATTGACTGAACTGGAAATTTAAAAGGGAAAATTCCAGTTTTATATGTTCATACGTGTAGGTACACGAAGATTACTATGGTCCATGATAAGTACTGAACTGATTTCCATTCTGTGCATAGGCATACCTCATCAACTGGGCAAATTATATGTTAAAGACTAAGCCACACCCTTGTGCTTGAGTTGATCTCTACCATAAAAGGATCATGTTTACACTTCTTTATGAATATCCCCATGTTGAATGTGCAACACTGTTTTTATATCATTAGGATGCACGTTTAGTTATCAGAGTGCTATAGTTCATTAATCATATAGTACCCACAGAATAGACCCCTCTTTACCAATTATGAATTCATTCGTTAGTTTCTCCAGAGTGATTTTTTTTATTCTGTTTTGAGCCTTTGATATTAGGGACTGGAGTTGTTACGGCATGGGATTGGAGAGTAGTTTTAGTTGGGTTATGGGACCACTAATATCAATGACACAATTTCCCAAAAATTAGAAATGTGTCAAATTCAAGGTAATTTTGATATTTGCTAGCCTAAACTCTCAACCAAAACAAATACTAGAAGAGTTTTTTAGTACATAAAATTAATGGATTTGAGGGATTCAGTCAAGTTATTCAATCTTGAGCTATAGTATTTATTCAAACACCTTTTCAGTTCATAATAAAAATAACATAAAACTAGACTTACCCATTGTGCGTTCACCAATCTGCTCCAATTTCTCAAAACAATTCGCGCTTCAAGAACCCGAAGTAGGAGACCGAGCAAAATTAAGTTGTCATCATGCTACTCCAGCCATTACTTCAAAACCCTTTTCCTAATCAAATCTCCAATCATCACATCTAGGAATATCTAGACGTACCAACCAATTGATGACAAAGTAAAACATAGTGAGATTAAATGGAAGAATTAAGAACAGAAGAAAAGCTAAAATTTAAAGAGCAAACCCTATAATTCGTGTTTACTAACCAAGGTTTCATCTTTCTTCTTATCCTTGTTCTTCACATCTCTAATCTTCAGAGAAAATCATACACCTATTTTTGTTTTTCTTCTCGGTAAGAATTGTCGTTATTAGGAAACCATCCCTCCTCTTTCTCCCCTATCCAAAAAAAAAAGAAAAAAAAAATCATTGCAACTATAAACAACCAAAGGTCGGCAACTAACCCTTTCACTAATAGTTTAACATCATTTTTCACATCTCTAAATTTGCAGCTCAAGTTTACTTTTCAAGTGCTTAGTCGGTTGGATGTCTGAGTTTTTCTGTTTTACCATGAATTAATATTCGTAAGTCCTCAATATGGTTGCATCTAATGAATATATTAGTTGATTTGGTGCCTAAAATGCAGAGTAAATACTAAGTTAGGACTGTTAATGCAAGTACCTGGAAAAGTTAATGATTTTAAATTGCATGCGTAATCAACATATAGCATCGACAACACATGACCTGTAACATGAACTCTATTCGTGCTTACTGATTTTAGGCATCTCATTTAAAGATTATATGCTCTAACCAATACTCTTTACCTGATTAGATACAACTACAATAAGTGTTTAAATTATAAGGTTTTTACTCT
This sequence comes from Papaver bracteatum, assembly GCA_023529315.1. NCBI lineage: Eukaryota > Viridiplantae > Streptophyta > Magnoliopsida > Ranunculales > Papaveraceae > Papaver > Papaver bracteatum. Next base: position 151,590 of record JAJJWX010002688.1, on the reverse strand, counting down.
ACAGTCGAAAATTATCAAATGGAAGTATACTAATACAGCAATAACCACATCATCCACCTACAATGAGCATCAGTTGTGAGCTCATTAATTTTCCATGTGACTATATGTACTTATGGTCTTTGTGCATTCCCATATTAAGCATGTAAAGAACATCATATCAATGTTACATTCGAGTGCTTATGCTTAATTCATTAGCACTTTCAGTATATGAATATGACAAAGAATCACATGGCGTGATAGAGCAGTGCTACTAAATTATTTTTCTCAATCCTCTTTCCCAGAATCATAAGCTATGATGTGTACTATTTACAGACATGCGAATCTAAGTGAGCTAGATAGAGCTCAGGGTGTGGAGCTCCTGTTGGACTCTCAATAAATGTGATTCTCTGATCATTTTCTGTGTCATATACTTTGACACAGTAAATACAAAGAGAGAGCAAGAAAAAAACCATCCTATTGCATCCAGAATTTTGAAAAACTAAGCATGTGTTTTTAACTACTTAGTTGAACATGGATACTTCCCAAATAATGCCGACCTTATATGCACATCGCATTACATTTATGCATATGAATAAAACAGTGTAATTGAGTGAAGGATCAAACCTTGGAGTAGGAGGTGCAACATTAATAGATCCAGGCTTTCTCCAGTTTCTTTTTCATGTGTTTTGGGATTGCCAACTTCGAGTAAATTTTAATCCAGTTCAGAAACAACCAAAAACAGTAAGTGGATTGTTCATCAAGGATATCGAAGAGTGGCCAATAGCTAACAGTTGATAACAAAACTTGAAACTGAAGAATATTGTAACTTTTCTGGGTTGTACACAGAACGACTATCAAAGGATGTGTTACTTATCATATTATCACACTCATTGGAACTGTCAGAGAAACTATGCAGAGACATGGTAGCTCAAATAGTTAAGAGAATAATTTTTCTGAAGAAGAAAAATAATTAATCAAAAAGCGTTACCTTAACATCTTGATAGGCAGCCTTGCAAGCAAAGATAGTCCCTCTATGTCACCAGTATGTCCACCATGTCACTGTTTGATATGTTGAAGCGTACCTGGAAAATAAAAAACTCGTAGTTTAATTACCTAGGTATCAAAAATATCGAAATTAAAACAGAATGATATAAATCAAAAGTTAATAACTCCAAATAAAGAGTGAAAAAAAAAACATAATGACAAATTCTAACAAACTATATAGGTTTTCTACTGCCATTGCCTAAACCTAAGATCCTAAAATGCAACAATCTTACAAATTTTATTAGAACCCATTTAGAGGAGTAACTCTACAATTAGAAATTACAACTGCAATCCCCTATAAAACATGTGAAGAAGCATAAGGTAGAGGAGTATGAGTAACATCATCTCCAGCAACAGTTGATGGCTGAGACGCCAGTCTGCTACTCTAATACCCAAAATTTGATGGTTTAGTCCCCTAAACAGATGTGCAATTAAATAGAACGGAAAAAATAAATTAATCGGAAGAAGAATACACATGAATACCTTTATATAAAGAGACTGACTTGTTACTTTCAACATCAGAATCAATGTACTCGAGACATACTTATGTATGCAACATCAATTCCAGTATTTGTAATCTGATTCTGAATGTGCACATACCAACTGCAGCAAATGACAAGCTAATATGGACTCTGTCACATAATGGGGTCTTTACTCTAAAATCTGCATATAAGAAGCTGCACGAGCTAAGCCTGGGCAATTTACAAATTTCAGAAAAGATACCAAACTCTATTATTACCTGGAAGCAGTTATGGAATTTGCAAACCTGGCCAAGAGTAAAACACTTCTGGTGGAAATGTATTACTGATTCCCTCCCCACCAAAGTTAGGCTTGCGAGAAATGGCGGTAATACAACTTGTCTTTGTCCTCTATGCAATCAGTTTGATGAATCACTAATGCACATTCTCTTTCAGTGCCCTTTTTCGAGAGCAGTATGGATGCAAATTCCTGGTGCTAATGGTTTCTTATCTAGGAATCACAATGGCATTTCTGACATGTTTGAAAGTTGGATGCTATAGTCTCAGAACCAGCAGAATAACAGTTTTCAGCTCAACACTGCTATGATAGTTTCCTGGTCAATATGGAATGAGAGATGCGAAGTATAGTTTCAAGGCAAAACAGCCGATCCGCTACTGGTGGCAAAAAAGGCTATATCCTTTGCTAATTACATTCATAAGCTTTATTATAGTACCTCAATTGATACCAATTTAGGCACGTCTATTAGAAAGGTGTTACCTAAGTGGAAACCACCAGCTTTCCCTTTCTATGCATTTAACTGTGATTCTTCATATGATGCTAATACAGGACTAACGGGGATTTCCATTGTTGTACGTGATCATGCAGGAAGATGGCAGGGCTGTAAATTCAAATGCTATGCAGGAATAAAAAGTTCGGAACAAGCAGAGTGCCTAGCTTTTTTTGATGCAATTAGATGGGGTGAAGAGCTGCGATATACACACATAGCTTTCCAAACGGATCTGCAAGGAATCGATAGTTATATCAACCATCAAACTCCGGCTATTGCATGGGAGAACGAAGACATTCTGTTGGATGCCATTGATAGCCTAAAGAATATCCCACACTGGGATTCTAAGTCTGTGTCTAGAATCTGTAATAAACCTGCAGACAAATTAGCTAAGTACTGCAGGCGTAATGGTATTACTAGAGAGTGGCTCACTGAGCCTCCTAGAGTTATTGAGAGTCTTCTTATATCAGACTTGGAATCAGTTTTCATAACTTAATAAAACGTTTCTTTGGCATAAAAAAAAAAATATAAACTTTGTCAAATGAGATCTTATACACAGTTTGATGCGAACACAGTCTATGATCACGTTTATTACTTCTTCTTTATGATTAATTAAAGGCTTACGGAGCTTGTTGTATGAATATTGAAAAAAGAAAAGAAAAAAAGAATTACAAACCTAGAATGGATATATGGGAACAGTTGTGCAATAAAGATTCATACATAGGATCTACTCTCTCACTGATATTTTCCAATGAGCAATAAGGATGTTGATCAACTCGATATTCAGCCGGAGGATAAAAAGAATCTATTTTAATTTGATACTTCTCATCTACATAGTTAATAACATGTTCTCAGAGAAATAACTTATTACTCCAGCAGAATACAACGGCATCTAACACCAGAATAAGTTATAACCAAAAAAAAGAAAGAGTACTTTTACACTATTACTATCAATTCTTTTTGTAATTACAACCGATTATTCTAATGACGATGGAATCAATAATTCTCCAATACCCAAACCACCATTTTTCTTTGTTAAGAAGAAGAACAAAGAACAAACCCAAAAATCCAACTCCATACCCCAAAACGATAACAAGGTAAAATAATAGTCTTTCATTTGAATTCTCTTGAAAATCTTCGTCGACTTCTATGGTAGGGTTATTATTACCAGCACCATTATGGCCACCCTTGCAAACTCTATCTATTGGGAATCCGCACAATAAATCGTTCCCAAGAAAAGCTGAACCATCCCAACTCAAAGTCTCAAAGTGACCTCCTCTTGGAATCTTGCCAGTTAATTTGTTGTAAGATAGATCCAGAAATCCAAGAGAGTCTATTGATGTCAAAGATTGCGGGATATGTCCGGACAATCTATTGAAACTTAAATCCAGGGATTCTAAACCAGACATATTTCCGAAATTCGTAGGGATATTACCAGAGAAATGATTATGGGATAAATTAAGCATATAAAGTCCTTTTAATAAACTTATTTCTTTCGGAATGTTTCCATCAAGATTGTTGGACGACAGATCGATTGCTGAGGTATAGCTGAAAAGTAACACAATCCCGATGTCGTTACCTTTGATCGCCATATTCAATCGTACTTCCCCCAAGTCATAACTAGAAATCGTGAGTGTGTCATTAAGTCTACTTGTTAGCTTCTTCAGGTTCCCAATGCTGCTAGGAATTTGACTTGTGAGATTATTTTGTGATAAATCCAAAATACGGAGCTGACACAAATGTTTAATCTTCTCGGGGATTGACCCGTTGAACTTGTTAGACTTTAAAGATAGGATCTGAAGGTTACGTAGAGAAGAAATCTCAGTGGGTATATTTCCTTCGAACTTGTTATTGGGTAACTGGAGTACTTTCAAGTATTGAAGCTTACCGATGGACTTAGGAATAGTACCGCTGAGATGGTTGTCATTTAATAAAAGATATTTCAATTGTTGAGCTGTTTCAATCTCATATGAAATACTTCCAGTGAGATTGTTGTTGCCAAGATTCATATATGTAAGATTGGTACAGTGCCATATACTAGTGGGTATTATCCCAGAAAAAGAGTTGTTATCCAAAGCTAATAAACTCAAGTGGTTTAGTTTGTTCAAATCTATAGGTAATGACCCAGTTAATTGGTTGTTAAAAAGGGTTAGCTCTCTCAAATTTTTGAAGTTACTTAAAGAAGCTGGGATTCCACCGGTGAGCTTGTTCTGACTCAAATACAGAAATTCCAATTGTGTTAAATTTTTGATTTCCATCGGAAACGAACCAGTTAATTGATTTTGAAAAAGACATAACACTGTCAAATTTCTCAAATTACCCACAGAAGCAGGGATTGAACCAGTGAGTTTGTTCATGGACAGATGCAAGGAAGTTAGAGAACTTAGGTTTCCGATATCTGGAGGGATGGCACCAGTGAGCTTGTTCTGGGACATTAGTATGGTATCTAAAGACCTTAGCTTTCCAATATCTCGAGGAATGATGCCAGAAAGTTTGTTATCAAATAGGAAAAGAGTTCTCAGGCGAGTCAAATTGGTAATAGAAATGGGGATTGAACCACTGAGATTGTTTTTATACAATTCCAAAAGGGTAAGAGAACTCAGCCTTCCGATATCTTGAGGAATAGCACCGGAGATTTGATTTTGATTAATTGATAAAATGCTCAAGTTAGTCAGATTGGTTATAGAAGTAGGCATTGAACCAGACAGATTGTTCTCGTTCAACCTTATACCGAAGAGAGAATGTAGATTGCCAATATTCCGAGGGATGGATCCACTAATTTGATTTTGAGAAAGATCCAAATATCTTAGACTTGTAAGAAAGACAATTTCTAGTGGAATATGTCCAGAAAAATTATTGGAGTGAAAACTAAGATGAGTGAGTTTTGTAAGATTACTGATCTGGGACGGAATGGCTCCGAAGAGTTTGTTCAGGCTCACGTCAAGACTAACCAAGTTTGAGAAAGATGAAAAGTTGAAATTATGGAGCGTACCTCGTAAACCCAAACCGGTTACATTCAGTTCAGCAACACTGCCCTCGATGTTACAATGGATTCCATACCACTCGCATGGACTTGTTGTGCTCGCAGTAGAATTCATCTTCCAAGAAGTGAGAAGAGAATGATTTTGATTTATAAGGCTTGATTTCCATTTCAAAAGACCAGCTACTTCTTGTTCAACTAATTGTATTTTGTGAGATAAAGAAATAAAAGAATCAGAAGCAGAAGCAAAGAAAAATACATTGAAAGATGGAACCAATAGTAATATTGCAAGAACTAACAACGCAGCAACGGCAATGTTTACTTGTCGTAACATTTTCAAAATATCAGACGACCAACAGTTCTAATTTTAGAGTTCTGATTATGTGATTATGTAACCAACAGGTGTTATATAATGTCATTTCTTTTTGTTTGTTGTTGCTATCAGAAACTTACTATCAACTTGAGGATGGACTTTCTTCTGTCCTTCCCCTTAAATATCTTGCTTCTTTTCTGCCCATTCACACTTTAACAAGAGATAAAAGTTTTATGATCACACTTGCAATTTTTCTTTTTCTTGACTATGATACCAATTAAGTGGCTAATAGGTGTAGGTTGAAAGCTGAGCCCAAGAAATTTTCCCACCAACGAACGGAGAAAAAACCTCAACCAAGATGTACCTAATTTATTTCCTCGTATATGGTCAAATTTGTCGATTGATAAAATTCAAACACGTCATCTAAGAATGCACCTACACATTTCTTATCGTATGGGTCAATTCTGTAGATCTCTAACTTCAAACCTGAAATCTCTCATGCCCCAGACTATGAGAGACACGTAAAGCTGGTTTGCGATAATGTTTAGTCTTGACATGATTTGAAGTTAGCATACAAGTCACTAATTGTAATTAATGTAGTGTGATTTGTGGATACAAAATACTGCACACTCATTTTACGTGTGAAGTAACTACATATACATTGAGAGAAAAAGGACGCGTATGTTACATTCAAGATGACGAACCAGATGCCGTAGCTGAGTCACGAGTAAACTGGGAAAAAAAACGATGCGATAGTAAAGAAATCGTGCGACAATGATAAACTTCTGTGTGACATTGACACACGTCAGATCCGAAATTAGGGGCTTTATTAGCTGCCATCTACTATGTAAACTCCTATATAAATGGTAGAGCGCTTTTGTAAGAGAGGAGAGATCTTATTGGAGTGAGCTTAGAGAAGAAATATACCAGACGCAAATATATCAGATGACCTTCGTCCAGAGGTTGTTTTAGGCATTTAATACAACAACCCTTCTATTTTGATTTATTCTTCCTTTGTCCTAGAAAGACCTGTGAGGGAAAAATATCTACTCGCTACGTGGCACAAGATTAGAAGACGAAGTATCCTACTACGATACATCCTACTACGCAATGTATACCGAACCACTTAGTTTTATCCTATCTAGTCATCCCTAAGGGCATATATGTAATTTAATGTAACCACCTACCCTATAAAATAGAAAGAGAAATAGGTTAGTGGGGATGGTTGGATATCCAAGTCTGCCCCCTCTCTCTCATCTGGCCTCCATAGGTCTTCTTCCTCCTTAGAGCTCCATGAGAGCCTCCTCTAATGGAGATCTTGTAAACACTTCATATCATAGTGATAACCCGTGGATGTAGGTCACCATTGACCGAACCACGTAAAAGATCTGTCTCCTTTTACTTACATGTTCTTTTATCTTCTTATATGTATGTTTGATGTGTGTTTTGATGGTTAAGATCATCTTTGGGGTAGCTGCAGAAAATATGCAGCTACATTTTGGCGCTAGAAACAGGGACCAGTGCGATGGCCAATCTCTGTGAAGATCAATACTTCACTACCAGCAAGTTTTGGAACAGATCCAGTGAAGATCTAGTTGAAACCAAATTTTGGGCTACTGAATAGCTCGTGATCGTCCAAACGAGGCCTAAGAAAAAGCTTAAGAAAAAGAAATAGAAGAAAAGAGTTTCTCTACAGCAAAGAAGATGAAGAAAAACTTCATCAAATACTGAAATCAGCAGATTCATCATCAACAACCAATTGGGAATCAAAAATTCTTTTTCCTATCTCTTATATTTTTCTTATTATAACAGATCTGCAAGTTTTGAGAAAAATCTCTCTTACAAATTTAATTTTGATTATTAGAAAAATCTGAAATTTCTTTCAAAATCTTTGTTAAAAACAAGTTTTGTCTATAGATCTATGATTACTAATCCATGATTTACAAACCCATATAGGGATTCTCTATGAAAAACAAAAAATTATTGATTTTATCCTGATTTAGTTTTCCCCTGTGAATGAAATTGCATGAACAGTTGATAATGCATCTCGTACTTCATACGATATATAAGAATTATCATGGGTTTACATTAACTAATCACCCACATGATTTATTTCTTGCAGCTGTTGATGGTGGTCTTTAGTTTAGGGTTAAAATCGTAAAACGCTAAACCCTAGCAGACATTTAAAATAAGCATTTACTAAGCGCTTTAATAAAAGCTATGAATATGTCCCTAATAATTATCAGGGTATATTTTTTCAAATTAGGGTTACGACAAACCAAACCCTAATCCCCCGCGTGCCAATGGCAAATTATGCCAGCCACGCCTAGCCCAAGCTAGCCGCGCCATGCCAATCGCACCGTGTCATGGCCCTAGCTATGCTAGCCTATCTCGTGTGCCAATGGAAAATCATGCCATCCACACCCTACCGCGCCAAATCATGCCGAACATGCTAGCCGCACCCCGCGTGCCAATGGAAAATCATGCCAGCCATGCCTAGCCCAAGCTAGCTGTGCCACGCCAATCGCACCGTGCCATGTCCCTAGTTATGCTAGCCACATCTCGTGTGCCAATGGTAAATCATACCATCCACACCCTACCTCTCCAAAGCATGCCAACCATGGTAGCCGCACCCCGCGTGCCAATGGCAAATCATGCCAGCCACGCCCATCCCAAGCTAGCCGCGCCATGCCAATCGCACCGTGCCATGGCCCTAGCCATGCTAGCCGCATCTCGTGTGCAAATGGCAAATCATGCCAGCCACACCCTACCGCGCCAAATCATGCCAACCATGCTAGGAGCACCCCGTGTGCCAATGACAAATCATGCCAGCCATGCCCAGCCTATATCCTTACGCGGGAATATTTAGGTTTTGAACTCGTTCGGGAGGGAAAAACATCCCGAAAGAAAAACTCAGAAAGATTTCATGATGGAGGGCCAGGCTATCATGGCATGCCTTGGCGTATCTAGGTTGGCGTGGCATGGTTTGGAATATGGGGCCAAAGGTTCTCCATGGGTGAATGGCGTGGCTAAGGCCAAGGCATGACGCGACTAGATCGGGCTAGGTGTGGCTGGCATGATTTGCCATTGGCACACAAGACGTGGATAGCATGGATAAGGCCATGGCATGGTGTGATTGGCATGGCGTGACTAGCTTTGGCTAGGCGTGGCTGGCATGATTTGCCATTGGCACACGAGATACAACTAGCATAGCTAGAGCCATAGCATGGTGCAATTGGCATGGCGCGAGCCGAACTTGTACAGATTGATCTCTCGAACCTAAAAGTACTCAACGTGAAGAACATTTGTTTAGGGTTTAAACCAGTTTCTTACTCACCTACCGAATTTTCCGAAACCGGCAGAAGCTATTTTCACCCATAAACAGTAACTATACTGCTAATCGATGAAAGAAGAAACTACATTGGAATCGAAACGACAACATCAAAACACCACGAGAGCTTCAAAGCTGCATCGTGCTGGTCAATTGAAATCGATCACCAGCTCTTATCGTCCGAACTCAAATCGGACTGATTCACAATCCATATTACCATCAGTATAATAGCTGCTAACCATCAACATCTTAGCCTGATTGGGCTTCTTTTCTTCACGATATCTTCATGCTGCTATGCATAGCACCGAACGAGCATATCGTGGGTACTAATATAATTGGTTTGTTATTGCAGAAAAATAATAGTGAACGAAATCATCTCGTAATCACTAGCTCGTGTTCAAACCAACTCATGGAGACACCACCGATACAATCAGACGAGCGAACTCTGGTCAACTCATGGAGAAGTACCAGCACGATGAGAGCCAGTTAGAGCATGATCTTGGACTAACCAAATCATCGGTCTAGGAGTACGAACTCGGACTGTACCTTTACAATGGACAAGAGCACATAGAATGACACAACATATTAGCCTGACTTGAGGCTTAGTTTTTCAATATCTCTTCTTACTTTCTTACATAGCAATTGTAGAACAAATATCGTGCTTGCTTAATTTAGTTGTTGTTATAGAAAAATGATAATGAGTGAAGTCACATCGGAGCAGCAATCTCGGACAGATGCTGATGATTCGATCGGACATGAAACTCTCATCAACCCCTGAAGAAACAACCAACATGAGGGGAGCTACCAGAGTGTGAACTCGGACTCGCCAAGCCATCAAACTGGTGTCTTACATCTTCGAGCAATCAATAGGGCAATTAGAGCATGAACTCAGATGCCTCAATTTCTTACCCTGACTTGGGATTCCCTCTTCATACTTTCTTACATAGTAGTAGCTAAACGAGTCTACACAAATGATTACTCACCTGACTGAGTTTTTGTTACAGAAATACGATGACGGACAAGTCACATCGTGACATCTATATATCTGACTCAATAGTTCACCTCCGAGCATCAAGCTCGAACAGACAAGCAACAGACAACCAGAGCATGAACTCGGATAACAACGACGATGGATGAAAGCCAACTAGAGCATGAACTCGGACTGACTAGTCCACCAGAAATTAGCCAACACGAGATGAGAAACTAATCATGTAGGTACAGAAAAATACTCCTCCACGTGTCCGAGGTGGATTGAGCGAGAATATAAAGAAGATCTTCTAGAAAGATATCATTCACCACTCCCAAAGAAGGGTAAGCGAATAGTCAAATCAAGTGTCAGACCTGCAACGAGATAGCACTAACTTGCTCGGAAAGATACCTAGCGAAGTAAATAAGAAGTGCGAGATACGATTTGTTGTCCAAGAAATAGTGAAACTCCCGAAGTACATTGGGCGAGATACAACTTGTTGTCCAAGAAATAATGAAACTCCCGAAGTACATTGGGCGAAGTACGACTTGTTGTCCAAGAAACAGTGAAACTCCCGAAGTACATTGGGCTAAGTATGGATTGTTGTGCAAGAAATAGGACAGATGTCCCTGACCGGAGCCAATATTTAAGGCGTAAAGGAAGCATAAAGTTGCTTTGAACGAAGTAAAAAGTGTATTTCCGAGATAAATCGGGTTGTATCCCACTATGTAATTTCCCCTTATAAAAGGAGGACTTAACCTTCCTTGAAGGGGGTTGGATCTGGAGAGAAGGGAGAGAGAGGATACTTGTGAGAGAGCGATTTTTTCTTGAAAGTGTTCTTGAGCGGAATGTAACTTAGATACTAAAAGATTCAATAAATAAAGATCTGTTGGAAGAATTATACTTGCTTAACTTCATATTAGTAAAATTAGAAAGAGGGTGTAACTATGGATTTTCCGTAGTTACATTTTGGCACCGAGAAACAGGGATCTTAAGTTGAGATTTCAATCTCACTTGAGATAGTTTGAGATATTTGTTGTTATATAAGTCATTAAGTGAGTTAAGGGTCAAAAAGTGGTAGCTAAGAAAGCATAGAAATCTTGAAAGAGGAAGAGTAGATCTTGAAAGTGGTAGATCTGAAACCTGCTAACCGGAAGGTAAACAAACTAGATCTGGTCAAAGGCCGGTGAATCGGAAAAAGAAAGTTTAACAGAGCATCCATGGCAAGAGTACCGGAAAGAGCACGACACCTCATCGCATCCAGGAGAAGCTTGCGCCTAGAAGGAATAGGAGGAAGGATGGAGAGGGGCGAAACATCGAATATAGGAGAGAGACAAAGTGGAATCCAGCAGGAAGGGGACGAACGTTATCGAGAAGGATCAATTCACACCGCTAATACGGAAACGGAGGAGGAAGAAGAACCCGTTCAAGGGAACGGATAGGAGGATGCCGGTGAAGAAAATATTAAATTAGAACAGTTCAGAGAAGTGTTGCATTTGGAAATAGAAAGACATAGAGCCGTAATGGAGCAAAGATCCGTAATCATGAGGCAGAATGCGATCTTGGTGCAGCAAAATAACCACCTTAATGAAGAAAGGACTATTCGAGATGTGCGAGATGAATCCGATGCAGGGGAAAACCTAACCCAAGGGGGGGAGATACCACAGGATGAGCAGGAAGGAGAAAGGGGAGAACGGAGGAAGAGGCGTCGAAGATACAAGAGTGAAGAAAGGTTGCTTAGAAGAGCTTTGGAGGAAACTAGGTGGGAAGACCAAAGGCGGCGGTTTGAGGAAGAAAGAACTCGATAAAGGGAGAGGCTTCAGCAAGAGGAAAGGCGAAGAGAAGACGAAATAACGCAAAGGGAGGAAAGAGCTCGGGAAGAACAAAGACAACGTGAACATCAATGGCAATAGGAAGAGAGGAAATACGCAGAAGAGGAGGAAGAGAGACTTCGAAAAGAAAGGAGAGGACACGAGGAAGAAAGGGGAGAATATGATGATGAGAGAGATAGAAGGAGGAGAAAGCGAAGGTGAGATGGAGGAACACACGTAGTCAGTCAAACAGTCATGAATGAAATACAGGAGATTAAAGCGTTACTCAACCATCCACGAAGAGGAGGAAGAGTGCAGTTGGCAGAGGCAATTGTGGAGGCTGACAAATCACCATTCTCGCGCGAATTGCTGGGGGGAAGAATCCTAGGAAGGTGTTCACTGCCAACCTTCGGAAGTATTTTCGACGGAACATGAAATGTTGTACAACACCTAAAGAAGTACACCCTTTTGCTAATGAAGTGGGCGAGGTACAAAACGGTACTGTGCCAATATTTTCCAGCTAGCTTAACCAGGGAAGCCTCAAAATGGTTTGAAGGGTTAGCGGAAGGTTCAATTTCCCCGTTCAAAGATTTATAAAGAATATTCTTGACAACTTACATAAGCAATAATATGTTGAGACCAGGGATAGAAACCTTGTTCAATTTAAGGAGGAAGCCGGGCGAAAATCTGCGAAGTCTAATTACGAGATGGATAACGCTATGCAGTGAACTCGCAGGGAGAGTAGATGAGAGGAATTTCATCATGGCTTTCGTTAACCCGTTAATACCAACCGACCTATTGCGCACGCAGCTCTTCGTAATTCGCAACACAATATCAATGAGTGAACTCCGAGAATATCATGAGGAGTACGTGGCGTTGGAATAAAAACAAAGGGAGGCTATTGAGGCGAATCCGATTCAATCCAAGGAAGGGAACTCGCGTCTGCTCCCGAGAATAGCAAACGTAATAGAGGATAACACGAAATATGTGGAAGCAGAACCGCTAGCAACAATCCCCGCAAAGTTGGTAGCAGTTTCCAGTGGAGACCAAGAATGTATAGATCAACATCCGAGGTATATCGATCCCAGACCTCGGAACTATGAGTCCCGAGGTGATAATCCGAGAAATATGAGAAGATATAATCCAGGACAGCAATACGGAGGAAGGAGGCCAAAGTTCGAAGACGTAGTGTTCCCTGAACTTAACACCACAGTCGAGAAGATATGGGAGTCAATTGTTCTAACAGAAGAAATTCCACCACCGGAGAATTTCGGGGTGGAAACCTATTCGAGTGCAAGAAATAATGACTTTTGCAAGTATCATTGTTTTCACGGACACCGCAAGGAAGATTGCAGAAACATCCGACGGATAATACTTCGTCTAATTGAGAAAGGGAAACTCAAACATTTCTTGGCAGATTCAGGACCATTACCACCTCCACCACCTCGGAAAGGTGATCAGAAGCAAACAAAAGTGTACAAAATAGAAATCGATAGAGGGACCCAGAGGTTAAATTGCAACACCATTATTCATTATGCGAAGAATATACGTAACTTTCATGATAATATGTTAGAGGGACCCAAAATCGAAACAAAAGGGTTCATAAGCGGGATTTTGAAGGAAATGAGATATACAACATCGCAAAGAAATAGCCATTAGAAGAATTGCAGAAGAGGATTATTTCTTTCTCGGCAGCAGACGCCCCAGAAGGAGGAGCTTCGCACACAGATCCTTTGGTGATCACCTTGAACTTCGGGGAACACACAAAGTGGGAAGAAAATCTCACGAGAAAAAAGAAAATATGGGCAATAAACAGGATATTGGTGGACACGGGCATCTCGGTGGATATACTCTTTTATCACGCATTTAAAACGATGGGATACCGATATTCGGACCTAGTGTCGTCGACTTATAATATCTATGGGTTTAACGGAGTGGCATCAAAGCCGAGAGGGGAATTAGTCGTGAAAATCTTAGCAGGGGAACTAGAAACCGAGGTAACAGTATGTGTGGTAGATGTGGAGTCCCCTTACAACGCTCTGATTGGGCGGCCATGGATACATGGAATCAAGGGAATAGCATCCACTTACCACCAAGCTATCCGATTTCCAATGCCAAGCGGAATCGGCGAGATAATGGGAGACCAGAAGGTAGCCAGAGAGTGCAATGATGAAGATGTGCATAACTATGACAAGAAAATAAGGCGAAGGAAGGAACAAAAGAAGAGAGTACAAAAATCAAAGAGGGAAGAAGCATTAATGGTATATATGCTGAAAGCGAAAGAAGGGTGGGATATTCCAAGCGAAATTCCAGAAGATAAAAATAATCCTTTATAGCAATTATAGGAACCATCCTCGCTCGGAGAACCGATCATAAACTTCGCAGCAGTATAACCCACACAAGAAATAAACTTGGGTAGCGAAGACGAGGCCAAAGTAGTAAGGATTGGGACAAAGATGGAGGCGGACGAAGAAAGGAGGTTTATAAGGCTATTAAAAGAGTACATTGATATATTTGCATGGGGCATGAACGAGATGCCTGGGATAGACCCCAAAGTCGCTTGTCACAGGCTGGATTTAAACCTAGCAATTAAACCAATAAGGCAACGAATACGAAAGTTAACAACTGCTTACCATGAGCAGATAGAGCAAGAATTAAAGAAAATGTTGGACTCGGGAATAATCAGACCTGCGAAGTATCCAACATGGATATCCAACATGGTGATTGTACCAAAAAAGACCACAAGAATAAGAATATATATAGATTTTAGTGACCTGAATACGGCTTCTCCGAAGGATAGCTTCCCGTTACCCAATATACCGCAAATGGTGGAGTCTGCATCCGGGTACAAGCGGCTGACATTAATGGACGGTTATTACGGATACAATCAGATACCACTAGCGGAGGAAGAACAAGAGCACACGGCTTTCTTCGCCCCAAGAGTGTTGTATTGCTATACAAGAATGCCATTTGGCCTGAAGAACTCGGGGGAAACCTATCAGTAGATGGTCGAGAAGATTTTTGCTAAATGGGTGCACAATAAAATGGAAGTCTATGTCGATGACATTCTGGTAAAGACTAAGGAGTCAGGGGATCACGTTGAGGATTTGAAAGAAATCTTCAAACAGATGAGGATGTACAAAATGAAAATAAATCCCCCGAAGGGTATATTTGGAGTAGAATCAGCGAAGTTTCTGGGGCATATCATGTCCGAGAAAGGGATTGAAGTGGATCCGGTCAAGGTTCAAGCCATACTGGACATGCCATCACCAGCAACGGTGAAAGACGTGCAAAAGCTAAATGGGCAGTTGGCAGCTTTGGGAAGATTCATTTCCAAATCTTCGGATAGATGCAAAAACTTCTTCGACATCTTGAAGAAATGAGCAAAATTCTAGTGGACACAAGAGTGTGAACAAGCATTGAAAAATATAAAATAGTATCTAATCAACTTATCAATTCTTAAGAAGCCCAAACCTGATGAAGAAATGCTGATTTGCCTCGCAGCTACGCCGAATGCAATAAGTTCGGTATTACTTCGGACAGATGAGGGCGTCGAAAAGCCAATCTTTTACGTCAGCAAGAGTCTAAATTCCTCTGAAAAGAATTACCCGAAGATAGAAAAGCTAATTCTAGCACTGGTATATTCGTCAGAAAAGTTAAGAACCTATTTTCAGACTCACAAGATAAAGGTCCTAACAAGAATCCCGATAGAGTCAACTTTAAAGAATAGTTGAAAGGTGGAATACCCGAATTGATTAATTCAGTTTAAAATACGAGGTCCAGACTTTGACAAAGTCACACGTTGTCGCAGAATTCCTGGCCGAGTTTCCGATAGAGGAAGATGAAGGAGTAGAAGAGATGTTAGACATAGATGAAGAGCATCCGGATCCTACGGATATACTGAAAGAAGATTATCCAAGGAGATGAGAAATATTTGTGGACGGATCATCCAACAGCGTCGGAGGAGGAATGGGAATAGTATTTACTTCTCCAAAATGAGCGAGGATGGTGTTTTGCTTTCGATTGGAATATAAAGATACTAACAACGAAACGGAATATGAAGCAGTCATACAAGACCTAAGGCTAGCCATCGAGATGAAGCTAGAAGAAATAAGAATAACCAGCGATTCTCAATTGGTGGTCAGACAGATAGAAGGAAGGTATCAGGCAAATGATGCTGTGATGAACCGATATTTACAGCTCGTGAAAGAGTATTCAAAGAAAATACCAAATATAATATGGAGACAAGTAAGCAGAGATAATAATAGACATGAAGATGCCTTGGATTTCATCGCATTAATGGTCGAAGACATTTCGGTGAAGTATATCCGAATTGAAAGATTAATGCATCCCTCGGTAACCAACGAGTTGGAAGATGAGAAAATCATAATGGTAATAGAGGATAGCATATCTAACGAATTGGGAGAAGATGACTGGAGGACACCTATTCACAAGTACCTCGAAAATGGAGAACTACCTCGGGACAGATTTGAGGAACACAAGATCAAGGGGAGGTCTACAAACTATGAATTAAGAGAAGGAATCCTATATCGGAGATCATTCCTAGGACCACTGCTGCAATGCTTGTCACAAGAATAGGGGGTGCAAATCATGAAGGCGATACATTACGGTGACGCTAGAAATCACAGAGGAACTAGATCATTGGCTTACAAAACTAAAACACAAGGATACTTCTGTCCAAGCATGCATAAAGACGCAAAAGGTGTAGCAATGAGGTGTGAAGCCTGTCAAAGATTCGGAAAACGTATACACGCACCCTCTATGAACTTGAATTTTGTACTAAGTGTGTGGCCATTTTCCATATGGGGAATAGATATCGTGGGACCGTTTATCGCTGGAACCTTGCAGCGAAAGTACCTGATAGTGGCAACAGACTACTTCACGAAGTGGGTTGAAGCCAAACCAGTAAAGAATACGCGAGATGGAGACATATACGATTTTATATTTGAACACATCATATGAAGATTCGGAATTCCACTGCAGATATTCTCATATAACGGAATGCAATTCGAGGGAGAGAACGTGAAAATGTTATTTAGCACTTTTAAAATACAAACCGCAAAGTCAACTCCGCTATACCCGCAGAGTAATGGATAAGCTGAAGCAACAAACAAGACAATTGCATCCACTTTAAAAAAGAAACTAGACGGGCATCTCCATAATTGGTGCGAAGAAGTCCCGAAGGTGATATGGTCATACAGAACCACCAGACGAGAGGCAACATGGATGTCACCTTTATGATTGGCATATGGAGTAGAGGCGGTTCTGCCTACTGAGATCATGTTCCTCACTACAAAACGAGAAGCCTGGAAAAAGGGTCTAAACTCGGACATGATCTTAGCAAAATGAGATGACTTGGAGGAAAACAGGGAGATTGCTCTACAACACATGACGAACTATCACCGGAGGCTGTCTCGCGAGTACAATAAGAAAGTGAAAGAAAGGAGTTTCGTTCCGGGGGAACTTGTTCTGCGAGAAATACCACCCTATCAAAGGGGATCCGGAGGAAAGCTGGAACCTACGTGGGAAGGACCTTTCATCGTGAAAAGGAGGGTAGGAAATGGAGCGTATGAACTCGCGGATTGCGAAGGAAATGACAAAGATAGCAACGGAGACATCATATATGGCGAACCAGAAATGCAAGGTCGAAGGATAGACCACCCATGGAATCCAATTTACATCAAGAAGTATTATCCTTAAAAGGCAGCGACTCGTAGAGAGTTGTTCAAAAAATGTATGTGTTATTTTGTGAACAAACAAAAAATGGAATGAAACATCTATCGAGCATAAATAAAAGATCAGCCACAATAAAGCAAAGAACAAGGAGTGAATTCAAAATATACATGCATACAAGGGCAAAAGGTTGGACCTCATTAGGAGGCAGCTTAAGACCCACACAAGATGAAGAAAAGGCCATCGTAAGTCCTTAATAAAACCTCTACATAGGGAGGCTGAGACCTCGTGGCGTGCAACCTAGTTCACAAAAAGTGCAAGAGGCAAATGTAGGACCTAACGCGCGTTACGAGATAATCTCGGGATATGGCTAACAACCATCATCTAGGGGCAAGAAGTAATACCCATCCGCTGGGGGCCCCAATTGGGTAACCACTCGGTAAGTGTTGTAAGAACGAGCCAGTAGAGAAGAAGATGGCCTGGTGTAGTTCTTCCGATCGGTCCCAAAACCACCCCAACTAGGGTGTGACTTCGTAACCAGGAGCCACATCGGCGAAAGGTCACGAGGTCACGAAATAACTGATACCTAAGCCCAAAAGCACGGGGGTACTCAGAGGGGAAGGGACGGCACCCTCCTTTAGGGAGCTGAGTGACCACAAAATTCGGCAATGTTACGGGGCTGGTACTCACGGGAGTAGGTAGGCCTGTGATATTGTTGCATAATAAGACCTCAATGAGCGATATAAGGCGAGGTTGATGGATCTTTACTTCGCAAAGGTAAAGAGCGCCTGAGACTTCGCCGAAAAGCCCAGACCAACGGGGCGGGGAATAATAAGACCTTAACTAGGAGGCAAGATAAGACCCCGAACTGATGAGAGAGATGTGAGGCAAGACATGAGACCTGAGGCAAAAAGAAAGGAAGGATTCAAAATCAAATCAAGAGGCAAGTGCATCATAAGACTTGATCACAAGCCTTTCATCTTTGCAAGCCAAAGATTAATCTATCAAAAGGCTCTATCTCGTGATGATAAGTCACACCAATCCTAAAAAACACTTCTCGAAATGCATAAGAAATACTCGCAACTGAAATATTACAAATGATAATATATACATTAACTTAATTATGTTATGAATTGAAGCGAGGTAATAAAATGCGAGATAGATCCTAGATGGACGGATAAGGCAATGAAGGCGTAAAGTATGCTACATAAATCCACGAAAGAATAAGAGGCAAGAAGATACTTTAAATACGGTGTTATTCTCTCGAGCATTTATTTCGCAATAAGGAAAAGGAGAAATTACTTCGGAAACAACCAAAGAACAAGAGGAAAGTATATACTTTAAGTAAATTTATTATTCTTTGATTATTTCTGTCACGAAGTATATACTTGGTAAAACGGACTGATTCCGAGATACCAGGATGAAGCAGCTATTAACAGACATGCAGGGAAAAGTAAGAAAATGAAACTAAGCAAAAAGCTGATATACTAAGGCAAAGCAAAATAAGAACAGAAATTGTCATGCCCCCAAGATTGGGAGTTCCCAGATAAAATGTTGAAATATGAAGAGTTAAAGTATCAAGCGGAACATCAAAAGAGTAATCAAGGGTTTTTGGCTTCTTCTTCATCAAAACCACCACCGGACCCTCCTCCAACACCTGCACTAGCCCCAGCATTGTTGGTACCTCCTATGTTTTGAGGAACCTCATGGTGAGGTCCCCCAATGTCTTCATCGGTCTCGGTATCTTCACTCTCAGCTTCGGCGTTGAAAACAAGATCGTCATCGGAGAAGATCTCGAGGTTCATGTCAGGAACAGCGATGCCATGGGAATCACAAAGCTCGGAGATGAATTTCACCTTTTCCTCTTGGGCGTTTCTGCGAGTAAACTTCGCAATTTTCTTGTAGTCCTTCTCCATCTGGTCACAATCCTCTTGCAAAGATGAAAGGCTTTCTCTCAGTCCGGACACTTCCTTGGCCAAACCATCCCTCTGGCGAGACAAGTGCAGAATCTGACTCTTCAAACTCTCATCGGATTCTGCAAGAATAACAGCGTAATGAGAAACATGAACGACATAGAAAAGTACGAAACATAATAATAACACCTAGAGCTACCTTCTTTCTGCGAAATAACAGAATTTAAAGTTTTCTGAACGTCGAGGTTAAAGTGATCAAGTCTTGATATCTCTGACTCAAGAAAGTTGTGAAATTCAAGAGACGATTTGTCCATGTCTTCACCGTGACCAGACACGGGTTTATCATCATCAGGAGACCCTATAACAAGTTTACCACTTCTCGGAGGAACAACAAGTTTCTTCTTCGCGGGAGGAATAGGAGCTGCCTTTTTACCCTGGAATTTCTCCAAACGAGCCAGGACAGAGGACATGTCTTTATTTAACTTACTATTTTCATTCCTTAACCCAGTATTCTCAGCCTTCGACTTGTCATGTTTGAGTTTTAGCTCGGAAAGCTCATTCATGAGCTTACGAAGTTCAACTTCGGATTTATCCTTCCTTTTAATTATTCTATCTTTGTCCTCCTCAAGACGCTTAATCTGATCCATAGATGAGGAGAGTAGGTTACGGGAAGTAGTGAGGGAATTATTGACTCGTTGAAGTTCAAATTTCAAATGCTCGTTCTCTTCGTGAAGATGGAAATTCAACTCTTCATTGTTAGCGGACTCATTAGCTAAACGATCAGCCAGGGAATAAGACGTCGTCAGCTTTTCGCTCAAAATCTCATTCTCAGATAGATAACAATTGATCTTGGATAAGAGGTTCGCTTGTTCGGATTGGAAGTCATCCACGATCGACTTGGATTTTTCGAAACTCATATGATACTTCGCGGAACGGGCTTGACGAAAATAACAGAATAGTAAAGACAGGGACGAAATAGGAGTAAAAACCGAGGAGAGGTTAAACTTACTGCTGAGTTCCGAAATCCTCTGATATTTATTGACGGAACGTTCTTTCTCGTCAGCGAGATCATTCTTAAGATCCTTGATACGTTCCTGGGCGGTCCTCATATTTTCGCGAGAAATCTTCATCTCCACAAGTTGAGCCATGTGACGATTGAATTCCTGCGAAATATCCGAAGTAAGATAGGGATTTATATACAAAATACATAAGGAGTTGATAGCACCAACCAGGGCCATACTAGCAGCATGCTGATTGGTGGAGAGGTTTAATGAAGCATTCTGCATAAAGGACTGATCTTGATCCATGAAAGTGTCACTGCTGAGCGATATCACTGACTCCATAGCTGCGGATCTCATGGAGGGCGCATTCCGAGTTAAAGTAAAAGCATTTCTCAAGAATCCCAAATCGGGGATGTAGGCCGAATCCTCCACCTCGAAGACCTTCCGAGCCTTGGCGTCAGAAGGACCAGAAGATGATTTAACCTGGGAGTCATCCACAGTAATGTGAGGAGTTGGCATCAGGATTTTTGGGGGAGGAATGGACTCGCGAAGCACTTCAGAATCTCCCTTGGTAGAAGGAGAAAGAGACACTGCGAGTTTCTTGGATGGAGGTATGCGGGTGAGTTCCCCCATGTCTAAGACTCAACGCCGTTTGGGAGGCTCATTGACAGGAACGGATTGAGAGGGAACCTGATAATGAGGAGTTAGTGTTTCGAATCATATGAAGACTAAGTCAGTGAGGAAAAATTGTTGTTACGAAATAAGTATGATGGCGAAGTACCTTAGCAGCATCAGCAGCGGAAGGGGTCTCCCTATGATCTCGCATCTTGGAAATACGAGGAGAAGCAATGGGTGGCTCTACGAACTCCTCCTCCTAAAAAGCGTTAAAAGTTAGATCCCGAAAATAAAATAAAATTCACCAAAATCGAAATAGGAAATAGGATACTTGATCAGGAACAGGAGATCCAGCAGTGGATTTCTTGGCAGAAGATGATCTGTCCTTGATCAATCTAGGAGTGGGCCGTGTATACTAAAAAAAAACAACAAAAAACAAGAAGTTCGGACGGAGAAATAAAAGGTAAACAGAGAAATTCTAGCGAGCTTACATCGGAGGAAATGAAAAATAAAACAGAGAAAGTCTAGCAAGCTTACATTGGAGGGTCTCTCGGACCAGCAGAACTTCCAAGGCTCGTAGGCAGCGAGACGAGCATGACCTGGGAGAGGACCATCCCGAGCTTTCCCAGACTCATCAAAACCCCAGACAAGGGGACCCTCAACCATGACTGGGAACATCATCCAATCTTCATAATTCGTCAAGCGAAGGGAGGGACCTTTAGGAGCTTCCTTTGAAGAACTAACAGGCTCGACGTCCAAGAGAAGAAATTTGGAAGGGTCCTTCACGGACTTCGGATGTAAAGCGATACCCCATTCTTGATACTTCCTTCTTCGGCCTTGGGTCTTGTCGATATAATTCTCCGAGAAAGAGGCAATATTGTAGTCGGCTGAATTAAAATCTTTCGCCATCGAAGGGATCTGAGATAAACCAGCGGAAGAGCGCCTCAAAAACTCGTTACCAGTCCGAATAGCATTTCCACTCAGTTGGAAAACCCCCCTGTTGATGTAAGCTAGAATCTCAAAGAAAAGCGGATTCTGGGCGTCATACAGGGGAAAGATCAAACCCGATCTTAACTGACCCAAGGTTGTAATCATCCTGGTGGACGACCATGTTTCCGCCTCAATCCAGCAGCTGTTCAATTCCATCTGTCCGGTTGCGACAATCGGAGGGCTGACTGAAGAATCCACCGTCGGCGACAGATTTAAACCTAGTTTCTTGAAATCGGCCTGGAAATCCTCGAGGTTCTTTGATGTAGTGGCAGGGTGAAATTTTTTAGGCGCCATTATTGAAAGAAGAAGTGATAGTAAGGAAGATTGTAAAAGAATCGAGAATAGCAGGAGTGAATGAAGTCTGTCGAAGAACAGTGTCGGGGAAGAAGAATTTGAAGGACGTAAAAAAGAAAAAAAGGATGAGGGAGAAGACTATTTATAATGGACCAAGGAATGACCTGGAAAAACAGTTGCACAGGAAGGGGAACCGGTTGGTAACTATTGATAAGAATCGTGGGAGACAAGATAGCGGAAAATCCGCGTACGTGGCAGTTACGAAATTAATGAGGGATTCTCTTTCCTTTATTGGTTCCCGCAAACGGAATGAGAAAAGGCAAAATGTAGGTACATAAAAATACTCCGCCACGTGTCCGAGGTGGATTGAGCGAGAATATAAAGAAGATCTTCGAGAAAGATATCATTCACCACTCCCAAAGAAGGGTAAGCGAATAGTCAAATCAAGTGTCATACCTGCCACGAGATAGCACTAACTTTCTCGGAAAGATACCTAGTGAAGTAAATAAGAAGTACGAGATACGACTTGTTGTCCAAGAAATAGTGAAACTCCCGAAGTACATTAGAAGAGATACGACTTGTTGTCCAAGAAATAGTGAAACTCCCGAAGTATATTGGGCGAAGTACGACTTGTTGTCCAAGAAACAGTGAAACTCCCGAAGTACATTGGGCGAAGTATGGATTGTTGTGCAAGAAATAGGACAGCTATCCCTGACCGGAGCCGATATTTAAGGCGTAAAGGAAGCATGAAGTTGCTTTGAACGAAGTAAAAAGTGTATTTCCGAGATAAATCGGGTTGTATCCCACTATGTAATTTCCCCTTA
The DNA here is from genome assembly GCA_023529315.1 of Papaver bracteatum. Lineage (NCBI taxonomy): Eukaryota > Viridiplantae > Streptophyta > Magnoliopsida > Ranunculales > Papaveraceae > Papaver > Papaver bracteatum. Next base: position 128,588 of record JAJJWX010002688.1, on the reverse strand, counting down.
TAAAAGGAGGACTTAACCTTCCTTGAAGGGGGTTGGATCTGGAGAGAAGGGATAGAGAGGATACTTGTGAGAGAGCGATTTGTTCTTGAAAGTGTTCTTGAGCGGCTTGTAACTTAGATACTAAAAGATTCAATAAATAAAGATCTGTTGGAAGAATTATACTTGCTTAACTTCGTATTAGTAAAATTATAAAGAGGGTATAACTATGGATTTTACGTAGTTACAAATCCACTTCAACCGAGTTCCCATCTCAGTCTCAATTCTAATCCGATATACGATGCTCAGCACGAGCTCGGACTCTTCAGTTTATTTCTGAGAACCAATCTCGGAAAGTCACATCAGAGCAGTGATAGTAGCCCGAATGGGCTTCTTCTCTTCACTATATCTTCATGTTTGATTTAGACAACACTGAACGAAGCCAACTCATATCATGATCGCTAACTTAACTGACTTGTTGTTACAGAACAACCACGATGGACGAAATCCCATAGGACTGATTCATCAGCATCGTGACCACCTCGAGGCCATCTCATGAAGAATCAGAGCTCGGACTGCAAGCCGACCAGAGCATGAACTCGGAATGACCAGACCAACGGAGCAACCAACTCGTACTAGCAGTACCCCTCAGTTCGGAACTCCAACATCGGACGGAACAACCAACTTGAACTGACTAGAGCATGAGCTCGGACTTACCAAGTCATCGCTCAAGAAGCATGAAATCTGATCGCACATGGATATCGGATGAGAGCACTATCTACTCGGACTCACATGATGTTCAACCAGAGCATGAACTCGGGCTTACCCGGACTTATTACAAGTTCATATCTGAGCAGCAACTCGGATAACATTTCTTAACCCATCTCTTGGTTTCATTTATACTTGACTATACTGAAAAACATATAGACTAATAATAGTTAAGTGTCATATACTCTGATAATGATTAATTCAAAGACATCTAATGCATTTCATGACCAACAGGTACATGATAACATGCCCTACAGAAGGAATTTTCCATGGCGTCTGTTTTAGATGGTCATTTCAAGACCATTAATGTTATGCCATCAAAAGCATTCGTTTTGGATCATCCACGATGGTGCATCCTTGTTCGCGAAGCCGACTACGACACGAGAATCACCTCGAGAACAACAAACTAAACAGGAGAAACTCTGTCTCCCTATCTCTGAAAATTATTATGTTGTGTGACTTCTAAAATAGCCAAGTGAAATCTATTAAGCCTCAATAGCATGCCCAACATACTACAGAAACAATATATGTTTAGTTACAGTTCACAGTTATTGGTAACATTTTTAATTACGACATGACAATTTGTCTTTTAACTCTTTTGAATGGTTATTAACCTTTCATTGAAGTATGCTGGGGTAGGAGTAAATCGTCGTTGCAAAGAAAAATGGACACGATCCAATAAGCCATTCTCTAGCTTAACAACTGGCTAAGGGAAAAAGGAAACCTCATAACAAAGGCTACAAAGCTAAAGGACGATACGATCTCCCACTATTCTTGCCGGTTGTAGATGTATTTTACTACCAACTACATACAAAGGATAGAAAGCTTCTACTCAAGTCAAATGAAAGTAAGCACTCAATAATGAACACAATATATACGTGGTTCGGTATGATTACCTACGTCCACGGGGGTGAAAGGGTGAATCTTATTACTTCAAAGTGTTACAAAGGTGTTGCTCTTAGTCGGATTTCCTTACAAATATGAACTTACTTCTCACTCTCTTCCCCTTGGTGTAAACTCGAGTTTCTCTCCTTCCCTCCCAAAATTACCACCTATTTATATGAGAAGTTCCATACAACTAATTTAGGGTGTGGGTCATGTTACATCTATTATGAAGTTCTGTGATCGGGCCTACTTACGTCGCCCCTTATTCTATGTGCATGGCCGATGCATCTTGATTCCTTCGTCTGTCTCTTGTCCGAGCCGACCTTTTCGGGTATTCTCTTGACACGATGTCGCCTGTCTTATCTGTTGCCTCAGCGGTGGGCCGATGTGACACGTACTTTCTTATCCTTTTGACCGCTGCACCTCATTTGACCCACCTTGTCTTGTCTTGTCAGCTCTGTCAGAAACCTGGGGTCAAGTCTTGTCCGAAAGCTGTAGAGCGATCACTCCCAATCCACATGGCTCCTCAAATCTAGTGCTTGCTGATCATCCTTCTATGTTTCACGTCACTTCATTTTTAGGTGCTCCAAGGCTTAAGATGTTGCCACCTGGATCTGTGGATAATTTACACCTACATTTATGCCCATTCTTTCGCTCGTGTGGGAGACACGAGTGGAAGAACTTCGTCCCAACTTCCCATGTCTTCGTCCATGTCGCAAATCCCGCTATGCAATACCCCACTAACTGCACTTTATTACCTGTAACCGTCGGCGTCGGTTACAACTCTTCCCCTTTAAATAGCCCGCTTCTTGTTCTTTTTCTTCTTATTTATCCTTTATCTCTCTGTTCCCTTCCGCTGCAACTTTTCTCCCAGATTCCTTCATCACTCTTTGCTTCTTAGAACCCTAGTTTTCTTGATTTTCTTCCTTCATATCCTCCTTACCGATTACTACAGTATCCGTTGTTACAGTCTCGTCGCCTTATCTCTCTTCGTCGAGAACCAAGTTCTACATTGTTTCCGTTAATGGCTTCTTCTCCCTCCATGACTGAGAGAAGGTCTGTTGATGATGTTTTTTCCGAGATTGATGTTTTTTCCGAGATTGATGCTTTTTCCATTTCTTCACTGTTTTCTTACGAGAGTCCCTCCGAGTACGATGTTCGTGCCATGAAATCTATCTTTCCTGATGATTCTCCTTCTGTTTCGTGCAGGTCCGAGAGAAGGGTGAGAGATCTTTCCTACGAGGAGTTTGTTCAACAGCTGAAGGAAAAGTATGACCTTGGAAATTATGAAGTTACCCTGATCTCGCGCCAAAACATCCTTTTAAAGAAGTCTGATATGACGAAGCACAAGCAGTCGGCTGATTGCGTGGTCATCACTTAGGGACAACTGGATCTAGGCCTTCGTCTTCCCCTATACAACCCTGATAGCCCCTTTTATTACGAGGTTCTTTCCCAGCTCAATCCCTCTCGTGCTTTGGCTCAGTGGACTGGCAATACTTTCCGAATTATGAACGAATGGAGGGATCGCCGAGATGGTCATGTTTCTACTACCGAGTGGTCGACCTACAAGCCCGAGGACGCTCCAGAATATACTGTTTCCAATTTCCTTGTCAATTATCGAGCTGGTACTTCCACCTTAGGCGATCTTGCTGGTTTTGCTGCTATTCCTCATCGGGTCAGAACTATGCCCGATGGTGTTGATAGGATGATGCTGGATGCCGATCCCATCGGCCAGGGTTCCAACAAGCGAGCCCGCCATTCTAATGATCCGATCTATCCTCGATTTCCGATTCTCGTCCGAGGCCCCATTCTACATGGTAGCTTCCCGTCGCCTACTTTTCCTGCCGAGCCCTATTCTTTTTGGATAGTTAATGATGACAAGGCTGATAAGGTATGCGTTGTCTCCTTTGTTGTTGTTTGCTATCTTGTTAGCCTCGGGCGTCAACTGCTCACTTGTTGTTGTTTCAAAATCTCAGGGAGACTCTACCAAGGGAGACGGATCGTCTATGAAAAGAGGTGATGGCACAAGGGTTGAGTAAGACCAGGGGAAGGTAACAAACATGATGATTTTCTTATAAGTACATGTACTTTCCCCTGTTTTTTTCCTTCACATGTTATGATGAGAAACCTTGTGCAGAAACACCCTAGGCGCGATGATGGTGATGTTGACGAGGTTGACCCCCAACCTCTTAGGCGTAATCCCCTCAGAGGTAAGCAAGTTGCTAAGCCACCGCCGAAGAGGGCCCCAATCATTGAACTTTCCTATGAAGATGAACTATTTGGTGAGCATATCTCGGGTAACAAAGGCGATGATCAAGGTGTGGGCGACCATCAGGATCCCTTGGAGACGCCCGTCGTAGAGAAGGTTTTTACTGATGTACCGGAAGAGCTTTTTCTTGTGCCCTGGATTACTGAGGGGTCATCTTCTGGCGCTGCAATTTCATTCACCGTCTCTGGCCCTATCATGAATTCTTTGGGTGCGCTTACTTCACCCGATTTTGGAGCGTATACCGACGAAGAGATGTTGAATGCAGTTCCCCTCTATGGCGATATCGCCCAGACTCTTGACACAGTGGTGAGCGGCTCGTTTTAGCATAGTGGTGCCCCCCTTCTGATTTCTGTTCTTATTGTCGCTTTCAATTTACTCGCGTTTACTTGTGTTAGATCCTGAACCGGGTACGCCTAGATGCCGCCAGTCGCCTCAGAGAAAATCAATTGTTAGAATCTCTCCAACTCCAGTTACAGAACGAAAGGAGCCGCGCGCGGGATCTAGAAATTAAACTTACCGACGCCAAAGGTATGTTAACTTATGTAGATTGAGTTTATTGTGCCATCATCTTGAGTCGGGTATCCTTATGCTAGCCGAGGTAACTAGTGTAGGCTTAGACGCGTCTTCATAGTTTAGGATCATGAAGAGGAAATGGGATATTGAGAATGATTTGGTAGAGAATATCTGTCGGGGAATGGCAAAAAAAGATGACAAAATAGATCTCCAGGCTGGAGAAATCGAAGAGCTCAAGGAGGAACTAGAACGGTATCGTCAGTTTGAGTACGACCCGGCTGAGATAGATAATTTATGAGCTCACCTGGGCTCTTCCCAGCGCCTTGATGCTGAAATAACTACTCTGGCCACGAACCAAGAGAAACGAGGAAAAACTTTGCAATTACAAAATCGAGACCTTCATGAAGATCGTCGACGAATATTGAGGGATAAAGATTCGGTGGAACGATCCAACCGGGATCTTCTGGGGTGAGTCGTCCAGCTTGACAAAGTTGCAGGAGAACTGGAATGGATTATGTCGTAGCTTACAGTTCTTCAGTCGTCACGCAATCGGTTGATGGATGAGTGGAGTGAACACAAGAAGTATTGCTCCAGTAACAAATTCAACGAGCAACACTATAACGAGTTAACCATGAAGTTATCCAAGGCCGAGGATAAGTTGTCCAAGTCGGCAGAGTCGCTTTAGTCAGTGTTACCATCCCTTTCAGGTCTCTTAGATGATGTGGTGGGGCCGTTCCTTAGGTTTAGATTACGTCTTATTCTTGCAAAATTGTTAAAACGTGTTCGACGAATAATGTTCTGTCTTTGTGATTTTGTAGCCGAGCAAAAACGTTCTCAGGAGCTGGATCAGGAGGTCCGTCGATTGAAGAAGGTCGAGGTTGATTTGAGTTCCGAGCTAGATGATTCCGAGGGGAACGTTTCTCATCTTACCCAAAAACTCGAGGATGAACGCGTCTCCCATACGGATGAGATATACGAGAAAGTCCAGACGGGTATTGAGACGTGGTTGGAGAACAAGCAGCGCGAGGTCGCACAGAAGAAGGCCGACACTGTTCCTCCGAAGGCTTGAACTCCTTTTTTGTAGTGCTGCATCACTAAGTTTCCCCTTTCTGTCGGGTTGTAAATCGCTTTGAACACTTGTCCCATCTTTTATCTCTGCTACACTGCTTGCTTGTTTTTATGGGGGTGCTGCGTCGCCGACGTTGTTTGTTTTATTTCCGTTAAATTCTTCATTTCGCATGGTTGCACGACATTTTCCGTACTTTCTTACTAGACGCATGACGCAATCGAATTATCCTTTGTTTCGCATGTTATTCCTGCAATTATTGTTCAAGTAAGTTAGTATTTTAACCATTTATGTCGAACACGCCCAACAAGGAGGGTCATCGGGCCCAATGCCATGTCCTGATTGGGGTATCTCATCACTATCTCTTTGGATTCAGTGGAAGAGTATCAGTCAACCTAGTTCTAGGCTCGATATTCCCGAGCGGTTATCGACCAACCAGTCTCGGGAAAGTGGACACGGCCACCTGCGATAGGGGCGACCTTTCAAATGTAAGTAGGCCACCTAGATGAGGAAACCTCACGTCTCAACGAACTTTGGAACTGGCTTCCAACCACAAGAACCCTTAGGCTACCTCGGCACTTGCACACTGCCACTTCCTCGAGTACGAATAACCAGGCGACTGTAAGACACCTCGGCACTTCCACAATGGCATTGCCCCGAGTACGAATGCCCATTCGAGTGTAAGGCACCTCGGCACTTCCACACTGGATTTGCCCCGAGTACGAATGCCCATTTGAGTGTAAGTCACCTCGGAACTTCCACACTGGCTTTGCCCCGAGTACGAATGACCATTATTCACTCACGTCTTATCTCATACCCCTCACGGTTTCAAAGAGATAGGAGACATGCATGCTTACCGTTTTTTCGTATCGCCCGTCAAGGATGGTAGAGTTTCAAAAACTTGATGTTCCATGGTTTGAGCTCTTTTGTTCCGTCGAGTTGTAGTAATCGATACGATCCCTCACCCGCCTTATATTTAATTATATACGGCCCGCCCCACTTTGGTGCTAATTTTCCGCCCTTTTTGTCTCGCTCCCATTCAGCCAGAAATTTCAATACTTGTTCCCATGGGTTAAATTCTCTTGGTCGAACTCGCTTGTTGTATTCTTGTTGTAACCTCCTTTGATAGTTTTCCATTTTTTGTAACGTTATTTCCCTTGTTTCTTCCAGATCGTCGAGTTTAGCCAAAATCAGATCGGACGAGACGTTTCTCCTCCAAGCTTCCGTTCTTGTGGTAGGGATCATGCCTTCTTTCGGTAAGATTTCCTCGGTTCCGTAGGTAATCATAAATAGAGAGAATCCCGTGGCTTCCCTTCGTGTGGTTCTGTATGCCCATAGGACGTTATATAGCTCCTCACACCAGTTGCCATATTCCCCATCCAGTTTCTTCTTCATGTTATCGGCGATAGTCTTGTTAGTGATCTCGACCTGCCCATTACTCTGGTGGTAAATCGGGGTAGCTTTGCTCTTTCTGATGTTGTAAGTGTTGAACAGGAGATCAATGTTCTCACCTTGTAGTTGCTTTCCATTATCCGAGATGATAGCTGCAGGGATCCCAAAGTGGAAAATGATATGTTCCGAAATAAATTTGAAAACGTCTTTGTCTCCGATGTTCCTAAGTGGCGCTGCTTCTACCCATTTGGTAAAGTAATCCGTGGCCACGATCAAATACTTCCTTTGTCCAGTTCCTACATGTAAGGGCCCGACTATGTCTACCCCCCACTTAGCAATGGGCCACGGGCTTATAACTGAGTTTAAAGGTACTCCCGGAGAATGGATTTTCTTTCCGAAATGATGACATTCTTCACAAGCTTTCGCCATTTGCTTTGCATCTTCGTTCATGTATACCCAAAAGTAGCGAATTGTTTTCGCCTTGGCCGACTAGCTTCTCCCCGAGCTATGATTTCCGGACGCTCCATAATGTAGTTCGTGCAGGATTATGTGTCCCTCCTCTTTACTCAGACATCGTAGGAGAGGACCCAAGTAAGACTTCCTATATAAAATCCCTTCCCGCAGCTCGTAGGCGCCCGACTTGATTTTGATTTTGTTTATCTCGGGCCGAACCTTGGGTAAATCACCCGTCTCTAAGTATTTATGTATTGTATTTCTCCAGTCGCCTTCTTTGTATCTCTCGGCTGTGTTGATGGCCACCTCGATCCGTACTTCAGGTGTTTCCGGGATTGACGGGATAAGAAGTCTCATAACACGTATGCCTTCAACGCTCGAGTCTACCAGCTGTGAGGTGATGTACGATAGAGTTTCCGAGTGCCTGTTATCTTTTCGGCAAATGTGTCGGAATCTGATGTTGGGTATTTTCTTGATGTAAAATTGGGCGAGCTCCCAATACTTTTGCAGCACAGGATCATGTGTAGCATATTGGCCCATAATTTTTCGGATTACTAACTATGAGTCACTAGTCAGGCGGACCTCTTGCAGCCCCATCTCCACAATTATTCGTAAGGCATGGATCACCGCTTCATACTCGGTGACGTTGTTTGTTGCCTTGAATTCTAGTTTGAACGAATGCACGATCTTCCTCCCTTTTGGTGTGGTAAATACTAGCCCGAGGACCGATCCTTATTTGTTTGATGCCCCGTCGACGAAGACCTCCCATCATGTAGGGATATTGGCGGCTAATAGGTCCGCTGGTTCCTCATATTCCCCTGTCATTCCCGGTACACCTTCTACCTCATCCTCATCACTAAAGGGGAAATCTTCCAAGAAGTCGGCCACTAATTGCCATTTGATCGCGGTTCTTGTCTCGTACACCACGTCATATTGTTTGATTAAGGCTACCCATTCGGAGATTCTTCCTGATCGTCCAGCACTATCCAAAACTGCTTTGATAGGCGATTTGGTGAGCACCCATATTCGGTGAGCTTGAAAATATGTTCAGAGCTTAGAAGCAGCAAAAGATAGCGCGAGTACCATCTGCTCCATTCTTGTATAGTTTCTCTCGGCCAGGCTTAATATTTTACTAGTGAAATATACTGGCTTCTCCACATTCCCCTCCAATTTTACTAGCACTGCACTAATGGCATAGGGTGTCTCCCCTAAGTATAGGATGAGAATTTCTGACGGTCGGGCCTCTGAAGAACCAGGAGGCTAGCTAGGTGTAACTTGATATTTTGAAAGGCCTCTTCGCTGGCGTCCGTCCATTGGAATTTTTCTCCTTTCTTCAAAATGTCGTAAAAGGCCTTGCATTTGTCCGATGACCTTGATACAAATCGTCCCAATGCTGCTATGCAACCATTAGTTTCTGCACGTCTTTTACCATCGCGGGAGATGACATTTCAAGAACTTCCCGGACCTTCTCGGGATCCGCTTCTATTCCTCTAGGGGTGATGATATACCCCAAGAATTTCCCTGATGTGACCGAAAATTCGCACTTGGCGGGGTTAATCTTCATCCCCCATTGTCTGAAAAATCTCCCGAAGGTCTCGAACATGGTCCTTAGCGAGAAGACTCTTGACTAACATGTCGTCCACGTAGACTTCTATGGTGTCGTTAATCTTATCTTCAAACATGTCGCCTACCAATCTCTGGTATGTAGCCCCCGCATTTTTAAGTCCGAATGGAATTTTGGTATAACAATACTATCCCCTCGGTGTGAAGAAAGAAGTATGCTCCTGGTCCTCGTGCGCCAATGGTATTTGGTTGTAGCCCATGTATCCATCCATTAAGCTCATCGCCTCGTATCCGACTATCGATTCTACTAGCTGATCTATGCTGGGGAGGGGGAAACTGTCCTTCGGGCGGGCCTTGTTCAAGTCGCTGAAATCAATACATATTCTGACCCCTCCTTTCTTTTTTTGGCACCACGACCATGTTAGATATCCACTGTGGGTAGTGAGATTTCCTTATTATTCCGGATTCATGTAGCTTCTTTAGCTCGGACTCGACTGCTGCCTGTAATTCTGGTGCGATGCGCCTCATTTTTTGTCTAACTGGTTTGAACTTCGGATCAATCTTTAAGTGGTGACAACAGACCTTACGGTCAATTCCCTCCAAATCGCGCACTTCCTAGGAAAATGCGTCTAAGTATTCCCTTAATACCGTCGTGAGTTGACTTTCTTGTTCGTCCGATAACAGTGTCCCGATCCTTATTACCTTTGGCGCCTCTACCGTCCCCAAGTTTACTTCCCGAGTCGGTTCGACCGTCGAAAAATTTGATTTGTTCTCCCGGAAGATAGCCGCTTCCTTTGATTTCTATAAAGGGTCTTGCTCTTGGGTCTCATATGCCATGACCACTTGTGAAATCACCTCTTCCAATTCCTTTGCAGCTTTTATTTCCTAGGCTTTACTCTTCTCTCGCCTTTGCCGAGCTCGCCGATCCTCATTAATTTTTGCATCTACTTGCATACATTGTCGTTCTGCTTGGGAATCGCCCATAACTTCATCTATTCCCTTGCAGGTCGGGAACCTTAATCTCTGGTGGTATGCTGATGCTACCCCTTTAATTCCAGCGATCCATGGTCGCCCGATAATCGCTTCATAAGGTGAGGCGATGTCTACCACACAAAAGGTAGTTAGTGTGTCGAGGAAGCCTCCACCATCCGAGACCCTTAGGGTTATCTCGCCCCTGGGGATAGTTACTGTGCCATTGAAGCCATAGATGCGAACGTTGAGGGGATGAGCATGTCATCTGATAGTTTCATTCTTCTGAACGTGTCGTAGAATAACACCTCGATCGAGCTTCCGCTATCCACAAGAATCCTTCTTACTCCATAATTTTCGATCAGTAAGGTGATGACCAATGGGTCACTGTGTGGTTGTCCATTTGCTGGGACATCGTTGGCCGAGAATGAAATGGGTTGCACCATCCAAGGTTCCATTGGTAGGTCCTTAGCTACGCTAAATATTTCCTTTCCATCTAGATCCCTTTTATGGATCCTAGAAGTAATTACTGGGTCGAGAGTGTAGTCTTGAATAGCCGAGTGTGAAATGGTGCTTACGAACTGAGTTGTTCTATCGATGCGGACTTGATGAACTGGTGCATCGGGTGTTGCTGTCGACTGTGGTGGATGCCGTAAAAATTGCCTCAAATACCATCTCGGATGAGATGCTGAACGATATCTTTTACTTATCTGCAGTTGTTAGTGGAATGGACCCTATACTGATGGTAGTGATAGTATTCGGGGTGATCCCTGGTCTCTTGGAACTGAACTCCCCTCGACGCTGGGTAGTTGATATCGTTTCTCTTCTCGACTTCCTTGAATACCTCCTCCAAAGGAGCATTTAGGGGGGTATACGATCGGGCTTCTTGCCTCGGCTTCTTCCCTTTAGCGATCCACTCTCTCTTTTCACTGCTTCTCGGGGGTGGATCCGATCTCTTTACTGGTCGCCTAATAGGGTCGTCTGTGACCGTTTTAGCTTCAGTACCCACTTCAACACTAGCTTCTTGTATTCCTCTATCTCTTGACTCGGCCTGAATTTCTTCCAAAGCGATGTAGTGCTCCTGCATTTTTCTCATCTCCTTTAAGGTTTTCAGTTTCTCGGAGAACATGGCTATCCATATGGGGTCCGATCTCCCTAACGCGTTTTCAAACCCAAAGATGGCCTGATCCACCGGCACCTTCCCAATGTCAGTACATATATTCCTCCACCTATCGTTCAGGGTTCTTAAGGGCTCCATGAATCTTCGAGCGAGGGTAAACAACTTGTTCAATCTGGGCCGAGGTCGACTGTTGTGCATGTAGTCTCAAGGAAGGCTTCGACTAACATCTCATACCCATTAATCGACCCAGGTGGAAGCGAATAGACTATCGGGTTGTTCTTCCATTGAATTAGCGACATGGTGTACATCTTCAGATGCTCGATCGCATCTCCTGTTCCGTCGAACCTAGAAGGAAATGTAGGTAATGTACACTTTGGTGGGAACGGAATTTGTTCGAGTTCTTGAGAGAAGGGCTTCTTCTAGGCTTCGCTCATGATTTCTACCAATTTGTTCTCTTCGCCTCCCCCCGAGAGCTCTTAGATTTTTTCCTCCAATTCCTTAAATTTAGGCTTTGTTGTTCAATCCTGTTTCCCGTCTCTACCTCGCCTATCCTCATCAGTGGACGAGTCCTCGGGTGGCCCGTATCTTTGCGTGGGGGTACCGGAGGCGATGGTGGCTGACCTGATCGGCCGGACTGATTAGGGTTGCTCGGTCCCATCATAGGTGGCGTGTGACCTGATCGGTCATGGTAAATCGATGTTCCTCGGCTGGACGAGCCTCTTGATCTGGTTCGCTGATTTCTCAACTGATAGTTCTCATATTCCAAAGCGAGGTTCCGTTGCCGGATCTCTCTTAGTACCTCTTCTTGTCTCCTTTGACTCTCCAAAATGGCCAATAATGTCGGGTCCATTCTTTCATGACTAGAATGGCCGTTTGGGTTATGCGGCCGAGGATGTAATGGTAAAGAAGGGGGTGGGTGGGGGGGGGGGGGGTATTATCGGAATGGTTACATGGCCAACCGTGTGAACGAGTGTTGGGCCGATGTTGCTATCTGTTCCTCGTCCCAGCTGAATCTGCCTGAGACGCTCTTGCTCTTTCGCTAGGGCTTCCTGGTACTCATCTTGCTTCCTTGCTCTTTGTCTCTGGGCTTGTGCTGCAAGCACTACCTCATCGTCATCGTTATCTGAATCTTTGAGCCCATCAACTTGTTCAACTCTTCTTTAAGTCAAAATAACTTGGTCCAAGGGTAAAGTGTTATCGTCTCGCCCCAGATCGACCTCCTCATCGACAATTGGAATTCCTCGCGTAGCTGCATGAGATTCCTCGGGCGGTGGTTGTCGACTGTCTTCTTTCCTCGGCCCCGTTACCCCTGCATGCATGCTGCTGCTAGTTACTGTACGATTCCTCAACATCCTTCTCGTTCCTGAAGTGCTAGCCATCGGGTACTTCGCGTAGTTAGAAGAGTATCGCCACAACCTACGTCAGAAAATACAAAGAACACCTTACTTTGACCTGACTTTTGGAACATAAGTTCAAACAAAAGACCAAAAAGTTCGACTGACACCACAATTACTACTACGCCTGCTCTTGTCGACACAAAGTTTCTTCCTATTACTCAGGTGGGTCGACCTATCTATCATGTTTTGGTCCTACGCTGAATCTGCGTCAGGTTTTTCTCATTCGTCCTTATCTCTCCGTACGACGTCACTTTCAGTACCCGACCTATGTATTTAAGTTAGTTTGTCCTTTGTTCTATATGCTCTAAATCATTGAACTTATGCACATGATGCTTAAATGATATGGCACGCAACCCCAAGATTAAAACTAAGTTTGTACTAGCTCCACTTTTTCGAGACCTAATCATGACCTTTCCGACAACTTATGTTACACCGCCGGCAGAATGTCCAAACGGTGAGCAGCTTAACACACGAGGAGATATCTAAAACGTGTACCCTTGGTAAATATAAATGCTCAAATCCATACAGTAGCTAGAGAACAACTTGTTTAATGTCACAGATCACTCACCTATTAGAAACAAACAGTCGTCCTTTCAACAGATTCTTCATCTAGCTTCTAACCTGAACTGTTAGTTGCTGGGGAGCTTATGAAGACTCTTGGCTGATCGAACTATTGACATACGAAGAAAATACGAGAACTGCTACTTCCGAAGACACTACTACTGCCCTAACTTTACATGCACAGTAAATGACTCAAATCAAACATTATTTCGGCCAACAGAGTTCATCGTAGCTTCTACTACAACACGTTAACGTGTATTTAGGAGCTTTTGATCGTCTCTGAAGGTTTTCACGGCAAGGGATCCGGAGATCTTAGTCGGATCCCATTAGTTGGCGCCAGAATGTAGATGTATTTTACTACCAACTACATATAAAGGATAGAAAGCTTCTACTCAAGTCAAATGAAAGTAAGCACTCAACAATGAACACAAGATATACGTGGTTCGGTATGATTACCTACGTCCACGGGGGTGAAAGGGTGAATCTTATTACTTCAAAGTGTTACAAATGTGTTGCTCTTAGTCGGATTTCCTTACAAACATGAACTTACTTGTCACTCTCTTCCCCTTGGTGTAAACTCGAGTTTTTCTCCTTCCCTCCCAAAATTACCACCTACCTCTCTTGGATGCAAGTCACTCTATTTATATGAGAAGTTCCATACAACCAAGTTAGGGTGTGGGTCATGTTACATCTATTATGAAGTTCTGTGATCGGGCCTGCTTACGTATCCCCTTCTTCTATGCGCATGGACGATGCATCTTGATTCCTTCGTCTGTCTCTTGTCCGAGCTGACCTTTTCGGGTGTTCTCTTGACACAATGTCGCATGTCTTATCTTTCGCCTCAGCGGTGGGCCGATGTGACACATACTTTCTTATCCTTTTGACCGTTGCACCTCGTTTGACCCACCCTGTCTTGTCTTTTCATCTCTGTCATAAACCTGGGGTCAAGTCTTGTCCGACAGCTGTAGAGCGATCACACCCAATCCACGTGGCTCCTCAAATTTCGCTCCTGCTGATCTTCCTTCTATGCTTCGCCTCTCTTTTTTTTTAGGTGCACCAAGGCTTAAGATGTTGCCACCTGGATCTGTGGATAATTTACACCTACACCAGTCTAAGGACAAACAGGCCAGTTTCTAACTCATCTATTCACATTCAATAATGAATATCAATTCTTAACCAAAGCACAATTTTGCTTAAAAGCAAGCTAAAAAATACCTAGTCACAAAGTCTTAAACCGATATACATATTGCACTGGTACATCCAGAATTGAGTGCCGCAATCTAGCGCACCTGCTCCACAGCGAGCATCACAATAAGTGACAATGTGAAACCATATCGCATGAACATAAAATGTTTAAATAAAGTAAATGCTTTTCACATTAAATATGATGGATTAACATTTAATGTTTTGCAGCAAATCACCTCATGGTGGATGAATTCAGCTAACTCGGATTAATTATCCGCATAAAGTAAAGTCGGATTAAACGTAATCCGCATAAAGGCATGCTTATCATGCATTAGGAACTAGCATTATTCCAGATAAGGATAGAGTCAGATTAGTTGAAATCTGCATAAAGGCATGCTTATCATGCACTAAGGATAGAGTCGGATTAGTCGTAATCCACAATAAATCTATTGTTGTGTTTGTTGTTTTCCTGCAGGGTCACTTGATATATGTGCGATACATCCTCCTCCCCATATATATCTGTATTTTCTTGCAGGTACACTTGATGTATGTATGGTACATCTGATTGTTATATATATGTGTCTTCATGCAGGGTTACTTGGTGTATCATACATACATCCCCCTCTTGTTTTGTATGAATATGCTTTCTTGCAGGGACATTGAATAAATGTGATTGAAATATCTTCCTCTTGTCATATCTGTGTTTTTTGCAGGGGTAACTTAGTGTTCTTAATATTATATTTTTCCATCACAGATGGTAATCGGGGCATGATTCCCATCCGAGAAAACATCTTCTCGAAGCCATCACGAGTGGTATCAGGGCATGATCCCCATCCGAGAAAACATCTTATCGAAGCCATTACGAATGGTATCGGGTAAACCAAACCCTCGTGCGAGAAAATATATTCTCAAGACCATCATGATGGTAATCAGGATATGAGCCCCATACGAGAAAACCTCTTCTCGATGCCATTAATGTATTTTCTATGTGTTTGTTCAATTTTTAATTTTCGTATGTTGAATGTACGTAAATTATATATGTTATCTGTTTGCAGGGTTAACTACTTGTTGTTATTCCATCACAAATGGTAACAGGGGCACGACCCTTATGCGAGGAAACATCTCCTCAAGACCATCACGAATGGTAAGGTGCTAGCCACACCATTCCATCCTCAAAAAGGATGATGCGAGCAATGCTCAAGCTGCCTGATACGGAAAATGACCTAGGGCAATGCCATCTAACCATAGAAGTTGGATGATGTGGGGATTCCCTAAGCTACCCGAGACGGACAAAATGTCCTAGGATAATGCCATCTCGACTGTGAGTCAGATGATATCCTGTACTTCAGGAGGTACCCTGTAGTTCACTCACTTTAGGCTGATGTGCGAATCAACTATCAAAGGTATCTCCCTCACTCTAGTTAGTGCCACGATCCGACTATGGGGAAGATTCCTTCCGAAAGAGAATCACTCAATAGAATATATGATTATCAGTACGATATAGGCGCATACTCGGCATCAGGAGGATCCTTGAAATCCTCTCGACTTGTATTGTAAGCGGTTATCTGGCCAAATGGGAAGTTGATCACTTCTCGGACTTATAGCCCATAACTTGTCCGAGGACGAAAGGGATACAACTATGGTGTGACCCTCATATAAAATCACACACAAGTGCAACAGTAAAACTATACAAGCTACTAGTAGTAGCATCATAAATTGATGTGTTGAGAAAATGGAGTCATGAGAAAAACCTTGACTTTGGCTTTCAAAAGCTATAAGCTCCTAATATTTCAAAAACCAAAGGGGGCAGTGTATACCCTAAGCACCTTCAAGAAATGTTTAGATCCTCGGATCACAGATTGAGGAAAATAGTAAGCCCTCGGGTCATGATTTCGGATTACAATCCGAAGACATTTAGTGTCCCCACAGACACAAGCCTCTAACTGGAGCACGAAGTAAGACCTCGTACTACCATCCGAAGGCATCTAATCAGTCATGTAACTGCACGATTTGAAACAAACTAGTAAGCCCTCGGGGCAAGGCTTCGGACTTATATCCGAAGACATTTTGAGTCCACACAGATGCTTGCATCCGATAAACCTCGGAGCACATAACAAGACCTAGGAATGCTATCCAAAGGAATCTAATCATTCATGTAACTGCACGATTTGAGGCATTCAATAAGTCATCGGGGCAAGACATAGGGCTACAATCCGAAGTCGTCTGGAAAGACCCCACAGCGATGAATTACTCACATAAGACTTTTTACACCATGAAAAGGCTATAAGTTTCAAAACTTATATATCTTTAACTTGTTCTTCTAAGAACTTATCTCAATTTATTTCATTTCATTTACATATATTTTGGATTTGTTAAAAAACTCGTCCTTTCAAATGCTAACAGGAGCATACGTATTGAACTATCATGCATATAAGGAAAAATCCTCATCGCTCGGAGAAAGGAGCAAGCTACAGATGTTAAGGCAGTCAGCCAATTGTGAAGAAAGTTACTACTCTCCCTTGAGCAGTGGGTACCCATGATGGTCCCGAGGAGCATAAACTTCCAAGGAGCAAAAACAACGATCAAGAACACAAGGACTTCCTCAGAACTTCACACAAGAACATGGGAAATTATTAATACTTCAAAAGATGGTTATATTCCTCTGCGAAGTTCCCACAGCAACAAAGAACCACGAAGATCGGTACCACACACCACCAACTAGAGTCACGAACTAACTCCAGCAAACAACCAATAACCAAGAAGTGTTCAGAGCGATCTCGCACTGTTACCAGAGTTGCAACTCGCACGTCTACATCGTGTAGCACAGATCATGGATCGTGAAGCACAAACATCGCAGTAACCCAACTCGGACTTCTCCAACCAAACACTCTACAGAAGTAAAGCCTGACTACAATCCAGATCAGAACCAAGCATGTTCAAAAATATCGCTCATCCACTCCTCTCGTCTTCAAAGCCATACCGATGTTGATTTGCTTAAGGATTATTGTTCCAAAAACCCTCAACCAAAGGAGCAAAATGTGAGGGCAAAATATCTACTCGCTACGTGGCGCAAGATTAGAAGCCAAAGTATCCTACTACGATACATCCTACTACACAATGTATACCCAACCACTTAGTCTTATCCTATCTAGTCGGCCCTAAGGGCATATATGTAATTTAATGTAACCACCTACCCTATAAAATAGAAAGATAAATAGGTTAGTGGGGATAGTCGGATAGCCAAGTCTACCCCATCTCTCTCATCTAGCCTCCATAGGTCTTCTTCCTCCTTCGAGCTCCATGAGAGCCTTCTCTTATGGAGATCTTGTAAACACTTCATATCATAGTGATAACCCGTGGATGTAGGTCACCATTGACCGAACCACGTAAAAGATCTATCTCCCTTTACTTACATGTTCTTTTATCTTCTTTTATGCATGTTTGATGTGTGTTTTGATAGTTAAGATCATCTTTGGGGTAACAGCAGAAAATATGCAGCTACAACCCACTCTTTCTGTGACGAGGGAGTTACAGTTATGTACTACCCACTACAGATAAATTACACCGATTAGTTACGCTTTCTGGAGGATAACATGGAGAATAACAAAGTGCTTCAGATAAGAAACTATTTTGATCCACATACTTTATCCCAATTTGGGCTTCCTTAGGATGCAGACCCCTCAGCGATCTCTAAATTAAGATGGTGTGCTCACTGTTATTATTGTTAAGAAGAAATCCCAAGAACCACGACCAAAGACCTACAGTAAAATACACGCTTGAATATGCATGTGGGGCTGTGACACAGTGAAACTTTAGGTTTTATATTTTCAGGAAAAAACAAGAAATATATAGAAGCATTTTTTTTAGAACTTACTTGCATACACTGTACTCCTAAAAGTGTGATAATCTTGATTTGTTATTCCGTTAAATCCGTCCCAAAGTCGGATTTCCATAAGGATTATCAAAAATAAATAGAATGCCTGATTGAGGTCATCTAGCTTTCCTTAATGGGGACAACTTCTAATCTCTAATCGGAGAGTGAAATTAGCTAAATAGAGGCAAGACAAATAAAAAATTTCCATCGAATAGATATTAAACCAAAAAGAAAAAAATAAGAAAATTATGAAAAGCTAAAGAATACAATAGTAAACATCATCGCCCCGTGAGGTTTTCCAGTAAATTCCGATCTCAAATTATAAACATCATGTATCATCCTTGTAGGTGTAAATTATCCACAGATCTAGGTGGCAACATCTTAAGCCTTGGTGCACCTAAAAACGAAGAGACGCGAAGCATAGAAGAAAGATCAGCAGGCATGATATTTGAGGAGCCATGTGGATCGGGAGTGATCGCTCTACAACTGTCGGACAATACTTGACCCTAGGTTTCTGACAGAGCTGACAAGATAAGACAGGGTGGATCAAACGGGGTTCAACGGTCAAAAGGATAAGAAAGTACGTGTCACATCGGCCCACCGCTGAGGCGACAGATAAGACATGCGACATCGTGTCAAGAGAACACCCGAAGAGGTCGTCTCGGACAAGAGACAGACGAAGGAATCAAGATGCATCGGCCATGCGCATAGAAGAAGGGGCGACGTAAGCATGCCCGATCACAGAACTTCATAATAGATATAACATGACCCACACCCTAACTTGGTTGTATGGAACTTCTCATATAAATAGAGTGACTTGTATCCAAGAGAGGTAAGTTGTAATTTTGGGAGGGAAGGAGAGAAACTCGAGTTTATACCAATGGGAAGAGAGTGAGAAGTAAGTTCATGTTTGTAAGGAAATCCGACTAAGAGAAACACCTTTGTAACACTTTGAAGTAATAAGATTCACCCTTTCACCCCCGTGGACGTAGGTAATCATACCGAACCACGTATATCTTGTGTTCATTGTTGAGTGCTTACTTTCATTTGACTTGAGTAGAAGCTTTCTATCCTTTGGATGTAGTTGGTAGTAAAATACATCTACATTCTGGTGCCGACTAAGGGGATCCGACTAAGATCTCCGGATACCTTGTCGTGAAAACCTTCAGAGACGATCAAAAGCTCCAAAATACACGTTAACGTGTTGTAGTAGAAGCTACGATGAACTCTGTTGGCAGAAATAATGTTTGCTTTGAGTCATTTACTGTGCATGTAAAGTTAGGGCAGTAGTAGTGTCTTCGGAAGTAGCATTTCTCGTATTTTATTCGCCTGTCAACAGTTCGATCAGCCAAGAGTCTTCATAAGCTCACCAACGACTAACAGTTCTGGTTAGAAGCTAGATAAAGAATCTGTTGAAAGGACAACTGTTTGTTTCTAATAGATGAGTGATATTTGACGTTAAATAAGTTGTTCTCTAGATACGGTATGGAGTTGAGCGTTTAGATTTACCAAGGGTACACGTTTTAGATATCTCCTTGTGTGATAAGTTGCTCACCATTTGGAGATTCTGCCGGCGGTGTAACATAAGTTGTCAGAAAGGTCATGATTAGGTCTCGAGAAAGTGGAGCTAGTACAAACTTAGTTTGAATCTTGGGGTTGCGTGCTGTACCATTTAAGCATAATGTGCATAAGTTCAATGATTTGGAGCATATAGAACAAAGGACAAACTAACTTAAATACATAGGTCGGGTACTGAAAGCGACGTCGTATGGAGAGATAAGGACGAATGAGAAAAACCTAACGCAGATTCAGCGTAGGACCAAAACAGGATAGATAGGTGGACCCACCTGAGTAATAGGAAGAAAATTTGTGTCGACAAGAGAAGGCATAGTAGTAATTGTGGTGTCAGTCGAACTTTTTTGTCTTTTGTTTGAACTTATGTTCCAAAAGTCAGTTCAAAGTAAGGTGTTCTTTGTATTTGCTGACGTAGGTTGGGGCGATACTCGGCTAACTACGCGAAGTACCCGATGGCTAGCACTTCAGGAATGAGAAAGATGTTGAGGAATCGTACAGTAACTAGCAGCAACATGAAGGCAGGGGTAACGGGGCCGAGGCAAGAAGACAGTCGATAACCACCGCCCGAGGAATCTCATTCAGCTGCGCGAGGAATGCCAATTGTCGATGAGGAGGTCGATCTGGGGCGAGACGATAACACTCTACCCTTGGACCAAGTTATTTTGACTCAAAGAAGAGTTGAACAAGTTAATGGGCTCACAGCTTCAGATACCGATGACGATGAGGTAGCGCTTACATCACAAACCCAGAGACAAAGAGCAAGGCATCAAGTTGAGTACCAGGAAGCCCTAGCGAAAGAGAAAGAGCGTCTCAGGCAGATTCAGCTGGGACGAGGATCAGATAGAAACATCATCCCAACACTCGTTCACACGGTTGGCCATGTAACCCGTCCAATAATACACCCACCACCCCCTTATGTACCATTACATCCTCGGACGCACAACCCAAACGGGCATTCTAGTCATGAAAGCACGGACCCGACATTATTGGCCATTTTGGAGAGTCAAAGGAGACAAGAAGCGGCACTAAGAGAGCTCCAGCAACGGAACCTCGCTTTGGAATATGAGAACTATCGGTTGAGAAATCAGCGAACCAGATCGAGAGGCTCGTCCAGCCGAGGAACATCGATTTACCATGACCAATCAGGTCGCACGCCACCTATGATGGGACCGAGAAACCCTAATCAGTCTGGCCGATCAGGTCAGCCACCATCGCCTCCGGTACCCCCCACACAAAGATACGGGCCACCCGAGGACTCGTCCACTGATGAGGATAGGCGAGGTAGAGACGGGCGACATGATCGATCAACATAGGCTAAATTTAAGGAATTGGAGTAAAAAATCAAAGAGCTCTCGGGAGGAGGCGAAGAGAACAAATTGGCAGAAATCATGAGCGAAGCCGAGAAGACGCCCTTCTCTCAAGAACTCGAAAAAATGTCGTTCCCAACAAAGTGTACATTACCTACATTTCCTTCTAGGTTCGACGGAACAAGAGATGCGATCGAGCATCTGAATATGTACACCATGTCGCTAATTCAATGGAAGAACAACCCGGTAGTCATGTGTAAATTCTTTCCAGCTAGCCTGGAGGGCGAGGAACGAGACTGGTTCTATTCTCTTCCACCTGGGTCGATTAATGGGTATGAGATGTTAGTCGAAGCCTTCCTTGAGACCTACATGCACAACAGTCGACCTCGGCCCAGATTGAACAAGTTGTTTACCCTCGCCCGAAGATTCAGGGAACCCTTAAGAACCCTGACCGATAGGTGGAGGAAGTTATGTAATGACATTGGGAAAGTTCCGGTGGATCAGGCCATCTTTGGGTTTGAAAACGCGTTAGGGAGATCGGACCCCATCTGGATAGCCATGTTCTCCGAGAAACCGAAAACCTTAAAGGAGATGAGAAAAATGCAGGAGCATTACATCGCTTTGGAAGAAATTCAGGCCGAGTCAAGAGATAGAGGAATACAAGAAGCTAGTGCTGAAGAGGGTACTGAAGCTAAAGCGGTCACATACGACCCTATTAGGCGACCAGAAAAGAGATCGGATCCACCCCCGAGAAGAAGTGAAAAGATAAGGGAAGAAGCCGAGGCAAGAAGCCCGATCGTATACCCCCTAAATGCTCCTTTGGAGGAGGTATTCAAGGAAGTCAAGATGAGAAACGATATAAACTACCCAGCGTCGAGATGAGTTCAGTTCCAAGAGACCAGGGATCACCCAAAATATTGCCACTACCATCAGTATAGGGGCCATTCCACTAACAACTGCCGAGAAGTAAAAGATATCATTCAGCATCTCATCCGAGATGGGTATTTGAGGCAGTTTGTCCGACATCCACCCTAGCCGACAGCAACACCCGATACACCAGTCCATCAAGTTCGCATCGATAGAACAACTCAGTTCGTAAGCACCATTTGACACTCGTCTATTCAAAACTACACTCTCGGCCCAGTAATTACTTCTAGGATCCATAAAAGGGATCGTGATGGAAAGGAAATATTTAGCGTATCTAAGGCCCTACCTATGGAACCTAGTATGGTGCGACCCATTTCGTTCTCGGCCAAGGATGTCTTAGCAAATGGACAAGAACACAGTGACCCATTGGTCATCACCTTACTGATCAAAAATTGGGGAGTAAGAAGGATTCTTGTGGATAGCGGAAGCTCGGTCGAGGTGTTATTCTACGACACGTTCATAAGAATGAAACTATCATACGACATGCTCGTCCCCTCAACGTATCGCATCTACGGCTTCAATGGAACCGTAACTATACCCAGGGGCGAGATAACCTTAAAGGTCTCAGATGGTGTAGGCTTCCTCGACACACTAACTACCTTTTGTGTGGTCGACGTCGCCTCACCATATGAAGCGATTATCGTGCGTCCATGGATCGCTGTAATTAAGGGGGTAGCATCGGCATACCACCAGAGATTAAGGTTCCCAAACTTCAAGGGAATAGATGAAGTTATGAGCGATTCCCAACCAGCACGGCAATGTATGCAAGTAGATGCATAAATTAATGAGGATATGCGAGCTCGGAAAAGGAGAGAGAAGAGTAAAGCCGAGGAAATAAAAGATGCAAGGGAATTGGAAGAGGTGATTTCACAAGTGGTCATGGCATATGAGACCTAAGAGCAAGACCCTTTATATCAATCAAAGGAAGCGGCTATCTTCCGGGAGAACAAATCAAATTTTTCGACGGTCGAACCGACTCGGGAAGTAAACTTGGGGACGGTAGAGGCACCAAAGGTAGTAAGGATCGGGACACTGTTATCGGACGAACAAGAAAGCCAACTCACGGCGGTATTAAGGGAAAACTTAGATGCATTTTATTGGGAAGTGCGCGATTTGGAGGGAATTGACCCGAAGGTCTGCTGTCGCCACTTAAAGATTGATCCGAAGTTCAAACTAGTTAGACAAAAAATGAGGCGCATCGCACCAGAATTACAGGCAACAGTCGAGGACGACCTAAAGAAGCTACAGGAATCTGGAATAATAAGGAAATCCCACTACCCACAGTGGATATCTAACATGGTCGTGGTGCCAAAAAAGAAAGGAGGGGTCAGAATATGTATTGATTTCAGCGACTTGAACAAGGCACCCGAAGGACGTTTCCCCCCCAAAGATAGATCATCTAGTAAAATCGATAGTCGGATACGAGGCGATGACCTTAATGGATGGATACATGGGCTACAACCAAATACCATTGGCGCACGAGGACCAGGAGCATACTTCTTTCTTCACATCGAGGGGATTGTATTGTTATACCAAAATGCCATTCGGACTTAAAAATGCGGGGGCTACATACCAGAGATTGGTAGGCGACATGTTTGAAGATAAGATTCATGACACCATAGAAGTGTACGTGGACGATATGTTAGTCAAGAGTCGTCGCTCTAAGGACTATGTCCGAGACCTTCGGGAGATTTTTCAGACAATGATGAAACACAAGATGAGGATTAACCCCGCCAAGTGCGACTTTTGGGTCACATCAGGGAAATTCTTGGGGTATATCATCATCCCTAGAGGAATAGAAGTAGATCCCGAGAAGGTCCGGGCAGTCCTTGAAATGCCATCTCCCGCGATGGTAAAAGACGTGTAGAAACTAAATGGTTGCATAGCAGCATTGGGGAGATTTGTATCAAGATCATCGGATAAATGCAAGGCCTTTTACGACATTTTGAAGAAAGGAGAAAAATTCCAATGGACGGACGCCAGCGAAGAGGCCTTTCAAAATATCAAGTTACACTTAGATAGCCTCCCGGTTCTTCAGAGGCCTGAGCCGTCAGAAATTCTCACCCTATACTCTGGGGAGACACCCTATGCCATTAGTGTAGTGCTAGTAAAATCGGAGGGGAATGTGGAAAACCCAGTATATTTCACTAGTAAAACATTAATGCCGGCCTAGAGAAACTATACAAGAATGGAGCAGATGGTACTTGCGCTACCTTTTGTTGCTTTTAAGCTCCGAACATATTTTCAAGCTCACCGAATACGGGTGCTCACCAAATCGCCTATCGAAGCTGTTTTGGATAGTGCTGGATGATCAGGAAGAATCTCTAAATGGGGATACTTAATCAAACAATATGACGTGGTGTATGAGACAAGAACCGCGATCAAAGGGCAAGTAGTGGCCGACTTATTGGAAGATTTCCCCCTTAGTGATGAGGATGAGGTAGAAGGTCTACCGGGAATGACAGAGGAATATGAGGAACCAGCGGACCTATTAGCCGCCAATAGCCCCACACGATGGGAGGTCTTCGTCGACGGGGCATCAAACAAAGAAGGATCGGGCCTCGGGCTGGTATTTACCACACCAAAAGGGAGGAAGATCGTTCATTCGTACAGACTAGAATTCAAGGCAACAAACAACGTCACCGAGTATGAAGCGGTGATCCATGCCTTACGAATAATTGTGGAGATGGGGCTGCAAGAGGTCCGCCTGACTAGTGACTCACAGTTAGTAATCCGGAAAATTATGGGCCAATACGCTACACACGATCTTGTGCTGCAAAAGTATTGGGAGCTCGCCCAATTTTACATCAAGCAAATACCCAACATCATATTCTGCCACATTTGCCGAAAAGATAACAGGCACTCGGATGCTCTATCATACATCGCCTCACATCTGGTAGACTCGAGCGTTGAAGGCATACGTGTTATGAGACTTATTATCCCGTCAATCCCGGAAACACCAGAAGTACGGATTGAGGTGGCCATCAACACAGCCGAGAGATACAAAGAAGGCGACTGGAGAAAGAAAATACATCAATACTTAGAGACAGTCGAGTTACCCAAGGGTCGGCCCGAGATAAACAAAATCAAAACCAAGTGGGGCGCCTACGAGCTGCGGGAAGGGATTTTATATAGGAAGTCTTACTTGGGGCCTCTCCTACGACGTTTGAGTAAAGAGGAGGGACACATAATCCTGCACGAACTACATTATGGAGCGGCCGGAAATCGTAGCTCGGGGAGAAGCTTGTCGACCAAGGCAAAAATAATGGGCTACTTTTGGGTATACATGAACGAAGATGCAAAGCAAATGGCGAAAGCTTGTGAAGAATTTCAACGTTTTGGAAAGAAAATCCATGCTCCCGAAGTACCTTTAAACTCAGTTATAAGCCCGTGGACCTTTGCTAAGTGGGGGGTAGACATAGTCGGGCCCTTACATGTAGGAACCGGGAAAAGAAAGTATTTGATCGTGGCCACGGATTACTTTACCAAATGGGTAGAAGCAGCGCCACTTAGGCACATCCGAGACAAAGACGTTTTCAAATTTATTTGGGAACATATCATTTGCCGCTTTGGGGTCCCTGTGGCTATCGTATCGGATAATGGAAAGCAACTATAAGGCGAGAACATTGATCTCCTGTTCAACACTTATAACATCATAAAGAGCAAAGCTACCCCTATTTACCCCCAGAGTAATGAGCAGTCCGAGATCACTAACAAGACTATCACCGATAACATAAAGAAGAAACTGGATGGGGAATATGGAAACTGGTGTGAGGAGCTATATAACGTCCTATGGGCATACAGAACCACACGAAGGGAAGCTACGGTATTCTCTCTATTTATGCTTACCTATGGAACCGAGGCAATCTTACCGACAGAAGGCATGATCCCTACCACAAGAATGAAAGCTTGGAGGAGAAACGTCTCATCCGATCTGATTTTGGCTAAACTCGATGATCTGGAAGAAACAAGGGAAATAACGTTACAAAAAATGGAAAACTATCAAAGGAGGTTACAACGAGAATACAAGAACCAAGTTCGATCAAGAGAATTTAACCCAGGGCAACAAGTATTGAAATTTCTGGTTGAATGGGAGCGAGACAAAAAGGGAGGAAAACTAGCACCAAAGTGGGGCGAGCCGTATATAATTGAATATAAGGCGGGCGAGGTATCGTATCGACTACTGCAACTTGACGGAACAAAAGAGCTCAAACCATGGAACATCAAGTTTTTGAAACTCTACCATCCTTGATGGGCAATACGAAAAAATGGTAAGCATGCATGTCTCCTATCTCTTTGAAACCGTGGGGGGTATGAGATAAGACGTGAGCGACTAATGGTCATTAGTACTCAGGGAAAAGCCAGTATGGAAGTGCCGAGGTGACTTACACTCGAATGGGAATTCGTACTCGGGGAAAACCCAGTGTGGAAGTTCCGAGGTTCCTTACACTCGAATGGGCATTCGTACTCGGGGCAAAGCCAGTGTGGAAGTTCCGAGGTTCCTTAAACTCGAATGGGCATTCGTACTCGGGGCAATGCCAGTGTGGAAGTGACGGGGTGCCTTACAGTTGCTTGGCTATTCGTACTCGGGGCAGTGGAATTGTGCAAGTGTCGAGGTAGCCTAAGGGTTCTGTTGGTTGGAAGTAAGTTCCAAAGGTTGTTGAGACGCGAGGTCTCCTCAGCTAGGTGGCCTACTTACATTTGAAAGGTCTCCCCCATCGCAGGTGGTCGTGTCCACTTTCCCGAGACTGGTTGGTCGATAACCGCTCAGGAATATCAAGCCTAAAACTAGGTTAACTGATACCCTTCCACTGAATCCAAAGAGATAGTGATGAGATACCCCAATCAGGACATGGCATTGTGCCCGATGACCCTCCTTGTTTTGCGTGTTCGACAGAAATGTTTAAAATGCTAACTTACTTGAACAATAATTGCAGGAATAACATGCGAAACAAAGGATAACTCGATTGTGTCATGCGTCTAGTAAGAAAGTACGAAAAATGTCGTGCAACCATGCGAAATGAAGAATTTAACGGAAATAAAAAAAACAACATCGGCGACGCAGCACCCCCATAAAAACAAGCAAGAGGTGTAGCAGAAATAAAAAAGGGGACAAGTGTTCAAAGCGATTTACAACCCGACAGAAAGGGGCAACTTAGTGACGCAGCACTACAAAAGAAGATTTCAAGCCTTCGGAGGAACAGTTCCGGCCTTCTTCTGTGCGACCTCGCGCCGCTTGTTCTCTACCCAGTCTCAATACCCATCTGGACTTTCTCGTCTATCTCATCCGCATGGGCGAAGCGTTCATCCTCGAGTTATTGGGTAAGATGAGAAATATTCCCCTCGGCATCGGCTAGATGGGAACTCAAATCAACCTCGACCTTCTTCAATCGACGGACCTCCTGATCCAGCTCCTGAGAACGTTTTTGCTCGGCTATAAAATCACAAAGACAGAACATTATTCGTTGAACACGGTTTAACAATTTTGCAAGAATAAGACGTAATCTAGACCTAAGGAACGGCCCCAACACATCGTCTAAGAGACCTAAAAGGGCTGGTAACACTGACTGAAGTGACTCTGCCGACTTAGATAACTTCATGGTTAACTTGTTATAGTGTTGCTCGTTGAATTCG
This sequence comes from Papaver bracteatum, assembly GCA_023529315.1. Taxonomy (NCBI): domain Eukaryota; kingdom Viridiplantae; phylum Streptophyta; class Magnoliopsida; order Ranunculales; family Papaveraceae; genus Papaver; species Papaver bracteatum. The sequence continues at coordinate 101,154 of JAJJWX010002688.1, read as the reverse complement.
TTCATGGGGCAATACTTCTTGTGTTCACTCCACTCATCCATCAAACGATTGCGTGACGACTGAAGAACTGTAAGATGCGACCTACTCTATTACAGTTCTCCTACAACTTTGTCAAGCTAGCCGACTCTCCCTAGAAGATCCCGGTTGGCTCGTTCCACCGAGTATCTATCCCTCAATATTCATCGACGATCTTCATGAAGGTCTCGATTTTGTAATTGCAAAGTGTTTACCCGTTTCTCTAGGTTCGTGGCCAGAGTAGTTTGTGCATCATCAAGGCACTGGGAAGAGCCCAGGTGAGCTCGTAAATTGTCTATCTCAGCCAGGTCATACTCAAACTGACGATACCGTTCTAGTTCCTCCTTGAGCTCTTCGATTTCTCCATCTTGGCGATCTATTTTGTCATCTTTGTTTTCCATTCGCCGACGGAGATTCTCTACTAAATCCTTCTCAATATCCAACTTCCTCTTCATGATCCCAAACTATGAAGACGCGTCTAAGCCTACACTAGTTACCTCGGCTAGAAGAAGGATACCCGACTCAGGATGATGGCACGATAAATTCAATCTACATAAGTTAAGAGTCGCAGAATTATAACATACCTTGGGCGTCGGCGAGTTTAATTTCTAGCTCGCGTGCGCGTCTCCTTTCGTTCTGTAACTGGAGTTGTAGAGATTCTAACAATTAGTTTTCTCTGAGGTGCCTGGCGGCATCTAGGCGTACCCGGTTCAGGATCTAACACAAGTAAACGCGAGTAAATTTTAGGCGACAATAAGAACAGAAATCATAAGGGGGCACCACTATGCTAAAACGAGCCGCTCAACACTGTGTCAAGAGTCTTGGCGATATCGCCATATAGGGGCACTGCATTCAACATCTCTTCGTCAGTATACGCTCCAAAATCGGGTGAAGTAAGCGCACCCAAAGAATTCATGATAGGGCCAGAGACGGTGAATGAAATTGCAGCGCTAGAAGATGACCACTCAGTAATCCGGGGAACACGAAGAAGCTCTTCCGGTACATCAGAAACAACCTTCTCTACGACGGGCGTCTCCAAGGGCTCCTGCTGGTCGCCCACACCTTGCTCATCGCCTTTGTCACCCGAGATATTCTCACCAAATAGTTCATCTTCATCGAAAAGTTCAATGACTTAGGCCCTCTTCGGCGGTGGCTTAGCAACTTGCTTACCTCTGAGGGGATTACGCATAAGAGGGTGGGGGTCAACCTCGTCAACATCACCATCATCGCGCTTAAGGTGTTTCTGCACAAGGTGTCTCGTCAGAACATGTGAAGCCAAAAAACAGGGGCAAGTACATGTACTTATAAGAAAATCAACATGTTTGTTACCTTCCCCTGATCTTCCTCAACCCTTGTGCCAGCACCTCTTTTCCTAGACGATCCGGCTCCCTTGGTAGAGTCGACCTGAGATTTTCAAAACAACAACAAGTGATCAGTTTATGCCCGAGGCTAAAAAGATAGCAAACAACAACAAAGGAGAAAACACATACCTTATCAGCCTTGTCATCATTAACTACCCAAAAAGAATAGGGCTCGGCAGGAAAAGTGGGCGACGGGATGCTACCATGTAGAATGGGGCCTCGGACGAGAAGCGGAACTCGGGGATTGATCGGATCATTAGAATGGCGGGATCACTTATTGGAACCCTGGCCGATGGGATCGGCATCCAGCATCATCCTATCAACACCATCGGGCATAGTTCCGACCCGATGAGGACTAGCAGAAAAACCAGCAAGATCGCCTAAGGTGGAAGTACCAGCTCGATAATTGACAAGGAAATTGGCAACGGTATATTCTGGAGCGTCCTCGGGATTGTAGGTCAACCACTCGGCAGTAGAACCATGACCATCTCGGCGATCCCTCCATTCGTTCATAATTCGGAAAGTATTTCCAGTCCACTGAGCCAAAGCATGAGAGGGCTTGAGATGGGAAAGAACCTCGTAATAAAAGGGGCTATCAGGGTTGTACATGGGAAGACGAAGGCCTAGCTCTAGTTGGCCCTGAGTGATGACCACGCAATCATCCGACTGCTCGTACTTCGTAATATCGGACTTCTTCAAAAGGTTGTTTTGGCCCGAGATAAGGGTAAATTCATAATTTCCAAGGTCGTACTTTTCCTTCAGCTGCTGAACGAACTCCTTATCAGAAATATCTCTCACCCTTCTCTCGGACCTGCACGAAACAGAAGGAGAATCATAAGGAAAGATAGATTTCATGGCACGAACATCGTACTCGGAGGGACTCTCATCAGAAAATAGTGAAGAAAGGGAAAAAGCATCAATCTCGGAAAAAACATCATCAACAGACCTTCTCTCAGTCATGGAGGGAGAAGAATCCATTAACGGAAATAATGTAGAACTTGGTTCTCGACGAAGAGAGATAAGGCGACGAGACTGTAACAACGGATACTGTAGTAATCGGTGAGGAGGAGATGAAGGAAGAAAATCAATAAAACTAGGGTTCTCAGAAGCAAAGAGTGATAAAGGAATCTGGGAGAAAAGTTTTAGCGGCAGGGAACAGAGAGAGAAAGGATAAAGAAGAAGAAGGAGAAAAAGAAGCGGGTTATTTAAAGGGGAAGAGTTGTAACCGACGCCGACGGTTACAGGTAATAAAGTGCAGTTAGTGGGGCATTGCATGGCGGAATTTGCGGCATGGACGAAGACGTGGGCAGTTGGGACGACGTTCTTCCACTCGTGTCTCCCACACGAGCGAAATAAGGGGCATAAATCTAGGTGTAAATTATCCACATATTCAGGTGGCAACATCTTAAGCCTTGGTGCACCTAAAAATGAAGAGACGCGAAGCATAGAAGGAAGATCAGTAGGCGAGAGATTTGAGGATCCACGTGGATCGGGCGTGATCGCTCTATAGCTGTCGGACAAGACTTGACCCTAGGTTTCTGACAGAGCTGACAAGACAAGACAAGGTGGGTCAAACGAGGTGCAACGGTCAAAAGGATAAGAAAGTACGTGTCACATCGACCCACCGCTGAGGCGACAGATAATACAGGTGACATCGTGTCAAGAGAACACCCGAAGAGGTCGGATCAGACAAGATACAAACGAAGGAATCAAGATGCATCGGCCATGCACATAGAAGAAGGGGCGACGTAAGCAGGCCCGATCACAGAACTTCATAATATATGTAACATGACCCACACCCTAACTTGGTTTTATGGAACTTCTCATATAGATAGAGTGGCTTGTATCCAAGAGAGGTAAGTTGTAATTTTGGGAGGGAAGGAGAGAAACTCGAGTTTAAACCAAGGGGAAGAGAGTGAGAAGTAAGTTCATCTTTGTAAGGAAATCCGACTAAGAGCAACACCTTTGTAACACTTTGAAGTAATAAGATTCACCCTTTCACCCCCGTGGATGTAGGTAATCATACCGAACCACGTATATCTTGTGTTCATTGTTGAGTGCTTACTTTCATTTGACTTGAGTAGAAGATTTCTATCCTTTGGATGTAGTTGGTAGTAAAATACATCTACAATCCTCACTTTATTTTCCTGATTCCAAATCACATTGTGAGGTGTTGCAGTCTTTAGTTATGCTCTTTCTCATTCGATCACTCCATATGTAGCAGATCACACCCGCCAAATATAAACCTTCGGCACAAAGAAACCCTAATCCTATACATTCAACAACGGTCCATTTTTTATGAGATGATGATGGTACAAGAATAAAAGATTTGCTATCTGTCGCACTAACATTACAAATCGATCCTTTCCTTTAATAAATTAAAATCATGTCACTCTGTAACTAGTATCGTTGAGCGAAATAGAAACAGACGAACCTCTTGTTATGTTGCTGGTGAAATTATCATTCTGGGAAGGAGGAGAGAGGATTCGACACATATAAACAGAACAAGCAGTAAAAAAGATACCAAGAGAATCGACTGTGGAAGCTTCATGTTTTCTTAATTTCTCTTACATATACAGATCAGAACCCTAGTTAGAAATTTCTTCATTTCTCTTCACACTGGAAAGTGGTTTCCTTAGCCGCTCAAGAGTATCTCAATTTTCTTCAAAACCCAACCTATATATGGGAATTCAAACAGACAAGGTCAGATTCAATGTCAGAGGCAAGATCTTTGAAACAACTGCAACAACTCTTGTAAGTGCACCCCGAAATTCAGTGTTTGGATCTATGTTTGATGATGAATGGAATCTTCAAGATAACAAAGTAGAACATTTCATCGATCGGAACCCGGATTGTTTTTATGCACTTCTTGATCTTTTGGGAACATGTGAGCTTCATCTTCCTCCTAATGTAGCTGAAAAATTACTTTATAGGGAAGCTCACTATTATGGTCTTCTTGAACATGTTAGAACTGCAAAGTTTTGTAAATTGGATTGTAATGAGGAAATGCCTAAAAGTATGAATGAAAATTCAAGAAATTCCAAAAGTGTGACTGATCCCCAAAATCTTCCAAAAGTGTGACTGAAAATAGGTAATGGCTAAGATACCCTTTGACCCTTGATGTCCACATATGAATATGGACATCCAATAATTCCTATACGTATATTCACTAATTCGTATCCGTGTATTCCACTAATGGGATACACCCCACAATAAAGATTAGTATTCTACTAATTCAATACGCACCCATATACTGATTAGTATTCCACACTCAGAAACTATTCAGATAAAATTTCTGAGCTCAGAAATTTTGAAACTCCACTAAAAAACTCGAAAATATTCAGAGAAAATTTTGGAAACTCATAAATTTTGAAACTCACTTATCAATCTTTCATATCTAATCGAAGGTAACGCCATCCTTTTAGTCTATTATCAGAATGGAATTTTAAACCCTCCAAATGTTAAACCCTAGAAATTTAAATTCTAATCATAGCTTTGATGATTATCGCAGGAGAAGAATCGGTGTAAATACCTGAAGATTCGATTGAAAGGTATAACCTATAAGATGGTTCATTGTTTGTCATTTATCTCTAGTAAAATTACTAAATAGATAAATCAATCTCGATTTTGCAATTGTATGTGTTTTTTAGTTGAATCATGATGTCTTAAAGATTGGGTATGTGTTCGATTTCTCTTTTATAACATGATTTCAGTTTGAGTTTTGTTTAATGTCATGTTTGAGTCATGAAACATACAATTTGGGGTTTATGTTTTCTGTTAGTTTTCGATTTTAATGGACGAAAAGGGTTTATATTTTTTATGCCAGTCTGGTGGAGAAGAAACTTACAGATGGATATACACTGAAATTGAAGTTTTTTTACCAATTAATTTGATGGGTTTTGTTTAAAATTGAGTCTAAACAACTAACTTCATGGTGATATAACCTACAAGATTAAAAGTTTTCTAAGTCATCAAGAGCCTAAACTAGGATGAATTACTAGTTCTAGAGGCGTGAGATGATATTTACTGATATCTAGACTTATAAGTGTAGTATGCAAAAGCCTACAAATGATGACTATACAATTTGGGACATATGTTCGCCAGTTTGTTATTCTTTGTGATAGTATCCAAAAGCCTAAGTACTTTTTTGTTTTTTAATTCTTATTTAAGGTATATATAAATCTCAATACCGAGTTCTCTTGAATCAGTAATCCTCCTTGTGGAGATTAACAACTAATCTTTTCCATTGTACTTCATAAACGATATCGCTCTTCCAACTAGTCTGTTTCAGGACCCGTTCATTATACTTCGATATCGCTAGGTTTGTCTTAAATATGACCATCTATTGAAAATTAACAAGGTCTTTCCAACTGTCCTCATATGCTTATTTTTTCATGTGAAAGAAACCCAACTGTAGCTAATCCTATGTAAGTAAGCATTCGTAAGTTAGTAACTAATCCAAAATTTGTAGGTACAATCAATGGGTTCTGGTAGACGGCCCAAGAAGGGGCATGATGATGGGAATCTGAGTGAGGAGGATGGGAATTTGAGTGAGAATGATGGGAATTTGAAGGCCGTCGAAAGAAAACCTATGTATTTTGAGTCGAAATCTGCAGGTCCTGCAGAGGACAGGTATATATGATATACTAACAAGGCAGCTTTATTGCGCTCATATAATTTTTTTCAATATTGCAGTTTTGATAACTTATCTAATAATTATTAGTAACTTTTTCAACGTTTCTTTCAACTTTATATTGTGTTTCACAGTAGTTTTGTCTACCCTTAAAAGTACCATGGACAAACCAGCGAGGCAAGCATATACTCCAGCTTAGGTTCACTATCAGACTTGTGGAGTGTGTTGTCTGAAGAAGAGATGGCCGTGTTCAAGACAACTGCAATAGGGCACTTAACATACATTCCACGAGAACAAAGTTTTTCTACATCCATTTTTTTTTTCTGATGAGTCGGTAGATCAAAGTCGAACCTGGAGAATATTTGAATGATGAGATCCTTTTTATAATTAAGGATACAAAATTGTGGTTTGGAAAAGCGGAATTTTCTCTAATATCCGGACTTAGATTCCGGGATTTGAGGGATGGACATTCCGATTTTGACTCTCGACCGAAGATGTCAAGGGTAAAGCATAAGTATTTTTCAGATGATAGCATAATCACCAAAGGGCACTTGTATGACTTTCTTTTTTGCAATACAGTCTCCAAGGACCGGGCAAAGGTTGTCGGAGAAAACAGTAATGCCACTAAAAAAGTATCGCGTAAATTGTTGGAGCGTCGCATGATATTTGAAGGGAGTGAAACGGTTCAGTGTGAAGGTAATGATAGGGTGAAGGTGGCATTAGTATATGTGGTACACATGTTCTTGTTGGGGCACCAAGACATCCATGGGATAGAAGAAGATCTTTGGGACTTGGTGGATAACCTTCCAGAGTTCAACAAGTACCCATGGGCCGAAAGGGTGTACGAGGCCACTCTACAAAAACGTCAAAATGCATTTAAATCTTCTATCAAGCCAAAAGGAATGTCACAAGTGTTAGTGGTAATATGAATTGATTTCTATTTAAAAAATTCATATGTTTAGGCTTTTTTTTTTTTTTGCATATCCAGTAACACCTGATTGTGATTCTAATAGTTTTTGTTTGTATTTTAGGTTTGGTTCCTTATGATGTTCCCGGGTGTGCTTGGAGATATGGGAAAAAAGATTAGTATTTAAGGGTGGCGCCCTCATATTCTAGACGTGTTGTGAACGGAAAAGGTTAAGCATCGTCAGCTATGTTGTTCGGTAATTCGTTTGGACGTGAGTGAATCAATGATACAGTATAGCAATGATCCAGAACTGTTAGTAATTCTGGGGGTAGCCAAGGGACCCCTCAGTTATCAACATCTAGAGGATCTCGAGACTGAAATTAAGTTAGGAAAGCAATGGCCGACTGAAGATGAGGTTGTTGAGGGAGATTTGGAGGCGAAGAGCGAGGAAAAAGGAGGACATGCTGAGAATCGTATAGTAGCTAAATTACTTGATATGGTGGATGACTTAAAGCGTAAAATGGAAGAAAGTGAAATTCGGGAAAAACGGTAAAATGAAATGATGGCGATGCTCAAAACGCAAGGGGAATTACTGCTGTCGAGGAGACCTAATGTGGGTGGATTTGATTTCAGATATCATGTTAATTTGTTATGAAATTGACGAACCCGCATAGATCTAACTGTTTAAAAACCATTTCCAAACTTCATGTTAACAGGGTCCTGCACATGAAATGGAGGAAAATCCCCGTAACACAGAACATAAACATTATGAGACTTTTGATGACTATTGTAATCGATTCCCCGACCGAGATGATGATAAACATTTTATTAATGATTTTGGTGGTGAATCAGCAGCTGATTTTTGTGAAGCTGGTATTGGTGCAGAATCTGTAGCTGGGAACAGCGAGGAAGAAATAATAAGCACAGATAGCCCAGCAGTTTCACTGGTAAGTATTTTTTGTGGGACAAATTTAATCCTCTAGTCATTTAGGTATGGGAGTATGGTATGGCTTGTTAATCCTAGTGTATTTTTATCTTTGAGTTTGTCTCTAATTAAAATTCCATTTCAATGTCTTCGGCCCTATGTATATGTAGTCCAACGTGTTTAACGAAATAAATAGTAATAAAAATAGTCAACCCGAGGCAGAAATAATAAGCACAAATAGCCCAGAAGTTTCACTTGTAAGTATTTCTTGCATCCTTTTTGTGGGACAAATATAATCTTGTAGTCATTTGGGTATGGGAGTATGGTATGGATTGTTAATCCTAGTATATTTTTCTACAACCTGTTTGTCTCTAATTAAAATTCCATTTCAATGTCTCCGGCCCTCTGTATATGTAGGCCAATGTGTTTAACGAAATCAAGAGTAATAAAAATAGTCAACATAGGGACAATGAGAATCTTTCTAAAGTTGTGAGAAAAAAGAAGCCAGGACCTCAGGTGAAGTCACCATTTATTACTTGCATAGAAACTACTCCTAAAATCCCTGCTGTTGGGATAATGAAGAAGAGATTTGATATTGCCGCTGACGCTGTTGCCGCTGATGAGTCAAATCCGAGGAAGGTTAGGAGTATGGTGGAGTTGTGCAGGGATGACTTCTATGCGGAGAATGGTAAGAAAAAGTCTTCCATGAATTTGGACAATGGGTGTAGCACTTCAAAAAATGGTGCAACCGATGTTCAAGATCTCGGTGTGAGAGGTGCGAATAAACGCAAAGCTCCGGTGAATTATTTCAATAACTTCCAATATGATCGCTTGAGGGTAACACCGGCTGAAATAACCGGAGTGAATAATTTCATAGACCAAGGGTGAGTGTCCCTGGTATATCCTTATCCTTTATATTATTGGGTGTCCTTGTTTATTTAGAAAGTAACTCTAGAGTATTGTGTTGTTATTGTTTGGTATAGGGATGACGGTGCAAACGGATCCTTATTAGGTTGTGAGGATTTTAAGAAATTACTAAGGGTTAGGGAGCCTCTGGGGACGGATGTAAGTTAATTTGCATTAAACTTCAACATTAATATAAGTATTGTGAGATGGTTTAACTTATGTGTTTTGGATTGTCATGCAGCATATCAACGTCATATTGCGCCTCATGCACGAGTCAACCTTGGGCGTAGATGGCGATTGGACAACAATTGACAGTTACTTTGAAGTACGTTATCTGCCAAAAGAACACATCTCGGGTTGTAAATTATTTGTAATTTTTATGGTAAAGCATTGTTGTAACTGGTAACTTAACCTTCGATTTTTTTTTGTTAGCCTCTTATGAGGGGGGAAAGAAGAGGACAAAGGATGTGGTAGAATATAGGAATGGGATTAGGCCGAAAGGCGTGGCTAAGACTTGGGAAACCGTCACTATGGTATATGGTATGGTGCATCTTGTCCAAAAAAAACACTGGGTCGCTATAAGTATCAACATAGGGGAGAAGATAATTCTTATTTATGATTCCATTAAACCGAGACGGAATATTGGTGATGATGGGGTCCATGTAGATATCAGGAATATGGCAGACTATTTGGAGGCTAACTGGTACGACGGGTCTTGGAGAGTCGAGTTCGTGGAAGATTGCCCTCAACAATCCGATAGGTAACTAATCTTTACCAGTGCAATTAATGCACAATTACTTGAGTATAAGTACCTGTTTCCCTGATTAACACATTGCTTAGTTGTCTGATAGCCAAAACTGGTTGATTGATGCTCTGCCTTGATTAATTTCCATGAATGCTTGCTGAACCAGTACTTTACATAGCATTATAAACCCTGCAGCATCTGGTATTTTAGTCCGTGTCACTGTGGTAGTTGAGTAAAATCATTGCTTGCTGAAAAGTTTGTTTTTGTGTTTATCATAACCCATCAATCTCTGCAGGACAGTGTGTTTTTGTGCATGAAAAGTTTGTAAAACCAAATTTTGTGAGGACTGTGTGCCTCCCAAGTCCTCTTGGACTAGAACTGTGTGCCTCCCAAGTCATCTTGGACTATTTTGCAGCTATATATAATACCTTTGATGAGCCGCACTTGGAGTTTTCTCATGTCTCTCCATCCATCCATGAGCATGTCCAGTTTGACTTAGACCTTGTGCATGATGCACCCCTGGAACTGGTAGATTATGTGCTCAAAAGTGTATCTGTTGAATCCAGGTTTGGGGGTAGCTCAGTTATATCCACAATCTTGCTTACCCTATCATGTTATCTATGTTTGATATTGTTGTTGTTTCTGCGTCCCGCCTTTTGGGTTGATCCTCAAATCTTTAGATTGTTGGTATATGGTGAATCATCACTGTATTAATCGTTTGATGAAAATCGTGTTATGATTCAGGTTAAATATATAATCATTTACGTTTCTGATGCAATCTGTCTCCATTTATGCATACAACAGACACTCATGCGGGGTTTATTCCTTGAAGATCATCGAGCATCTCATCAGGGGAACTTATTATAAAATGATATATGGTGATAAAATTCTCCAGTTTCGTCGGGAGATGGTTGTGCAGTTCCACAGGAAAGAGTTCTTCTGCTGAAGTAACATGTTCTTCTGTTTGTATAGGAAGCTTTGACCTGAACACGGGTGGATGCAGGTCAATGGTATTTTGGATGTGTAAATAATATTATGGCAATGAATACGAGGGTGGGCTCGCTTGTGGTGATTATTTTTCTTAAAGCAACCACACCTACTGTGAAAATACAACAATCAAAAACCGACAATCTCACCTTCCAATCTGAAACTCATGACTAAAGTTGCTCTTATAGTCTTATATAGGGTTTCTAATCCAACGGATGATTAGAAGAGGGTGCCCCATCTAAAGCCCGGCCGACAGTCATTTTTCTTCCTTTGCAAAAGCCTTGTGTGCAAAGGTTATTTCACCCGCATCGGCCTGTGCAGGTTGTGTGGGACTATACACAAACCTTTTGCACAAGACCAAATTTGGTCACAACCTAAATCCTAAGTTATGGTTTCATCTTGGACTATATGGAAGGACAGATGTTCTAAAGTTTTTCAGAACATAAATCCTAAGTTATTGAGCATTTTACGAGTCACTTTCATTGGTTCTAATTGTTTGTATTGTTTTGGATGGTGAAGTGTATTATAAAGCTAATGATCAGTACTACTACGAAATGGAACAATTATAATACTGTTCAAGTTGTAGATGAAATACACAACTTCATAATGTTGTTCATGTGGTGCCCATAAACCTTTGAGGGCAAATGCACGATTTAGGTGCCCCTCGCGTTTACGACCAAATCTCTATGCAGTTTCCAATCTAAATGCGATCTCCAAACTGGTTTGTTGAGAATGAAACCCCCAAATTCCTCTCCTATTACATATACAAGATCAGAACCCTAGCTAGTTAGAAATTTCTTCATTTCTCTTCACACTGGAAAGTGGTTTCCTCAGCAGCTCAAGAGTATCTCAATTTTCTTCAAAACCCAACCTAGAAATATGGGAATTCAAACAGACAAGGTTAGATTCAATGTCAGAGGTAAGATCTTTGAAACAACTGCAACAACTCTTGCAAGTGCACCCCGAAATTCAGTGTTTGGATCTATGTTTGATGATGAATGGAATCTTCAGGCTAACAAAGAAGAATACTTCATCGATCGGAACCCGGATTTCTTTCCTGTACTTCTTGATCTTTTGGGAACAGGTGAGCTTCATCTCCCTTCTGATGTATCTAAAAAATTACTTTATAGGGAAGCTCACTATTATGGTCTTCTTGAACATGTTAGAACTGCAAAGTTTTGTAAATTGGATTGTAATCGGTTAACACTAGCGAGTTCGGTTAGGGGTCAAGCATCTGGCAATTATACTGCAATTAGTGCAAGTCCTATTGGAGGTTGTGCTGTTGCTCATAGCAAGATTGTCCGTCTATATGATTGGACGCTTGAAGAACATCCACCAATAAATTTCAATTATCAAATTGTTAACAATATTGGCTGATTCGGAGAATATTGTGATCAGTGCTTGCATAAGATCTGGACGAGAAGATTCTGGGCTTGCTCTTTTTAATTCGTCTACAGGTGATTTAAGGCATAATTTTGAGCTAAACCATAAAAATCATGTGAATAGCTTTACTGCTGGAGCTTTATGTTTCAATTCTGATGCTAAGATAGCTGCTAGTTGCGGCATAGGAACAGGTATTTATGGTTGCGGCATTTGGGATCAGGTTACAGGAAAACAGACTGATTTTTTCCATGAAAATTTTCGTTTTCCTCTTTTTAGTTATCCAGATAGGATTCAGTGGCTGAGCGGAAGTAAATGTTTATTAGTTTCCAAGTTTTACCGCCGAAACGAAAATGAAAATGCCAGTTGGATTAGTCTTTTGGATTTGAGGGATAAAAGTATGGTCTGGTCTTGGTATAACAACAACTAGGATTCCTTTGATTGGCAACATCACGTTTTTGATGCAATTCCTATGGAAGATAATAATTATATATGTGTAGTTAATTGGTGTGATGATTTGGGTTTTATGGATTTAAGATCTACCAAAGGTGGCATTAGATGGAACTGGGAAAACCATAGGAGACATAAATACATTGAACCTCGTTATCCTAGGTTAAAATTACATGTGGGGCAGCTTTTTTCTTGCGTAAATGACAGTCTCTCTATGTTTAGTGGACCTGACTGGTATTTAACATCTAGTCTTGGAAGAAGTTCCGGTGGTGGTGCAATTCGGGACTTCTCAATTGGTGGCGATCGACTTTTCGCTCTTCATAGTTGTTGGAAATGGTTTTGGGGCTAATGGTTGATGGGTATTGAAATTGGGTATTGGAATAACCCAACTTGGTGTTTAACCAAAACTGGATTTTATTTCTCAAACTTTGTTGTACAAGACTCACTTTTCTTTTCTTACACCACTCTTATTATTTGCTAGCTCACTTGGTTTTGGATGGTTTGCAAGTGAACCATTGTTGCCTATTTATAGGCTCACTTACTTCTCTAGATAGTTCTATCTAGACTCTTCTTTACACTTTCATTACACTCTTATCTAAAGAGAATATTCTAGGTATAATACCAAGGATAAGTATGAAGGAGCTTATCCTTCACATGTCTAATACTTTCTTATCTAGAGAGAATACTCTAGAATACAACAAGGATAAGTATGGAGAAGTTTATCCTTCACATGTCTAATTTGACTAATACTTATCTAATTAGATTTTTCTAGATTTTTCTTGAATAATCAAGTTTATACTTCCAACACGCCCCCTTAAACTTGATTTCCTTGTCATTCCATGTTGGACTTTCACGTTCGCAGATTCCTTGCACATCGATGTTTAATGGTTGACGACATCCTTTTTCTACCCATCTCGTCTTTTGTCGTTCTCTTCCTTTTTCGGTGATTTTCTTACCTTCGTAGATCTTCTTGAGTCTCGGCTTTGTGACATTTTTCCTTGTCACATTTCTTCTTTTCACATTTTTCGCAGCTTTTCTAGCCGGTTCACAACTTGCGGAATGACAAAATAATGATGCTGGATTTCCATAAATCTCATTTAGACTTCTCGTTCGCAAAGGTCTCTCGCTCGAACTTCCTTCCGATGACGACAGTTCAACACGTTCCAATCTGGGAGGCGATGGAGGTGGTGAAACCTCTTGAACAACTGGTTATGGGGGCGGCACTTGTTGTTCCTCCACTTCTTCTTCCAGGATTGGAAGGAAACCATACTCCTTTTCTTGAACATCAAACTCCCAGATGCCTTCTTCATCAAACTCCACATCTCTGCTTATGACGACCTTTTTATTGATTGGATCGTACAACTTATATCCTTTGGATCGAGAGTCATAACCGATAAATATGTACTTGACACTCCTGTCATCCAATTTTGTTCTCAGATGACTCGGCACATGAGCATATGCGATACTTTCGAATACTCGTAAGTGTGAGACGCCGGGTTTTGCTCCGCTCCATGCTTCTAAAGGAGTCATGTTCCTCACGCTTTTTGTGGGACATCGATTTATCAGATAAACTGCACAGTCAATCGCTTCTGCCCAAAACTCCCTGGGCACTCTCTTTGTCTTCAGCATACTCCGGGACATGTTGAGAATTGTTCGGTTTCTCCTTTCGGCAACTCCGTTTTGTTGAGGTGTGTATGGAACCGTAAGAGGCCATCGGATTCCATTGTCTTCACAGTATTCCTCGAACTCCTTCGAAGTAAATTCGCCTCCTCTGTCTGATCTCATAGCTACAATTTCAAAGCCGCTCTCCTTCTCCACAAGGGATTTCAATTTCTTGAAGTTGGAGAAAACCTCCGATTTTTGTTTCAAGAAATAAACCCATGTCTTTCGACTAAAGTCGTCAAAAAATATGAGGAAATAATTATTTCCACCATACGAGCTTGGCTTTATTGGTCCACAAACATCTGTGTGAACTAACTGCAGCGGTTTTGTGGCTCTTGAGAATGTTTCCTTGGGAAAACTTTTCCTGAAATGTTTCCCAAGTAAACATCCTTCACACAACTGATCCGGGTGGTCAATTCTTGGAAAACCTCTAACCATCTTTTGTTTGGATAATAATTTTAACCCTCCAAAATTAAGGTATCCATACCTAAGATGCCATAACCATGACGAGTCTTTAACACAAGCAGTCAGACATCTCGCGATGTCATTTTGAATGTTCAGATAGAACATCCTATTCCCCGTCATTGGCACCTTGGCAATCAACTTTCCTCTCCTATCTCTTATAAAAAGACTAAGGTCCTCCATATTCATCCTATAGCCTTTTTCTAAGAGTTGTCCCAAATTTAGTATATTCATTTTTACGTTGGGGACGTAATAAACATCGGAAATAAACTCATGATTTCCATTTTTTAGCTGAATTAAAATTTTGCCAAGACCACTCACCGGAGTTTTCGCTCCATTTCTGAATGTCACGTTGCCGGAAACTGATTCATCAATCTCCACGAACTTCTCCTTCGTGCCGCACATATGGTTGCTTGCTCCCGTATCAAGCACCCATGTACAATTCTCACTGTGGTCACCTCCTTTGCATGCCACCAACAAAGTCTGGTCTCGTTCTTTATTAGCATAGTTAGCTTTTTCTTCGACGTTATCCGATGAAAACCAACAATCTCGAGCATAATGACCACGCTTGTGACAATTATAGCATTCGACTTGAGATTTGTTATTCCTTTCCCTATTATTGTTGCGCCATGAATTATCTCCTCTGCCACGACCTCTTGTGGAGCTTGACCTCTGGCCCCTTTGATCATCGTCATTCTGCTTGCCTCTTCCTCTTCCTCCATAGTAGCCGCGTCCTCTTCCTCTAGCATTACTACTATAACTCGCTCCTTTGTCTTTCAAAGTGAGCTTTGCTTGTAGAACTTGTTCTACTGCTCCCTCTTTGCTTCTCTTTTTCATTCTTTCTTCATGGGCTTGTAGCGATCCCATGAGCTCATCCACGGTCATGGTTTCGACGTCTTTGGACTCCTCAATTGCGACGACGATGTAATCAAATTTTGGAACGAGTGACCGTAATATTTTCTCGATCACACGATTATCACTCATGACCTCACCATTTCTTCTTAGTTGATTGACAACAACTAAAACTCTTGAAAAATAATCCGATATTAATTCAGACTCTTTCATCAGAGAGATTCAAACTCACCTCTTAGAGTTTGCAATCGCACCTTCTTTACTTTATCCACGCCTTTGAAGGAATTTTGCAAAATCTCCCATGCTTGTTTTGCGTTAGCGGCTCTTGATATCTTCTCGAACGATGACTCATCCATGCCTTGATAGAGAAGGAAAAGAGCTCTTTTATCTCTCTTTATCAAAATACGTAGTGTATCCTTTTCATCTCGTGGTGGTAGCGCCGCTTCATTTTCCGGTTCGACATAACCTTTTTCTATTATCTCCCACGCATCTTGCGAGCCTAGTAACGCCTTCATTTGAATGCTCCAGTTGTCATAGTTTTCTTTAGTGAGTTTAGGAATTTGGAAGGGAAACATTTCAGTATCCATTAGGACCTTGGCTCTGATACCACTTTGTTGGAAATGGTTTTGGGGCTAATGGTTGATGGGTATTAAAATTGGGTATTGGAATGACCCAACTTGGTGTTTAACCAAAAATGGATTTTATTTCTCAAACTTTGTTGTACAAGACTCACTTTTCTTTTCTTACACCACTCTTATTATTTGCTAGCTCACTTGGTTTTGGATGGTTTGCAAGTGCACCATTGTTGCCTATTTATAGGCTCACTTACTTCTCTAGATAGTTCTATCTAGACTCTTCTTTACACTTTCATTACACTCTTATCTAAAGAGAATATTCTAGGTATAATACCAAGGATAAGTATGAAGGAGCTTATCCTTCACATGTCTAATACTTTCTTATCTAGAGAGAATATTCTAGAATACAACAAGGATAAGTGTGGAGAAGTTTATCCTTCACATGTCTAATTTGACTAATACTTATCTAATTAGATTTTTCTAGATTTATCTTGAATAATCAAGTTTATACTTCCAACAATAGTGAGGAAAACGTATTTGATGTGTGGGAGACTCAATTTCCTCCGAATTGGACTATGACATAAAACTCTTTTGGTACTTCGGAGAATGCGTGGATTACAAGCTAACATATGCACGCAGTAGGCTCTCTGCAACACCTTAATCTCTATTTATACTGTTTTTATGGTTGTTCTCTAGATACTGTTCATGAGCTACTGTTGTTCGTAATCCTACATTGCCTTTTTATTTCTTCTTAATTCTTGTTTAACGATGGATTTCTTTCTGTTCTTGATTAAGAGGACAAGAGGTCACAATTTATTACTGTTTAAGTATTATTATGTACTATTTTTAAGGTTTCAATCTGCATCAGTAAATCATTCCAATTAGACTACCTACTAAATTAGGATAGTTCAGTGCATTTGGTATGAGTAGTTTGGTCTCAGTTGATCTTCTTATTACATATTGATGGCACTAAATTGTAAGGATTTTCAAACTTGAGTTCCACTTTCAATCTAGATTGTAGAATTCGGGATAGTTCAATTGGATGGTTTCAGTGGTGGTTCATTTTCAATTTCTCATTAGATGGATAATCAATCAATTGAGCAAATATAGTGAAGTAGAAGAATCCTTGCTAAAGAATCTGTTCATGTAATTTTGTTTGTGGTATGTAAGTATAGCAGCAACCTTTTATCTGATTACTCTAAAACGGAAGTTAAAGTTTGCAGCAGTGCCAGTAATGGCAGAATCATCAGAAAAACTTGCAGTAGTAATCAATTGCGAATTCTGATTGGAAATACAAGCTCTGTTCAGGTGGAATATGCATGTGAAAATTCTTCTCGTAGGAACTGGAAGCCATCCAAAAAAGATTGAAGTTCCTAAGGATACAAACTCTGATTGGAAATACAAGCTCTGTTCAGGTGACATATTACTCTAATGTAAATCCTTCCTATGACATTTATTGGTCTGAAATCTCTAAATTGAGATGCACCTGACTTTTTGAGAATCAAGCAAACAAGAGTACAATCGAGTCTCCGGTCCAACTTACCCCCATTTTTGGAATCCTTTCATAACTTTCATTATATCTTCTTTGATACTGGGGTTATCGTAGTTATGGTACTAATTTGCTTTGTACCTCTGATTGTTCTTATATAGATTGGTTGATGATTTATGATGATGGTTGTTATTTAGAAAGTGGTTTGGCGATTGCAATAGAGTTTGGTCCCAGAAGTTTGTCTTTTTGGCACGAAGATAGTAGAGAGCCGGTATTGAAGGTGAACCTTGTTTAATCCAAATTGACCTAGCTTTTTGCCTCCTTGAAGTAATTTTGAGCCAAAAATTATACCATGCTTACCTCTTGCAGAGTAGCAGTGATTAATCACCTGTTACCACTAAACTACACTCCACAAACCCAAGAAATGAACGGATCAGTTGATGTAATCTCCTTAGGTGATTGATCGTTTACCATTTGAAGTGTGAAAAACCAACTGAAAGAAATAAACACTTATTATATTATTGGAAATTCACTATGGCAAGGAGTTCAGTTTTTGTGTCTCCCCACCTACACCTCTACAACAACCACCAAGTTCCCATATAAAACCACTCTACCTGTCTTCTCGTGGCATTCCAGTCCAGTCCCGATTGAAATATATAATTTATGCATTATGGGTAATTAGTATTGGAAATTCAAAAGTTCTAGGACTAGTGAAACACACACTTGTGTGCAGGTTTGCTTTGCTAAAACTACATTTTGGCACACCACTATAAGATTAAAACCATCAAATTTTCTCATTCGTCTCACTAAGCAATATGAAAATACAACCAAACCATACTACAAATTAAAACAAATCTAACTCAGTTTCACAAAGTTAAACAAATACGGTTTCCAGGTGAATTTGTTTGTTGAGTTAACGAAATAAATGTATGCCTTCACTGCTATTTCGCGTTAGTAGCTACCATTCTACCAACTTCATATGTCCCCATTACAGAAGAAAGATCTCAATTTTGTTGCACTATTTATCATATAAATGGGGCAGATGGAGTCTCCACGTCGAAAACTTTCTCCTCCCTATGAAGAGCAAAAACCGGATCACCACCAAGTGAGAAGTTCTGAATTGAACCACCTTCACTTATTCCAAGACTATTTTTTAAAAGCCATTGATTGCGACCACCAGAATACACAGATATACTATCATACATGGAACAAAAAAGCTGCCCTCCATGGAATGTTAACTCAGGACGATGAATATTAATTATGTCTCAATTATATTTTCCATTTCAGCAATAAGGATGTTGATCTACTCGATATTCAGCCGGAAGATAAAAAGAAAATATTTTAATTTCATACTTCTGATCTACATAGTTAATAACAAGTTCCAGAGTAATAACTTATTACTCCAACAGAATACAACAGCATCTAACACCAGAACAAGTTATAACAAAACAAAAACAAAAAAAGAAAAAAAAATACTACTTTTACATTATTACTATCAATTCTTTTTGTAATTACAACCAATTATTCTAATGACGATGGAATCAATAATTCTCCAATACCCAGACCACCATTTTTCTTTGTTAAGAAGAAGAACAAAGAACAAACCCAAAAATCCAACTCCATACCCCAAAACGATAACAAGGTAAAATAATAGTCTTTCATTTGCATTCTCTTGAACATTTTCTTCGGCTTCAATGGTAGGGTTATTATTACCAGCACCATTATGGACACCCTTGCAAACTCTATCTATTGGGAATCCACACAATAAATCGTTCCCAAAAAAAGCTGAACCATCCCAACTCAAAGTCTCAAAGTGACCTCCTCTTGGAATCTTGCCAGTTAATTTGTTGTAAGATAAATTCAGAAATCCTAGAGAGTCTATTGATGTCAAAGATTGCGGGATATGTCCGGACAATCTATTGAAACTTAAATCCAAAGACTCTAAACCAGATATATTTCCGAAATTCGTAGGGATATTACCAGAGAAATGATTATGGGATAAATTAAGCATATAAAGTCCTTTTAATAAACTTATTTCTTTTGGAATGTTTCCATCAAGATTGTTGGACGATAGATCGATTGCTGAGGTATAGCTGAAAAGTAACACAATTCCGATGTCGTTACCTTTGATTGCCATATTTAATCGTACTTCCCCCAAGTCAAAACTAGAAATCGTGACTGTGTCATTAAGTCTGCTTGTTAGCTTCTTCAGGTTCCCTATGCTGC
Organism: Papaver bracteatum; assembly: GCA_023529315.1. Taxonomy (NCBI): domain Eukaryota; kingdom Viridiplantae; phylum Streptophyta; class Magnoliopsida; order Ranunculales; family Papaveraceae; genus Papaver; species Papaver bracteatum. The sequence continues at coordinate 81,579 of JAJJWX010002688.1, read as the reverse complement.
TAGGAATTTGACTTGTGAGATTATTTTGTGATAAATCCAAAATACGGAGCTGACGCAAATGATTAATCTTTTTGGGGATTGACCCGTTGAACTTGTTGGACTTTAAAGAAAGGATCTGAAGGTTACGTAGAGAAGAAATCTCAATGGGTATATTTCCTTCGAACTTGTTATTGGCTAACTGGAAAACTTTCAAGTATTGAAGCTTACCGACGGACTTCGGAATAGTACCGCTGAGATGGTTGTCATTTAATAAAAGATACTTCAAATGTTGAGCTGTTTCAATCTCATATGAAATACTTCCACTGAGATTGTTGTTGCCAAGGTTCATATATGTAAGATTGGTACAGTGCCATATACTAGTGGGTATTATCCCAGAAAAAGAGTTGTTATCCAAAGCTAATAAAGTCAAGTGGGTTTGTTCGTTTAAATCTATAGGTAATGAACCAGTTAATTGGTTGTTAAAAAGAGTTAGCTCTCTCAATTTCTTGAAGTTACTTAAAGAAGATGGGATTCTACCGGTGAGCTTGTTCTGACTCAAATACAGAAATTCCAATTGTGTTAAATTTTTGATTTCTATCGGAAACGAACCAGTTAATTGATTTTGAAAAAGACATAACACCGTCAAATTTCTCAAATTACCCACAGAAGCAGGGATTGAACCAGTGAGTTTGTTCATGGACAGATGCAAGGAAGTTAGAGAACTTAGTTTTCCGATATCTGGAGGGATGGCACCAGTGAGCTTGTTCTGGGTCATTAGTAAGGTATCTAAAGACCTTAGCTTTCCAATATCTTGAGGGATGGCGCCAGTAAGTTCATTTCGATAAATTGATAAAAAGGTGATGTTGGTCAAGTTGCATATAGAAATAGGGATGGAACCAGAAAGATTATTTTGATGCATAGCTAACATTGTAAGAGAGCGTAGTCTTCCAATATCTCTAGGAATGACGCCAGAAAGCTGGTTATTAAATAGGTAAAGAGTTCTCAGGCGAGTCAAATTGGTTATAGAAATGGGGATTGAATCACTGAGATTGTTTTCAGACAATGCTAAAAGGGTAAGAGAACTTAGCCTCCCGATATCTTGAGGAATAGCACCGGAGATTTGATTTTGATGAATTGATAATATGCTCAAATTAGTCAGATTGGATATAGAAGTTGGCACTGAACCAGTAAGATTGTTCTCGTTCAACCTCATATCAACGACAAAATATAAATTTCCAATTGTCTGAGGGATGGATCCACTAATTTGATTTTGAGAAAGGTCGAAATATCGCAGGCTTGTAAGAAAGACTATTTCTGGTGGAATATGTCCAGAAAAATTATTTGAGTGAAAATCAATGTGGGTGAGTTTTGTAAGATTACTGATCTGGGACGGAATGGCTCCGAAGAGTTTGTTCAGGCTCAAGTCAAGACTAACCAAGTTTGAGAAAGATGAAAAGTTGAAATCATGGAGCGTACCTCGTAAACCCAAACCAGTTACATTCAGTTCTGCAACACTTCCCTCGTTGTTACAATGGATTCCATACCACTCGCATGGACTTGTTGTGCTCACAGTAGAATTCATCTCCCAAGAAGTGAAAAGAGAATGATTTTGATTTATAAGGCTTGATTTCCATTTCAAAAGAGCAGCTATTTCTTCTTCGACTGATTGTGTTTTGTGAGTTAATGAAATAGAAGAATCAGAAGCAAAGACAAATACATTGGAAGATGGAACCAATAGTAATATTGCAAGAACTAATAACGCAGCAATGGCAATGTTTACTTGTCGTAACATTTTCAAAATATCAGACGAAGAACAGTTTTAATTTTAGATTGATGATTAACCAATAGGTGTTATATAATGTCATTTCTTTCTGTTTGTTATTGCGGTCGGAAACTTACTATCAAGTTGAGGATGGACTTCTTTCTGTCCTTCCCCTATAACATCTTGCTTCTTTTCTGCCCATTCACACGTTAACAACAAATACAAGTTTTATGATCACACTTGCAATTTTTCTTTTTGTTGACTATGATACCAATTAAGTGGTTAATAGGTGTAGGTTGAACCCAAGAAATATCCCCACCAACGAACGGAGAGAAAAACTCAACCAAGAACGTATTTGTTACTCCATAAATTGGGACTACTAAAAATGTACCTAATTTATTTCCTCGTATAAAATTCGAACACGTCAACTAATTAGAATGCACCTACACATTTCTTATCGTATGGGTCAATTCTGTAGATCTCTAACTTCAAACCTGAAATCTCTCATGCCCCAGACTATGAGAGACACGTAAACCTGGTCTGCGATAATGTTTTGTCTTGACATAATTTGAAGTTAACATACAAGTCACTAATTCTAATTAATGTAGCGTGATTTTTCGCGTGATACTACGTACAACTATACCAGACGCAAATACATCAGATGACCTTCTTATTATGTTTTATATTCATTTCGTTAGTAAATCTCGTTTCTTTTAATTTCATATTATTGGTTTCGGGTTTGTTTTCAATTTGATTTTGTGTACGAACCATCAATACATATGTCATGTACTGTACTTTTCTTTATGTTTACTATGTATTTATAGGTTTTTCCTTTTTTTTTTTTGATGATTTAATACGGTAATAGAGTAAAACTAAAGATTAATTGGTATGATCTTATAATATATGTGTTGTAATGCATATTTTAATTGATTTGCCGTTGAATCTAATGTTTTCTCAATGATTCTACAGATTTTCTTTCAATGAGATTACTACATCTACACAATTTATTTTTATATTAAATAATGTTTTTGTTGAGACTGTTCAATCCAACAGTACATATATGACATACCTAAAAAATGCTTTGATTTTGTTTCATTTACAGATTCATCACTTATTTCATATGATCCAGCGGCACATATATGACGTACTGGGAAATATTGTTTTTATTTTGTTATATTCCCAGCAATATCAGTGCATAAATGCTGGACACTAGATAAATCAACGTATATATGTTGCACTGTAAAAAAAAGCATTGCGTAAACGATGTACTCGGAATAAATCATATTTGTTGTACTATCAATGAATTAACTAGTATACTGAGTGCATAATATACTTTATTTTTGGATAACTTATGGATGTTATCTCATGGGAGTGCAATGTGTATAGGATGTTACATGTTTTTCTTAGATAGGTAGTACTTAGTATGTTATGTTGTTGATGTGGTTTCCACACTATGCCTAAGGCACCAGGTGCAACTATATATAAACATAAAGTTCAACTAATATGAGATTTATCTAATTTGTTTATTATTTATTCAGATTATTGGACTTGTTATTTGTTATTTCTCAATACATATGGTGTTGTCACAAAAACCTAATTGAAGGTTTTTTTTTATGTGGAATCATAGGTTTTATACCACATTATCTCAGTATATATATGTTGTACTCACAAAAACCTAATTTATTTTTGAGAATATGATCTGAATGTGCATATACGTGGTACTAAAGAAATCTAGGTTATTTCTACAAATGAATATAGTGTTTTTCTTTATTTGTATTTATTATCCAATAATACATATATGATGTACTGTTGTTTTGAGTGCATATTTTCATGACTTTCTGTTAGAGTTTGTGAGTGCAGAGGCATATCTATATGCTAGAGTACATTTCAGTTCTACCATTTGAGGGAGTAGCGTTATGATTTTGAATGTGCTGAGAGGTGACGTTGTAAATGCATGAATTCTGACTGTTACCAAAATATTGATACATTTTGATAATTCTTATCTTTGTATGGATAGTGGAATTCCAATTAAATTGTATCTCACTTTGGGTTTTGGTTTATGCTTATTTGTAGTAAAGTGTACTGGATATGTACTCAAATTGAGTGAGTGTATATTTGATGTACCGAGACATCCATTTAACACATTAGGTGCACAACTCTTGTAATCATTTTACTCGTAAGCTTCATATGACTATTTCATGTTTACAGACATTTAAGTTTATGGTTTTTTTGGAAGGATTTTTGTGTCTACTGATGCATCTGGACTAATATGAGAACTAATTGATTTCAGGGAGAACTGATTGTGATTTTGAATGTGCAGTGAGGTGGCATTGTCCATTAGGAGCTTGCAAAGATGAAGAAGCAAGTAGCCTAAGTTGAGAACAAATGCAACACTTATCAATACTTTCTGTAGAGCCAAAGCTAGGGAAAGATGTTGATATTAGGTGTTATATTCCATTCCCTAGAACCTAGAGTAATTTTCGTTGCTAGTTTCAGTGTAAGATATCCATTTCTTATAGGCTACTTAATAAGAAGGAATTCACTAACGTTGGTTTATTTCCCTTTAAGGCAGTGAAGTACCATGATTGAAGCATCTATAAAACACCGTGTCTAACTGTTGTACTCCATAAAAATCTCAGTACATATATGTTGTTATTTGTAGGTTAAAATGGTTTCTGCTGATTTCGGTAATTGCGGGAGTGCAGGTGAGAAACAATTTAAACCCTAAACAATATACTGCAAGGGAGTACTTTATATTCGAGAGATCATTCTGTACAAATCCGGCCTAAACCAAGAAATGGCCATTCTAGACTTGCTTCGGTCACAAAGTGGAGGAGAATGGGTTGGTTTTGGGGAGGGAAGCAAGGAAAGTGGTGATACCAGAATAGTTAATTCTGGAAGAGTAGTTGGGTTACCACGATTTGTTATCAGAAAATTAAGAGAGCTAACAAGTTGAGCTAGCAAGTAAGTATTTCTGAGTGTTGTATCTCCCGTATGAACTTGTTGTTCAATGGAAATAGGTAAGACCTATTTATACAAGTAGGAGTAAAAACGTTCCCTGGTCTCATTAAGGAGTGGGGAAGTAAATGGGAAGAGGTGGTAACCGTGTGCATGGAATTGATGTTCCATAAAGTGATTAACGCATGAAACTGGTTTTCATGAAACTGCTAACGTTATGGAATTGATGTCCCATAAAGTTTTTAATGCATGTGTTTTATGTCCCATGAACGTTTCACACATAACTTCCCGTATTTACTAACCACCTCACCTTTATGACACTTCCTTATGACGGGCGTAGTGTACGCCGCACGCTGTAAACCGCCAAACCAATACCCAAAGAGGATCCCCCAGTTTATGTTGATGTCTCGAATGTTTTTGGAAAACATGTAGCATGTTCTTGTGGCTTCTCAAGTCAAGCTCGGGAAACTTTCTAGCCTGTTGACCTTCGACGGTCGATATTTTACATCTTGAGAGGAAGGGAAACCTTTGATCTTTGCACGCCATCATTTTGGTAGTCGTGTAATGAGGGCCAACGTGGTGGCGAGGCTAGGTTGGCATGCCATTGGCATGGCATGGGCAAACATAGGTTTTCGGGCCAAAGGTTACCATGTGTCATCTGGTAACCTTGGATGGCTAGGATATGCTCCTGGGATTGAAGGGAAACCATTGATCGTTGCACGCCTTCATTTTGGTGGACGCGTAGGGAATGCCAATAGGTTGGCGCGGCTAGGGTGTGGTTAGTCTTAGCATGTGGGTCCAACGGTTCGCCTTAGGCGTGGCTAGCTTTGGCTAGGTGCGATTTTGGCTTTGCATGTGGGGCCAAGGGTTTTCCATGTGCGTATGGCATGGCTAGGGAAAAGGCAAGGGCGTTTGGCTTGGCGTAACGTGACTAGCATGGCTAGGGCCAAGGAAAAGTGTGTTTGGCATGGCGCGGCTAGCTTGAATAGGTTTGGTTTGGCTTGGCATGTGGGGCCAAGGGTTTGCCATAGGCGCATGGCGTGACTAGATTGGGCTAGGTGCAGTTTTGGCTTGGCATGTGGGGCCAAGGGTTTTCTATAGGCGCATGGCTTGACTAGGGCCAAGGCAAGGGTGTTTGGCTTGGCATGACGTGACTAGCATGGCTAGGGCCAAGGAAAAGTACATTTGGCATGGCAAGGATAACTTGGATTGGTTTGGTTTGGCTTGGCATGTGGGGCCAAGGCATTGCCATGGGTGTATGGCGTGGCTAGTTCCAAGGAAAGGGAATTTGTCTTGGCATAACATGACTAGCATGGCTAGGGCCAAGGCAAAGTGCGTTTGGCATGGCGCGGCTAGCTTGACTAGGTTTGGTTTGGCTTGGCATGTGGGGCCAAGGGTTTTCCATAGGCGCATGGCATTACTAGCTTGGGCTAGGTGCGGTTTTGGCTTGGCATGTGGGGCCAAGGGTTTTCCATAGGTGCATGGCGTGAGTATCTTGGGCTAGGTGCGGTTTTGGCTTGGCATGTGGGACCAAGGGGGCACATGGCATGACTAGGGCCAAGGCAAGGGCGTTTGGCTTGGCATGACGTGACTAACATGGATTGTGCCAAGGCAAAGTGCTTTTGTCATGGCGCGGCTAGCTTGGCTAGGTTTGGTTTGGCTTGGAATGTGGGGCCAAGGTTTTTCCATGGGCATATGGCATGGCTAGGGACAAGCCAAGGGAGTTTGGCTTGGGATAACGTGACTAGCATGGATAGGGCCAAGGAAAAGTGTGTTTGGCATGGTGCGGCTAGCTTGAATAGGTTTGGTTTGGCTTGGCATGTGGGGCCAAGGGTTTTCCATAGGCGCATGGCGTGACTAGCTTGGGCTAAGTGTTTTTTTGGCTTGGCATGTGGGGCCAAGGGTTTGTCATAGGCGCATGGCGTGACTATCTTGGGCTAGGTGTGGTTTTGGCTTGGCATGTGGGTCCAAGGGTTTTTCCATATGCGCATGGCGTGACTAGCTTGGGATAGGTGCGTGACCAAGCTAGGGTTTTGGGGAAAAGGTCGTTTGGTAACCTTAGACGGCCAGGATTGCTCCTGGGTTTGAAGGGCAACCGTTGATTGTTGCACGCCTTCGTTTTGATAAAAGCGTAGTGAAGGCCAGTATGGTGGGCAGCATGGGGGCCATGGCGAAGTGCGTTTGGCATGGCGCGATAGGTGTAGCTGGTGTGATTCGACATTGGCACGGAGGTGCGGCTAGCATGGTTGGCATGCTTTGGAGCGGTTGGTATGGCTGGCATGATTTTCCATTGGCACAGACGTGCGAATAGGATGGTTGGCATGATTTGGCACGGTCGATGTGGCTGGCATGATTTGCCATTGGCATAGAGGTGCGGCTAGCATGGTTGGCATGCTTTGGCGTGGTCGGTGTGGCTGGCATGATTTTCCATTGGCACAAAGATGCGGCTAGCATGGTTGGCATGCTTTGGCGCGGTCGGTGTGGCTGGCATCATTTTCCATTGGCACAGAGGTGCGGCTCGCATGCTTTGGCGCGGTCGGGGTGGCTGCCATGATTTTCCATTGGCACAGAGGTGCGGCTAGCATGGTTGGCATGCTTTGGCGTGGTCGATGTGGCTGGCATGATTTTCCATTGGCACAGAGGTGCGGCTAGGATGGATGGCATGCTTTGGCGCAGTCGGTGTGGCTGGCATGATTTTACCTTAGCACATAGGTGCGGCTAGCATGGTTGGCATGCTTTGGCGCGGTCGGTGTGGCTGGCATGATTTTCCATTGGCACACCTGGGAATTAGGGTTTGGCTTGTCGTAACCCTAATTTGAAAAAGATACCCAGGTAATTATTTAGAGACACATTAAAGGTTTCAGTAAATGTGCCTAGTAAATGCTTGTTACTTTAAATATTGTGACATCACTGTCTGCTAGGGTTTAGTGTTTTACGATTTTGACCCTAAGCTAAAAACCACCATTAACAGCTGCACTGCGGTAAAAATTTTGTATCATATTTTTATCTCATTCACGCCTACCTGAGTGGTACGTGTACTTAAAGATAAAGTGTTGTAACGACAATTTAGAAGATTAATATCATCAGATAGGTTTAGAGCTTTAGAAGACTTGTATATAAACCTTTTTTTTTTCTTATTATTTTCTCTATCTTTTTCATTTTTATTTTTTTCATTTTCTTGTCACTGAGCATACTGGTGTTTCATGTACGTGTGATAAAAGGGAACCATAATGTATGAAATCAACTGAACTTAAAATTAGGCTTACATTATACTGTTTTTTTCCATTTTTGATGCAAGCAATTTTTTTAGTGCAATACCAAGTTTATGTTTATGTGTGTATTTGATATAGACCCAATTCCTTATGAGTAGTTTTGTTGTTAGTAGTTTTTTATTGAAAGACGGTAGTTTTTTATTTTTTAATCATCAAGGGAAGAATTTATGCGAAACAAAAAAAAGTAACCAATTCTTCTTTCCAATATAGCATATATGTATTTGCGACGAATCTATGAAAATAAGAAATTCAGACATTTTTTCGGTACATCATATATCACTAGTGGAAAATGGAAGTTATACCACTGTCAGGAAAAGAATTAATATCACTAAAAACGACTGTGTCCATCAGTTGGAATCTAGAAGTGGTTTTTTCCAAAATGACTGTTTCTGGCAAAAGGTTGAAATCCTTGAAAAAACAACGTTCTTTACAAGTAGATCAATAAATACTGACAGAAAAAGTAGTTTTTCTTATGATATTTCATAAAAAAATATTAATATTGATTCAGCTGAATCCAAAGCTGATTCAACATAATCTAAAACTAAAAACTGAATCAGAATTAAATTAATAATGGCTTCAAAACAGAATTTAATAGTGACTTTAAAACTCATTTTTTATTTGAAAAGTGATCTAAAATCTGCGAGCTCCAAGTCCAGAATCTACTAAAACTAAGTTGGAAATCCTTAACATATATTCCAATTACAAGATTACAAGAATAAAATTTCAACACTAAGTTGAAAGTAAGACTTCACCATCTGTACCTTCATCTTATGACAAACTAGATCAAATCAAGTCCTTCATCTTCCTGATTCCACTTCTTGATATGCAATACTCGAATTCAATCAACCTTATCCCATCTTCTCAGTCAATTCAAACTCTGTGAACTGCGAGCACCAGCAACATGCCCTATGTTCCCTGTATCAATCGACGCTCCACAACTTCAATGCAGCATCAACAACTTCATTCAATTCCAGCTCACTGCAGGTTGTAAGCATGAGCATTCTCCTTCCTAAACGACAGCAGAAACTCGAACTATCCCCATTATCTACATCCAAGCAAACACCCAGCAATTCCATGTCCCTGCAGATCAAATCCACCATCTTTTGTTCAATTTATCTTCCCAGCTACATCCACCAATTACCACCTGAACCAGTTGAACTGCACCTCAACTTCCTAAAATTCAATCCACAATCTTCTCGCAAATTAAACAGTTCAGCCTGCTCCATCATCTCCATCTTCAGTTCCATGTATTTCCGGCCAACAAATTGATATCCTTACCCAAAATATACACATTGAGTTGATAGAAGTCTTGGGAGCGTCATGGGCGGATCCAAGATTTCCAGAGAGGGGGTGCAAGAAAAAAATAAACGGCACAAAATAAAGGTTAGAAAAAAAAATATCTCATTGCACATCAAAGAGGCCAGTACATATAGAACTTCTATATAAGGATTAAAGAAGTAAAACAAAATGCAGAAAATTGAGTGAGAGGCCAGTACCTATACGACTTTCAGCAAATTAAGTTCTGTAAAGGAATTCCCAGTTAAGTTCTGTAAAGGAATTCCCATTTTAAATTGCAAAACTTTATCAGGCTGATACAATAATTCAGCAAATTAATCAATGGTTTGAGACGAATTGTCGCAAAACTAGTTCAAAAGACACGTCCAAGAATCTAAATGATGCATACAATTCCACTCATGGAAGGTAATTAAATTGTTTTCTTCTGTTAAGTATACATCGTTTTCTTCAGTATCATGTGAGGTTTAAATATGATTACTGATTACATTCATCTACCCAAAACACTAATGCCATCCAAAAAAAGTGGCATCAAGGAATTCAATTTCTTAGCTACTAATTGTCAAGCATGAATGATCATCCGGAAACAGGACCTCTCCATAAACGAAAAAGCATTTGTAAATTTTGGCAGAGAGATGAAAAATAACAAAAGAAAGCTAGAATCATCATGAATCATACCACTGGTAGATGTGATTTTAAGAAAGTAGCTACATAATGTTAGTTTCTTCATAACCCTAGTAGAATTGGACAAGCTTGAGTATATAGGTAGCATACACAAAATGTTCCCAATAAGCACTACAAGGTTGTTCAAGTCAAAATTACCTCAAAATCAGTCATCCTAATGCCAAGTCATTCTATTTCCCATGATTCCACCTGTTACATCGACCAATCTATATTGGGCAATTCATTATTGAATTTCGTAATATCAATTGTCCTTTTCTTAGCAATCTTACCAGCCTTTTTAACCAATTCTGATAAGTCATCTCCAACAAAGCCTGGTGTAAATCTCGCAATTTTTGCTAAATTACAATCCTCCAGAACTTCCAGATTATATTCATTCCATCTTCCAAAAATTCAAAATAATAACACAGTACTTATACATAAACAATTCAACCTTGTGAAGAAAATATGAGGACTTGTTGAAAAATTGATAATTGCGTCATGTTCCCGATCCGTATTAAAGGCGTGCTGTGAAAATTCATTGAATGTTAAAAATAAAGAAGGGTATGAACTACGCAGTTAACAATCAAGATATAAACCAGCAAAACGAGGAACTTAGCTTCCCAACTGATCAAAATAATATACTTGCAGCAAAAGTAAGTTTGGGAATTATAAGTAAGTTCTAACAGCGTAGTATGTCTAATTTTTTTTTTACCAGTTTAATATCAACCCCACTTTATCGATGTTGCCAGCAGACACAAGCAAGACACCAATTCTTACTTGTCCACAAAAGCTCAAGACTTGTTAAAAATTAAAGATAACAGAAATTGACAAGTGCTTGTTGAAGGAAGAAAAAATTCGCAACAAGACTACAATAATTTACAGCTAATGGATTACGTAAAAAGCAAAAACAAGTCATTTACTTCAAGAAAGGTAGATTAATGCAAAGTTACTATCTTATCCATTGAGATTAAAAAAAAAACTTACTGCAAGCATGAAGGATGGAGTAAATGGAGTTCCTGACTGTCTAAACCATTATTTGGTGGAGGCATTAGTGTATCAACCAAATGAGCCCAATTACTTGCATTTGTGGTAGGATTTGTAGTCCGGCGAGACCTGATGCTACTTACATGGCTCCAAGCCATAATTATCTAATAAAAAAACCCATAATAAGAAACAATAATATAAAAAAATGCAGCACTGCTTCTTCTCAGTATCATAATAGAAAACCAACATATAAAAGATTTCTATAACACCAATAGTATAACTTGGACACAACTACCTCAAAGTAGAACGTGAATTTCATTATAATCTCAAAAGCCAAATTCAACTGGAGGGACATTAAAAAGATTCTAATTCAAATGTAAGAGCATCATGATAAACACAAATCAAAGTGAATTATAAGTATGAAAAGCTAGATCTGAAAATTCTCAATCTACAAAAATCCCCAAAACAAAAATCGAACAAATACAATTTTTTTTTAGCATTTATCATCTCAAGAGAAACCCTTTTACAGAATAAAAATAAAATTGATAAATTAAGTAACACCAACGAAATCTATAATCACAAAATAACACCAATAAAATCGAATCAAAGTGATGGAGATGTTATACCTGAGGAAAAATCCACCTGAAGGTCTTCTAGATACAAAAATGAAAACAAAATTTTAATTAAAACCCTAACATCCAAGAAATTAAAGGAAAAAAATAAATAAATTGTAAACCCACAAGTTTACCTGATGAAGATTGAAAACGGGAAAAAATTCGTTTTGAAGAAATGGGTTTTCATAAAAGGGTTGATAGATTTGGAGAGAGATAATGGTTTTGAATCACTTGCTAATTAACGTTTGCTATTATGTGATCATGGCGATCTGTTTCTTTGATTTTTTCTCTAAAATGGGGCTCTGAACTGGAGAGAAGAATTGATATCTGAACTGGACAGAAGAATTGATAAAATAGAGTATACAAAAGAGAAGAAAATATCTCGATAGAAACGAGGTTTCATCATTACCGTCTAAATATTCCCTAAGCTACATCGAACCCTTGGTTCGAAATCTGGGGCCATAGAAACTATCTCCTCTCAAAGTTATTTTTTTTCTTCTTTTTTTTTCTTAGTAGTTATGCCCACAGTGGTCAAGGAGCCCCGATATTTATAAAAGTACTACTAATATAACGACTGTGACAGAAGCAGGTTCTTAAAACTATTTGCTCTAACAGTGGTTCTTAAAACTCCATATTTTTACGTAAATAAGAAAATAATTGTGTCATAGATAAGTTTTATTTTTTTATTTTTTTCCCCAATAAAAAGACTGTAACTCACAGCACCTATAGTTACGTCAGCCCAACAACAGTAATATTCGTGAAGCCCAAGAAGTGGTTAAAAACCCATTTTCCACTAGTGTTTGTACTGTTGGATCTACTACAATGTGAAAAGAAGATGGATTTGTGAAAACCACAAAACCAATTTTTTCAGTACATAAATGTCAAAATAAGTGACGAATATATGAAAATCACAAAGTTTGACCTTTTTTTTTCGGTACCTTAAATATGTGATGTTGGATCATAGTGTAAAAATTAATTATAGTGTCAAAATAAATGATAATCTATTAAAATCAAAAATTTGACAAAAAAATTCAGTACAACATATATGAACTACTAGATAACACTATAAAAACAAATTCCATGTCAAAATAGGTGAAAAATCTAAACATATAACAAATTCTACAAAAAAAATATGGTATATCATATACATACTCAACAATTTTTTTTCCGGTACATCATATACATACTGCTCGATCAAACTGTAAAATTATTTTTTCCTGCTGGTGATTCTTCAAAATCGTTTATTATTACGTCTTCTTTAACGTTCTTTTGTTTTTTTTCTTCTTGTTTTCATCATTTTTGGGTGGAATTTCTTGTTTATCGCTTGAAATTGAATATCTAGATTACAATTCGATAGTTTTTTGTAACTCTCTCACTGAAATTTAGGGTCTTGGTGATTTTCCAATATGGTTTTGATGATATCAGTAGTGTTTGAAGATTTGGTATGGGAAACGAGTAACTTTCAATCCTAGATCTGCACTATAATCACCACCATGTTTACAATGTTCTGAGAACGAACGAGAAGAAAACGAACAAAAGTAAGAAGAAGAAAACCAAGAGTGTTGTTTCTGGAGTCATTTCTTTATTACTGCACGTATGAAAAATTAAGGGTAACACGGTAATCGTCCAATATTAAATAAATATGAACCTATTGATATCTTTTATTTCCGGAAGGACCCTACTATAACTAAATATATGGGCTCCGGACCAAATAGCAAACTTTTTGGATTTGGGATTATGTAAAAAAAATTGTGAAACAACTTCTTATTGGTCTAATATTCCCTGTGGGACCAGTAACCCTAGAATTTATTATTATACAGTTTAAATTTTGTATAAAAATTCCCTATTGGTCTAATTATTCTCCGGTGGGTTAGAAGATCTAGAAACCGAGTTTGATTCAGCTTTTAATCATAACGGAGGAAATTCACCTGAAATTATATTATTATTATTATTTATTTATTTATCATCTTTATTAAAAAGTTCATTACACATCGGTAGAGTGCAATATTTATTATTATTATTATATTTAAACTATATTTATTTTAACTAGTTGGAAGCCTAACAAACTAATCTCCAACAACATACTACTACATTAATTGAACAGGGTGCTATGCTAGCCTACCAGCGAGCTTCATGAGTAACCTAGCCAAGGGAGCCAAAGCGGATGGTGGAGCTGAGATTGGGTCACAAGGGGGCAAGCTAACTCTACCTTCCTAGTTAATTCATGCAATATTACGTTATTGGGGGCTCGAACCTGGGACCTCCTGGAGCGCATGAAACTTTGGGAAACGGGGATGACTAGCTGAGCTAGGTTCCTGTTTTTAATTAATAATAATAATAATAATATGATATGACGTATAATGGAAATATTGGATTATTATTTCTACCATGTATCAGATTAGGTTATTGTGTTAGCTAGTGCAAGTCTTTTGGTTGTTGTTATAGTTTGATAATAATGTTGGTCTTCCAAAACCGTATTCTCTATTTTCTTTTGGAGTGGAAGATGATAGAATGACTCTAGAGATCCCTGTGAGAGTAAAATATCGATGCGACACGTGGCGCAAGATCTAGACGGGTGCACCGTATAATACTACAAGCAACTACACAATAATACTACCTTTTGTAATCCTTATCCTAACTAGTCATCATCTAGTCATCCCTAATGGAAGTAATGTAATATGATGTACACCATATCTCCTATATAAATAAATAAGATATAGGTTAGATAGGGGCCTTCTTAGTCTCTCCTGCTTCCCCTCTCTCTCGGCGAGATCTAGCTTCTCCCGTTCTTCCATGAATGGAGTTTCAAGTCCCATGAGGACCTCCATTCATGGATCTTTGTATATCACCACCAATAATAGTGAAAACAAAGTGGATGTAGGTCTTATAATGGCCTAACCACTATAAAATCCTTGTGTCAATCTTTACTTTCATGCTCTTTACATCTTGTTTATCTTTGAGTCTTGAATGTTAGAGTAAGTTTTAGTATTTATCTTCATTTGGATGTAACCATCAGAAAAGATGCAGTTACATTTTGGCGCTAGAAACAGGGAGGTATGAAGATTTAATCTACCTTCATTGTAAAGTTTTACAATTTTTTGATGATTTCTAAAAGAAAAGTGGTTTCTCATACCACTGTGTAGATTTCTATGAAGTTGACGAGTAGATCTCGGACACAACACGATCTCTATGATCACTGAAGTCTTGAAGAGACTCAGAAGCATGAAATCTGCACTTTTTCATCACTTTTAGCGATAAATCTTACTCCTTACAGGAGATCCAGTTGATTTCAATGCTCAAATGGCAAAATGGTAATTATTTTTGTCCTCTCCGATATGCTTTCCTTTCCGATGTTTTTAAACATTAGTTTACTGTAGGTTTAAGATTTAAAACTTTTGAAACAGAAACTTTCACTAGTGGAAAATGGAAGTTAAACCACTGCCAAGAAAAGAGGTATTATCATCAAAAACGACTGTTTTTATCAGTTGGAATCTGGGAGAGGTTTTTTCCAAAACGACTGTTTCTCACAGAAGTTGAAATGTTTAAAATACGACTTTCTCTGACAGTCAATTGATAACACTAACATTCACAGTGGTTTCTAAAGTTTCAAATTATAAAATATAATAGTTAATCACCAGTTTAGAGAAATGGTTTATATTGGCTGAATACTTTTGAAAAATCTAATTCATCTGAATCCCAGTCTGACGAATTTTTCATCTGACTAGCCTGAAATTTGAAATTCATTATAATTTAGAAAATCTGATTCACAACTTATTTCGGAGTGGCATAAAATTTGAAATTCACAAAACTGAACTTTTATAGATGCTCATTTGATAACAAAACTTTCACCATTCAATCCAAATTCGAAATTTGTTTACAACAATAACTCGATTTACATTAATCCAGCTGACAGGTCAAAACCCCCAAAAAAAAAATTACACAAGTAATAAATTCACACAATTCTGAGTTATAATTATACTTGATAAATTAACAACAACGAAAAATGACAGGGAATCTACTCCACACCAACAACTTTTCAGATGTAAAATATCTTGTCACCAACTCATGAAGAACTTGAGATCTTGATACAAAACGTACATTGTGAACTGAATTGGTAGAGGTCTTAGGAGAAAATCCAGAAACTTCACCAATTGAGATCCTTACCCAGTAAACTTTCCAGTTGACACACGTAGGGATGTCCATAGCTGCATTCGTTACCATTTACGTGATCAAACTTTAATTTACATGCTCCCTCTTGAAATTTCCACCACATGAAGTTATTAGGATGGTTATCAATACAAAGTTCATTTACCCAAACTTTTCTTTATTGTAAATAAGTAATTCCAGCAGCTTACAAAAATGATTCAAATTATTTTATCTGAGCAACATGGGTACACTCTAATGTATTATCTGTATTAATCGTACGGTATAGTGATAAGTAGCTAAGTAGATCGCATTACAAAAACAAATATAAAAATGAAATGCATGTTCAATTTAAAGATCAAAGTAAAGAGTACTACGATTTGCCACTTTGGATTCCACCGTGTAACCCTTGATCCTTCTTATGCCTCTTAACTGGTAAGAAAACCTGCTTATGCCTCTTCACTTGTAGGTCGCACCTGTCAATACCTAAAAATAGAGAGGAAAAGGAAACAAAAACAAAATCAATTATGCCCCAAAGGATAAAATAAGCCAACCTATCAGAAAACAAGAGAACATATGCACAAATTGACTACTTTTAGCAACATTAAAACACAAAAACTCAAAACAGAGAGAGGCGTAAATTTGAGAATGACCTGAATGCTGTGTTACAAGGATACAGACACGGTGTCCGGGTTTTGTGTCCAAAACGTCACCTTAAAGCGGCAAGGTAAAAAACTAGAAAACGGGGACATGTGTCGACACGGCCAAAAATTTTTTTCTGTCGTTTTCTTGTAACACATCCTGAATGGATTCCCGAATAGCATATCTATAAGGACATATAACCATGGTTCCACGAACATGATCATAATCAGCTAATTCAGCACTAGCATTAACATCAAGATACCAAGAATTTAGGTCATGAGAGAGACTTGATTTTGTTTGTTGCTTCTCCTCAACCTTATTATGTAGCCTGTAGCTCTGAACTTGGTAGTTAGACCTTATATTCACTAATGGAAGAAACATATCGTCGCTCACAGGTGGTTCTCGCTGCATATAAGATTGATCCAATAAGTCAGATAGCGATCAAAGTCCAGCAACAAAGATTGATGTAGCGAGAAATGTTTTGGAAAAAGAGACTAACTTGAGCAAAAGAGAGAGCAATCATCAAACACATCACAGAAAATTTACCACCACTAGCCATAACCATATACCCATAACAAATGTTAAAATTAAACAGGACATAAGAGGCTACCTCAATTTGGATATCATCTACCTTATTACTTCAGCTGGATCCTCATCAACCTCAACCTGAGATCAAAAAAGGCATAATTAGGATAATAAATAAGAACTAAAAGAACCAAGAAGCCCCACTTGTTCATGATAAAAAATTATAACTAAATGCGAACAGAACAAACACGGGAAACCAAACCTATCTATTTTGTTTCCAAGTATATATAGGGAACGATACGAACTGAGAGTAGCCACTCCCTCCCAACATATTGCATTTCAGAATCGTCCTAAGGACATAGATCTGACCCTCATCATTAACCAACTTCATACCTTTGCTAATAAAGTATCCCATACGGAGCAATCCCCATTGGAATATCAGCAAACAAGAGCTTACCGGATGATGAGAATGCAGTAGAAGTCATAGTAAGAACACCACTACATCCAGGTTGTTGATAAACCTGAAACTGGTGGCCGGTCCTCATGTCAAATAACCTGCATTACAAAGGAAAAACATCATAACGAACCAAGATGCTTTAACGAAAATGCAGAGAATTTTGTAAGACAAAGTTGTTGAGTTTGTAAGACAAAGTTTAAGATACCTGAACTCTAGTTGTGTTAACAAAGTGCAGTTCTCCGCTCCAGCTGTATTAAACCAGTGAATCTAGATCCAAGAAAAGTAATATTCATGAACAAAAATGCGCAGGACGAACAAAAAGCGAAACCCAGGGAGGTAAACAATCACTTACCATAAATTAAACAAGCAACAAATCCTCACCTGGATGTAAAATTTGAAAAAACAAGCAACGTAATAACAAGAGTTTGTAACGACTCGGCCTTGATATCGTGCATGGGTGGGAGTTTTAAACGAGTTTCCATTAAAACTGATTCTAAATGATTTAAGTTAAGAACTACCTTCTTTGAGACCTTGTTACCACCACCATCTTCTTTGAACCGACAAACCAACTCAGGTCTAAGAGACAAATCTACAAGGCGCTCAGACTTATTAATGTCAAGAACAACAGCATGCACAATAGACCCTTTTTCAATACTCGTTCCACCTACTGAAAAGAATAACTCAAAACTTATTAAAGGAACAAGTAAGGCATGAAAAGCTTACCCTTTTTCAAGAATTGACAGTATACGTCAAGACATTATAATTCAAGGGGTCGGAAAGAAAAAACCTACACTGATAGTGAGTAACAACCATATTAAGTAGAGGGCTTGGGAAAAGAAAGCATACTGTCCTCCATAATTCCAATAGAACTATCCTAATTTTTCAATGTATGAATGCAAGATAAGCACTCAAACCAATATCATAGACCAGATCAAGCAACGGCATTCAACGTTCAAAATATATATATGAACAGAGAAAATACAAAATGCAAACAAGATTACAAGAATCAAGTGACCATTTCAATGCTAAAATAAACTAGGATCAGCTAGATACAGAAATATCGTGCACGGATTGTAAATGTAACAAATACATTTCTTACTATCACATTTGGAAATGAGAGTCTATAGACTAGAGTCTACAAGCCGATAAGCATAAATAACTAGCCTGTAAAACGATACGCGTAATTCCATGCATAGCTACAATTAAGATTCATAAGCTTAATTAGACGGGTTAGGAAGAAAAACAAACATTTCCAATACAAAGCAGAGTCCCATCTCATTTAACACACTGCATATTTCTAATGAGCATTGGAAATTATTCAAGGTTATCGTTTCAAAGGCCACAGGTTATCAGCAAGACTAGAGATTCCTAAGGGCCTAGGCAGTACTCTTCTCAATTATACCATACATCATTCATTGTTTTATTTTATTTTCAAATTTCAAACTAACGCCTGGAATACAACAAATCCATCCAACATAGTATGCATATCAAACCTGCAGTGTAGTGATGCTAGGAACTTGAGTAATCTAAATACCACTGACCGTCGGCACAATTCCATTGAAATTGAGTCCGCAAATATTCTATATCACTTATTCCAATTAGTAAAATGTAAACTGGCATAGCTACAAGGGAAAGTGAGTATATGCATAGTCAATTTGTAATAAACAAATGATAATTAACGAAGATTCATTTTGTAAAAAGAAATGTTGAACTAAACCCAAAAATACTCGCGAACCATATTTGGTTTGAGACGTAGAGTAGTCAGTGTCAACCACTAATCATCCTTGTACACAAATCTTGACAACAAATGGGACATTAATGGATAAGATAGCAAAAGCTAATGAAAGGTATTAATTGACCCCAAAATCAAACATTAAAAACCATTACAAGACCAAGACAGACAATTATTCCAGAAATTTCAGTTTTGAGTGACTGTGTTCCGAAATTCCTCTAGACTTCATTACATAACCAAACTAAGCGAATGATATCTCCTTAGAAACTACATAATTCCCTCTATCATATAAAAATTACAAGGAAAATTAATAAGGACATAGCTGGTTCGAAATGTCCCATGAGACCAGGACAGGAACACATCTTTCAGAAATTTTAGTGTCGACTGCCTATTTATGCAAGGTCATAATTTTCAAACTTCAAGTCTAAATCCCATCCTATTTTAACAGATTATAGAGGACACTTCAATGAACAATTTCTGTGAAGTGATCATTGTCTAAAACATTACCGTTACATGCAGGAATAGGCCCCAAAATGTCTATATATGCAGTTTTTAGAAAACGACAAATCTAAAAGACCAATTCAAAGGTTTTCAAAATTATCTCAATCAAAGATGATGATTCCTGAAATCAACATGTTTACTGAATACCCCATTCCTTGGTTTGAGAGAATCCATTTTGGGGTACAAAACCTTGATGCTTATGTGATACAAACACCCTTACACAGGAAACAAATTTCAAATTAAATCAACGATTATAGAAAAAGGCTAACCCTTTGCACTATTGATCCTCACAAGTCATCTAAACAACCCCCACAATCTGTAGATTGTCTCAAGGCTGAAGTAAGCAGGAAACCTTACATAAAAATTAAGAAACCCCATTACTTAAAAACTTAAACCAACCACAGTACGAACAATAACATGAGAACATGAAAACTAAAGAAACCCAAATCCACATATTTGAACCTAAATAAACAAAAAAAGCTACAATTAAAAAATCCCTAATTTGAGAAATTGAAATCAGAGGACCCAAAATAAGCAAAAAAAGTATAAATTAAAGAATCCCCAATTTGGGAAATTGAAATCAGAGGATGATGTTTGTATGTATACCTTAGTTTCTCATGAATTTGTAGAAGCTGTTCTTCAAAAACCCATTTCACCACCAGCCAAACTGAAATACCTTTCCACTCACCATCATCATCATCATAGAACCTAAAACCCAAAATTAGAAATTAAATAAAACCCATATGAAGAGAACCCTAAATTTACACTAATAATTAGTTCAGCTGTGGAGAGTCGTATTCTTAAATCCCAGAAAGTGGTTAAAATCTCATTTTCCACTAGTGTTTGAAAAAAAAAACTATTCTATTTTTCATTTGAGATCTTAATAACTTAAGGAGGACATATGTTACTGCCATGATTGGAGAAATAGTTGTATGGATTTAATCACCATCTTCTATTGTCATGGTAGAAGAACAAAGAAAACCCTGTCACAGAGAGCTCCAATGGCGTAAAGATGAGCTCATCTCGTGCTGGTGAAATCCCAATGGTGAAAGAGATCATCCGATCTCGTGAAGGAATGAACCTAACGGCGATATATGTGATCACCCGATCTCATAAAAACATAAGCCCGGTGATGAAAGAATTGTCTAGGTGAAGACGATATCCCGGTGGAGATCATCCGATCTCATGGTAGAAGAACAAAGAAACCCCTGTCACAGAGAGCTCCAATGGTGTAAAGATGATCTCATCTCGTGCTGGTAAAATCCCAATGGTGAAAGAGATCATCCGATCTCGTGAAGGAATGAACCTAACGATGATATATGTGGATCACCCGATCTCATAAAAACATAAGCCCGGTGATGAAAGAATCATCTAGGTGAAGACGATATCCCGGTGGAGATCATCCGATCTCGTGGAGGTAAAATTCCAAAGGCGATAATGGGATCGTCCGATCCCATGAAGGCAGCAACACGATGAGTAAAGGAGTTACTCAATCTCGTGAAAGAATTATTTTGGTAAGTCAAAGAGATAACCCAATCTCATGATGCAAAAACTCCAACGGTGAAAGAGATCATACGATCTCGTAAAGGCATAAACCTAATGGAGAAAGAGATCATATGATCTTGTGAAGGTAAAATACCAAGGATGGCCAAAGAGATCATCTGTTACTATCTATCAAAGCGAGCTCGCACTGTTACCAGAGTTGCAACTCGCACGTCTACATCGTGTAGCATAAACATCGCAGCAACCCAACTCGGACTGCTCCAACCAAACACTCTACAGAAGTAAAGCCTGACTACAAGCCAGATCAGAACCAAGCATGTTCAAAAATCTCGCTCAGCCACTCCTCTCGTCTTCAAATCCATACCGATGTTGATTTGCTTAAGAATTATTGTTCCAACAACCCTCAACCAAAGGAGAAAAATGTGAGGGCAAAATATCTACTCGCTACGTGGCGAAAGATTAGAAGCCGAAGTATCCTACTATGATACATCCTACTACATAATGTATACCCAACCACTTAGTCTTATCCTATCTAGTCGGCCCTAAAGGCATATATGTAATTTAATGTAACCACCTACCCTATAAAATAGAAACAGAAATAGGTTAGTGGGATGGTCGGATTGCCAAGGCTACCCCCTCTCTCTCATCTGGCCTCCATAGGTCTTCTTCCTCGCTCCATGAGAGCCTCCTCTAATGGAGATCTTGTAAACACTTCATATCATAGTGGTAACCCGTGGATGTAGGTCACCATTGATCGAACCACGTAAAAGATCTGTCTCCCTTTACTTACATGTTCTTTTATCTTCTTTTATGTATGTTTGACGTGTGTTTTGATGGTTAAGATCATCTTTGGGGTAGAAGCAGAAAATATGGAGCTACAACCCACTATTTCTGTGACGAGGGAGTTACAGTTATGTACTGCCCACTACAGATAAATTACACTGATTAGTTACTCTTTCTGGAGGATAACATGGAGTTACAGTTATGTACTGCCCCAATTTGGGCTTCCTTAGGATGCAGACCCCTCAACGATCTCTAAATTAAGATGGTGTGCTCACTGTTATTATTGTTAAGAAGCAATCGCAAGAACCACGACCAAAGACCTACAGGAAAATACACGCTTGAATGTGCCTGAAGGGCTGTGACACAGTGAAACTTTAGGTTTTATATTTTCAGGAAAACAAGAAATATATACATGCATTTTTTTAGAACTTACCTGCGTACACTGTACTCCTAAAAGTGTGATAATCTTGATTCTTTATTCCGTTTAATCCATCCCAAAGTCGGCTTTCCATAAGGATTATCAAAAATAAATAGAATGCCTGATTGAGGTCATCTAGCTTTCCTTAATGGGGACAACTTCTAATCTCTAATCGGAGAGAGAAATTAGCTAAATAGAGGCAAGACAAGAAAAAGATTTCCATCGAATAGATATTAAAGAAAAAAGAAAAAAATAAGAAAATTATGAAAAGTTAAAGAACACAATAGTAAACATCATCGCCCCGTGCGGTTTTCCAGTAAATTCCGATCTCAAATTCTAAACATCATGTATCATCCTCACTTTATTTTCCTGATTCCAAATCACATTGTGAGGTGTTGCAGTCTTCAGATATGCTATTTCTCATTCGATCACACCATATGTAGCAGATCACACCCGCCAAATATAAACCTTCGGCACAAAGAAACCCTAATCCTATACAGTCAACAACGGTCCACTTTTTATGAGATGATGATGGTACAAGAATAAAAGATTTTCTATCTGTCGCACTAACATTACAAATCGATCCTTTCCTTTAATAAATTAAAATCCTGTCGCTCTGTAACTAGTATCGTTGAGCGAAATAGAAACAGACGAACCTCTTGTTATGTTGCTGGTGAAATTATCATTCCGGGAAGGAGGAGGAGAGGATTCGACACCTATAAACAGAACAAGCAGTAAAAAAGATACCAAGAGAATCGACTGTGGAAGCTTCATGTTTTCATAATGAAAAAAGGCAAATTAATTGAGAAACAATTAGTTAGGTAATCAGTTAGGAGGTACTCTCACATACATGCACTGTATATTTATCTTTCTTTATAATAAGAGACCCAAGTCACCACCTGGCGATCCCACAATCACCTTTAATTTTGGTGTATCCACCTAAGCACTAGCTATCCCTGTCACCGCTATCTGATTGGCTACTCTTATAAAATACAATTCAGTAGGCAAGCCTAAAAGACACTTAACGTTAAAGGACACAACATGGAACTCCAAGTCTCTAACAGTCACTTTTATACTGTTTGCATCATTTCAAGCAAATAAGTTTTTGCAGAATGAAAAGATCCAAAAACGCCTCTAGGCTTTATGGACGCGACTCTTCAGTTGCATAAGTAATCATGCCTAATACAAAGCGCTTCAATAGAATTGATACCATGCAACCAGTCTTCTTCATCATTTTCCATTCAGTCAGAAAGATAAGAAAATCTAACAAAATTTAAGAAAACATTCCAACATAATGAGCTATATTTGCCCGAGCCTATATGTGGATTTTCTCAAAATCATATATAGAAGTGTACCTTCAAATAGACGAAGCTTTTCTGCTTCATGAATTGTGTTAGAAATTAGAACTCTCTCTTATCGGTCAAAGTAGTTTGCAATGAAATGATTTTGTTAGAACTTCATTCAGGAGTATGAGTATTTTACATGTAAAGATTTTTTGTTACATTCCAAGAAGTAGAGAATAATTTCCTTCCATTTTTGCAGCAAGTATTTTTGCATAATTTTTCTTCAGAGCCAACACGGATCATTGTGGCGTAGTGTTTCCGGAAGAACATGAATTAAATCTCAACACCGTGTACAAGGAAATGAGTTGGACACACGCTCAAGAAATGGATAGTTAACGTCCACCGTGTACAAGGAAATGAGTTGGACACACGCTCAAGAAATGGAAAGTTGGAACTTACAAAGAACATCATAAACTGCATGTACATGGTTGTAGAGAGTTCCACTGACAAAGGTGGTACATTTTTTTTGTAAGTCTAATTCAAGGAGGAAGAGGAAATTATTGAGAATTAACTTTTTTTTTTATCAAATAATCAAGTGATTAACCTTGAGAATGGTCACAGACCATTCATTAACATCCATTACTGTTAGGCGTCAAGAAAAACAAGGTAATTAACATCCATTACTGTTAGTTTTACCAAGTGAGATTAGTAGTTTCGGAATGCATAACATATTCTCTCCATTGTGTAGTTGTTCGAAGACAAAGTATGAAAAGAAGAAAATAGAAAATGAAGGACGAAGAGTGAAGAGTGAAGATGTCAAAGTTTTTATAATATAAAAGCCAAGGAGCAGGAAACACTTTCAGTTGTTTCCGGGATTGTGTCATCTGACCAAAAATTTAGAAGTAGTGGCCGAATGTTGTGCAAGAAGAAATATTGGTTTTGACCGAGATGAAGGCACCGCGGGAGTATGTTACATGTGTTGTTGTGACAGAGAAAACCATATCTTCTTCGCTATCACAAATCGACCAACAAGCATACATATAAATTTCAACCTTATATATATATATTTGAGAAGATACGAACAAAATTTTGTTCAGTAGATGTGCGTTTCCAAAATGAACGGGTTTCAGGTCAAACAACTGTTAGTTTCTGATAAGTTGTGTCTTTTCAGCACTAATATTTTTCAGGATAAACTTTCGGCTTTGGATAGATCACTGTTATCAAGATTGTCACTTAAAGAATTGATGACTGCAATGAAATGATGATGTTAGAACTTCATTCACGAGTATGAGTATTTTTGCATGTTAAGAGTTTTGGTTACATTCCAAGAAGTAAAGCATAAATTCCTTTTGCAGCAAGTATCACACAAGAAACCGAAAACATTTCAAGTTTTATGTGTGCCAAGATGGGCTGCACGATCGCATCACATTTCTTAGTGATAGGAAATGTTTAATATCTTACAGTTGGATTTTTATGTGAATCCTTATAACGTTGAAAATCTTATCATTGCAGGTCACCAGATCGTCTAAGGATATACTTTCTGAGGAATTCGATTAAAGAGTGAGAGTAAGATGTCACATAGATGACTTTTAAAACATGTTTCGGTTCACAGTTTTTGTTCCAATTTCCCCCCCTTCGTATTTAGAGGAGATGCATGTTTTTATTTCTTTTTTTTTCTAAAGCAGAGCCAGAGATGCATGTTTCAGTGATAGAACTATTTTTGTTGCACATTAAATGTTGGGTGAAATTCCTGAATGATGAATTCATTATTTGGGATAATTACTAACCCTTTTAAATTCATTTTATATTTGAACGATGGTCCACTCGCTTAAACCGATTGTTTGCTGAAGTTTTCAATATTATACTATTAGTTAAATTGGTGAGACATATCATTTCATGGATGGATTAATGAATTGAATGAGTTTTTTGTCGCAGCTCTAGATTGTCACTTTATTGTATATTCTATCTGTGTTATTTGGTTGTGATATAATAATTCCCCGGCAAGAAAATTAGAGAAATATTTTCTGAACCATTTTTCTGAAATATTAAAGAAATATTAATCATATTTTATTTTATTTTCCGTTTATGGGTTTGTGGATATTATTATTGATGCCGTGCTGTATTTAAAACTCAGTTTCCTACCATTTTTCCGAAGAGATAAGGAATATTTTATGTCATCTAAAGGGTCACACATTTTCCCATATGTCGGGAACTATTGGAGAAACAATGGCTTGAGTATGGAAAAATGCTAAAAAGATAGTTGTTGGTCAGGAAGTTGAATTGGAGCAATAGAAGGTTCTTGGGCGGGAAGTTGAACCGGAGCATCAACACTATGAACAACAAGAAAAATCATACTACAATGCTAATTTATCATCCATGGGAGTACGTATAACCATTTTCATGTAAAGATTTCAGCTTTTTATGCACTGTTTTTGTGTAGTTTTCAGACGAAAGAAAGACCCGACGACATTGTCTCATGGTTTTCAAGATTAAATTAAACCGTATTGAATATCAGAAGCGAGGGCTTTCTCATGCACATATAACATATTCTTAGTATGTTGCTCCTACATCACAAAAATAAACAAAAGTCATATTCAAAAGATGAAATCGTACCAGCAGGAATACGAAATAAAAGATATACAAGATGAAGTTCAAATTAATAATGTAACGTTAGTTAATGCAAATTTTACCCAGAAACGTTTTACACATCAGGCTTGTATATGTTGTTAGAGAAGAGTTGTATATAGGAAATCGGTGATTTGGGAATCTAATCGACTTTTAAGGAAAAAAAAATATATTACAACAACATCTTCTTCGATTATGTCTTCTTCATAGTCAAGAGTCTGAATTTCTTTTTCATACTCCCCGAAGTTCAGACTTGAGTAATACATCACGTGTTCGTGAAACTTAACATCCAATGTGATGTACATTCGTTTAGTTGGAGGATGGTACCAAAACCTGAACCAAAACGGAGCATTTAAAACCGAATTCTGTATTTGAATTCCTTAATCTCCATATTTCATCTAATTCAACTCACACCTTCAGCAAAACTTCTTTCTCCCAAATTTTTCCTAAAATCCTAATTTCTAGGTGAAATCGCAAGCTGGTCACAATAAAAATCCAATAAAATTGGTGGTATGAAGCTTACAATTGTATGCGATCATAATGGTAGTTCACTACAGCATTTATTTTGTCGACGGCAATCCAAATCTGTACTCGTTTCCTCATCAATACATCGTTTAGTTCGGAGATACATTTGAGTTGTAACTTGTATGCCTAAACCTGGGAGGGCAAATGCACGGCACGATCGTGGTGCCCATAAACCTTTGAGGGCAAATGCACGATTTAGGTGCCCCTCGCGTTTACGACCAAATCTCTATGCAGTTTCCAATCTAAATGCGATCTCCAAAATGGACGGTTGAGAATGAAACCCCCAAAATTCCTCTCCTATTACATATACAGATCAGAACCCTATTTAGAAATTTATTCATTTCTCTTCACACTGGAAAGTGGTTTTCTCAGCAGCTCAAGAGTATCTCAATTTTCTTCAAAACCCAACCTAGAAATATGGGAATTCAAACAGACAAGGTTAGATTCAATGTCAGAGGCAAGATATTTGAAACAACTGCAACTACTCTTGCAAGTACACCCGGAATTCAGTGTTTGGAGCTCTGCTTGATGATGAATGGAATCTTCAAGCTAACAAAGAAGAATACTTCATCGATCGGAACCCGGATTTCTTTCCTGTACTTCTTGATCTTTTGGCTCTTGGGATCAGGTGAGCTTAATATCCCTTTTAACTTATCTGAAAAATTACTATTTAAGGAAGCTCACTATTACGGTCTTCTTGAACATGTTAGAACTGCAAAGTTTTGTAAATTGGATTGTAATCGGTTAAGACTAGGGAGTTCGGTTAAGGGTTAAGCCTCTAGTAATTGTACTGCAATTAGTGCAAGTCCTAGTGGAGGTTGTGCTGTTGCTCATAGCAGGATTGTCCATTTATATGATTGGACCCTTGAAGAACATCCACCAATAAATTTCAATTATCAAATAATTAACAATGTTGGCTGGACTGATTCAGAGAGTATTTTGATCAGTGCTTGCGAAAGATCTGGACGAGAAGATTCTGGACTTGCTCTTTTTAATTCGTCCACAGGTGATTTTAGGCATAGTTTTCAGCTAAACCATGAAAATCAAGTGAAGAGCTTTACTGCTGGACATTTATGTTCTAATTCTGATGGTATGATAGCTGCTAGTTGTATAGGAACAGATATTAGTGGCACTGGTGTTTGGGATCAAGTTACAGGAAAACAGACTCATTTTTTCCATGAAAAACTGAGTACACTTCTTTGTTATCCAGATATATTAGAATACGGGCATCCAACTCAAAACCAATTGGCAATGACTGGAGAGGCCCAAATAGATTATAAACCGCAGGATCTTAAATAACCCAACCATGTGGGAGTAATAATCTCAACACGCCCCCTCACGTGTAGCCTCGGCGGGTCTTACAAACACGTGGACAATTAAATCGGGTGACGCGAGCCCTCACGTGTAGCCTCGGCGGGTCTTACAAACACGTGGACAATTAACTCGACACAAAATAGCCTGCTCTGATACCATATTAGAATACGGGCATCCAACTCAAAACCAATTGGCAATGAGTGGAGAGGCCCTAATAGATTATAAACCGCGGGATCTTAAATAACCCAACCATGTGGGACTAATAATCTCAACACGCCCCTCACGTGTAGCCTCGGCGGGTCGCGAGCCCTCACGTGTAGCCTCGACGGGTCTTACAAACACGTGGACAATTAACTCGACACAAATAGCCTCCTCTAATACCATATTAGAATACGGGCATCCAACTCAAAACCAATTGGCAATGAGTGGAGAGGCCCAAATAGATTATAAACCGCAGGATTTTAAATAACCCAACCATGTTGGACTAATAATCTCAACAAGATAGGAGGGGGTTCAGTGGTTAAACGGAAGAAAATGTTTATTAGTTTCCAAGTTTTACCGTCCAAATGGAAATGGTAGTTGTATTAGTCTTTTGGATTTGAGGGATAATAGAGTGGTTTGGTCTTGGTATGATACGAGCAATGATTTGGTTGATCGGCAAGATCATGTTTTTGATGCAATTGCAATGGAAGATAATAATTCTGTATGTGTGGTGAATTGGTGTGATGATTTGGGTTTTATGGATTTAAGAACTACCAATGGTAGCATTAGATGGAATTAGGAAAATTGTAGGAGACATATATACACTCTACCTCGTTATCCTACGTTAAAACTACATGGAAGGCAGCTTTTTTCTTGCATAAATGACACTATCTCTATGTTCAGTGGACCTGACTGGTTTTTAACATCTAGTCTTGGAAAAAGTTCCGTCAGTGATGCAATCCGTGACTTCTCAATTGGTGGTGATCGACTTTTCGCTCTTCATAGTGAGGAAAACGTATTTGATGTGTGGGAGACTCCATTTCCTCCGAATTGGACTGTGACATAAAACGCTTTTGGTACCTCGGAGAGTGGGTGGATTATAAGCTAATGAATGTCAAAGATGCTGAAAATCGATTTGTATTAAGAGCAGCTGAGTCGATGCTTGGAAGAGGACTAGCCGTAATGTGTTGTTGTTCTTCCTCCTGTTGCACCATATTGAAGATACGGAGAGCAGTGGGAAAAGGGTCCATCATCAGGATTTGGCTTCTGAGGTTAGAGAAGCGATCGTGCAAACCCTGAAGGAACTCCATGGCTCTGTCACGTTCGAGTCTTTCAAGGAGAGACTTGCCGGCACCACAAATACAGACTTCGGTTGTAGCAACCAGGAAATCGTATTGATCTCATAGAGTTTTTATTTTGGTGTAATACATAGAAACCGACATAGGTTCTTGCCTAATGGAAGCTATAGCAGACTTGAGTCGAAATAAAATAGGAGCATTAGATATACAGAATCTCACCTGTAAATCCTTCCATATTGCTCGAGAGGAAGGAGCATATAAGCATCTAGCCCTGATGTCTGGTTGACAAGAATTTAGAAGCCAACTGCCGGCAAGATCGTCACATCACTTCCAGCATTGATACTGCAATTCATCCTTTGGGGGAGGAAGAGATCCGTCAATGAAACCGAGCTTACCCTTAGCATTCAGAGCCTTTGTTATTCCCCTAACCCAGGAACCATAATTATCCCGCTGCAAGAGAGGAGAAGACACCATTGTTGCAGGATTGTCGCTAGGGTGAATGATGTAAGGATCAAGGGTTCGATTATTTCGTGAAGAAGTGAATTGGGTTTCAGTGTTGGGTTGGGTTTCATTGTTTGGATGAACTGGAGTTGAAGGAGATGATTGATCTGAAGTTTCCACCATTGTGAGGAAAAAAAAAAAATTTGATAATTCAGCGGAAGAGAGAAAGATAGGTCCTAGGATGGATCAAGATGATACCATCAAAGATTCTAGGTTTGGTTTAATGTCTCACAACTGTGTAGACAGATTGATTCTTCATTAAGTATTTATATGCGTCAGTACAAGATACAAGGGAAGAATGACCTAACAGATAGAACGATCTTACAGGACTTGGTTACAATAACCACAAATACAGAGGACCCGGATTTACAACAACTTCAATAACGATACTCCTAAAGACTTGGACTATACTTGGGCTTGCGGTGCAGCTATGCAGTCACAGCTGCCTAGACTATATACACGTCTAATAGTATGCATACAGTATTCTGCAACTCCTTAATCTCTATTTATCTTGTTTTTATGGTTGTTCTCTAGATACTGTTCATGAGCCACTGTTGTTCGTAATCCTACCTTGCCTTATTTCTTCTTCTTAATTCATTTTTAACCATGCATTTCTTTCTGCTCTTGAATAAGAGGACAAGAGGTCACAAATTATTACTGTTTAAGTATTATTATGTACTATATATTTTTAAGGTTCCAGTCTGCATCAGTTAACCATTCCTATTAGACTAACTACTAAATTAGGATAGTTCAGTGCATTTGGTATGAGTAGTTTGGTGTCAGCTGATCTTCTTATTACATATTGATGGCACTAAGTTGGTAAGGATTTTCAAACTTGACTTGCACCTTCACGCTAGATTGCAGAATTGGTGATCGTGCAATGCATTTGGGATGGTTTCAGTGGTGGTTCATTTTCAATTTCTCATTAGATGGATAATAAATAGATTGAGCAAATATACAAAAGTAGAAGAATCCTTGCAAAAGAATCTGTTCACGTAATTTTGTTTGTGGTAATTAAGTAGAACTAGCAGCTAGCAGCAACCTCAACCTCATTACTCCAAAACGAAAGTTAAAGTGTGCAGTAGTAATGGAAGACTCATCAGAAAAACTTGCAGTAGTATTCAATTGCGAATTCTGATTGGAAATACAAGCTCTGTTCAGGTGGAATATGCATGTGAAAGTTCTTCTCGTAGGTACTGGAAGCCATCCAAAAAAGATCGAGGATCCTAAGGATGCAAACCCTGATGACATATCAGTTGTTGATCATAATGGTAAGCTCACTCTTATCATTAAGAAGCGTTCAGGACCAAGTTAGCCGAGCTTGAAGGAAAAGGAGTATATCAAGATCGAGATATTTGGTACTTAGAAGAACTCAGAGTTATGGTTCCGTAATTTTGATGTGTTTAGCTCATATATGAATGCAACTTTTAAGTTCTATGACATGCATTTGTTCCGTTATTCTCTTCTAAGTGTTCTTCTTTGTTTGGGCTCATATATGCAACTTTTAATACAGTGGAGCTAGTTCTTCTTTGTTTGCTCCAGATAATTATTTTCAGCCTAATTTTCTTTAAATTGCATCTTCAACTATACTATTATCTTTATCAATATCTAATCTTCCATTACATTTCAAGTTTATTCATGAATGTTGAATCCATTAATATTATTAATCTCCTATACTCTGGATAAGATGTCATTCACTTCAGCTGCATTCAAAAAAATTCAAGTTCTAGTTTTGCCTTACTAGACTTCAATGTTTGATATTCATGGCCGAGTTAAGGGACATTATTTCTAAGAGGCCTGCACGTAATTCAATGTTTCATTAACCCGCAACTTTTATAATCGTCATGTTCATCCCTCCTATGAGATTTATTGGTCTGAAATCTCTAAATTGAGATGCACCTTGCTTTTTTGGAATCGAGCAAACAAGGGTACAATTGGGTCTCCAATCCAACTCAATTACCCCCATTTTTGGATTTCTTTTTTAACTATCATTATATGTTCTTTGATACTTTAATCACCACTAAACTACACTCTCCACAAACCCAAGAAATGAACAGAACAATGGATGTAATCTCCTTGGGTGATTGACTGATTACAATTTGAAGTTCGAAAAACCAACTGAAAAGGAAAAACACTAGTTGTGTTGAGAGGATAAGTCACCATGGGAAGGAGTTTAGTTTTCTTCACCACCACCACAACCACCACAGTCCCACATCAAACCACTCTCCTGATTCAAATATATAATTATAGGTTTCGGGATGGTTGCAAATTTTGAAGTGGCATCCGGGTTCAGGCCTTCAGGGGTACTGCTGGCTTGGAGATAATTATGAAATAGTTAGCATAAGATGTAAAGTCCTAGGATTCGTGAAGTTGTTGAACCCACACTTGTGTGCAGGTTTGCAATATGAAAACCATCAAATTTTCTCATTCGTCACAGTAAGTAAGCAATATGAAAAAACAACCAAACCATAGTACAAATTAAAACAAATCTAACTCAGTTTCGAGGTGGTTGGGTCATCGAACTTCACTGCTATTTCTCCTTAGTAGCTACCATATCTACCAACTCCGTAGCTATGTCCCCGGCGTTACAAAACAAGGTGCCGAACTTTGTTGCACTTTATCATGTAATTGGGGAAAATGGAGTTTTCCACACGTCGAACACATTGAAGAGCAAAAACCCGATCCCCACCAATTGAGAAGTCCTCAATTGAACCACCTTCACTTCTTCCAAGACTATTTGTTAAAAGCCATTGATTGCGACCACCAGAATTCCATCTAACGTCTGGTTTCACATTTCTAAAATCCAGAAATCCCAAATCTTCATTATTCCTAACCACACAAATAGAACTACTCTCCTCCATTAGTATTGAATCATCAACAGCATGAGAATAAGTACTACTTTTATCAGACCAAGACCAAACTATACTTTTGTCTCTGAAATCCAAAAGATTAATGCATGGCTTACTATTCATGCAACTACTGACAAAAAAACAATTAATCCCATTTAACCATTAAATCTTACTAACTTTACGGTAACGCGAACAGTTCAAATCAATTTGTTTACCAGTGACTTGATCCCACACTTCAATTCCATACTTAATTGTTCCAGCACAATCAGCAAATATCTTACTTTCAGAGTTGAAACATAAAGCTCCAGCGCTGTAGCCTTTGACTAGGTCTTTTTCATCGTTTAGCTGAAATCTGTGCCTCAATTCCCTTGTTGATGAACTAAAAATACCCATTCCTCCAACTCCCCTATCTCTGGATATTGAGTTTTGGAAAACACTGATCGCTATATTTTCCGAATCCACCCACCGAACATCATTAACTAATTGGTTATCAAGATGTAATGGTGGATGCTTGAAATCATTAACTAATTGGTTATCAAGATGTAATGGTGTATGCTCTTCAAGCATCCAGTCATATACACGAACAATGCCTCCATGAGCAACAGCACAACCTCCATCAGGACTTTCCCTAATGGTGGTACAATTACCAAAAGCCGGACCCTTAACTGAACTCGTTAATCTTAACCTGTTACTATCAAATTTGCCCCACTTTGCACTTTGCAGTTCGAACATGATCTAGAAGGAAATAATAGTGAGGTTCCCTATAAAGTAATTTTTCAGGTATTGTACAAGGGACATGTAGCTCACCTGTTCATAAAAGATCAAGGAGAACAGAAAAACAATCCGGGTTCCTATCTATGAAGTATTCTTCTTTGTTAACTTCTCTGGGAAACATAGCTCCAAACATTGAATTTCGAGGTACACTTGCAAGTGTTGTTGCAGTCGTTTCAAAGACTTTACCTCTAACATTGAGTCTCATCCTGTCTGTTTGCCTTCGCATATTTCCAGTTAGGGTTTTCAACATCCAATCTTCCCTTCCGGCGGCATATATCAAATAATGTGTCCCGTTGTGTGTGAATATGTAGGTGATGGGCCTGCTCCCGGTAAATTTAGTTTTTTTTAATTGACCCCAAAACAGGGTTCAATTTCTACCTATTAAATTTAGTTTTGCCCTTTTTACTGTTTGTGCAAAATTGGCTTCTCTATCCGTAATGCATGAATGGCCCAACTTTGAGTAGTGAT
Organism: Papaver bracteatum; assembly: GCA_023529315.1. Lineage (NCBI taxonomy): Eukaryota > Viridiplantae > Streptophyta > Magnoliopsida > Ranunculales > Papaveraceae > Papaver > Papaver bracteatum. The sequence continues at coordinate 47,731 of JAJJWX010002688.1, read as the reverse complement.
TCTCAAACATCTCATTGTAGTACCCTTAATTTCCCCTTGTATAGATTATAAACTCTGTCCAATGATCTTATACATAGTTTGATGCGAACACAGTTTATTACTTGTAGCCCGTCCATTTGGACGGGCTTACGGAGCTTGTTGTATGAATAGTAAAAAAAAGAAAAAAGAATCCCTTACAAAGGGAAAATGGGGAATATGCCCCAAAATGGACTGCAATGTTGGGATATGCCCCAGGATTCCATTTCTCGGTAATATGCCCCGCACTAACAGTTTCCATCCAAGGTCGTTAAAAAGTCAATTTCTCGTACATTGACCGGTCAATATCTCAGTATATGAGATCTCACCGTACATTTGAAATGACATATTTGACCTTATACATGTGTATACATCCTGCGGTGCCCACGTGTTTTCATCAGATCAAGTTTTAATCTCGAGAAATTTTAACGGCTTAAGATCAACCTAACCAAATCTAGGGTTTTTATATGTCTCACGGGTTGGCTTCTATTCTTCTCTTATCTTCATCTTCATCTTCCCTTAGAAACAAAACAAAAAAAAAAAAACAGGCCACAGTTGAAGAACGGTCGAGAGATTGAGAGGCTTGTGATGTGAGAATATAGGATTGGTTCGATTAGTTGGAATAGTTGATGGTAAACCTAGAATCTTTCACTGTTTTTACTTGTTTTCGTTACAAGAAGAAGGCAAACTACAAATTGAAGCGGCATGGTTCTTCAAAAAGAGTAAGTAATAGAAACCCAACATGTATTTATCCTTGTTTTCGTTATATTTTGTGGTTAATTGTGTTAATTTGATAAAAAGTGAATTTAGGGTTCTTTAAAATTGGTTTTTTTTTTTTTTTTTTTTTCTGAGTTAGACTAATTTTGTGGAAAAAATTGTAAGTAAATGAGATTAAACGTGTACTGATCTTCGTTTTTGTTGTATTGTTTGGTTAATTGTGATACTTTGATTAAAATAAGTGAATTTATGGTTCTATAGAGTGGGGGTTTCTTCTGATTTAGGTTAATTTGGGAAAAAAGGATACATTAGGGTTATTATTAGTTTAATGAGGAACTGCTAAACAGTACATAGGGTATTTTTGTAATTTTTTTTTTGTTGCTTAGGGGAAAAAATTGAATTCTGTGTATACTTATTTGGGAAAAAAAAATTGAATTATGTGTATACTTACCAAATATGAAATGTGAATGTTTGGCTGAAATCAAATGGAAAAAAATTGAATGCTATGTATACTTGATATATTTCAGGAGGGTTAAGAAAAGGAATTTTATTATATCTATAAACAATGGCACTTTGAAGGGTCATAAAATGTATTTGGTGTACGTGTATGCAACAATTTTCTTATCTTTTTCTCATACTTGATATATTCCAGAGAATCGCCTACTGGCTGCATTTTGTGTGGCTGTTATCGTGGATTCTCATAGATGAGAGCATTTTGTGTGGCTGCCTGAATGATCAATGAGCTGAATTTGGTTCCTTCTCAAGTTGCTCTGCCAGCATTGGCTAATATTAGTGGTCAAATTTGTGAGGCAGTCCCGTACTTTGAACAGGTGATAATCTTCTGATAGTTTTTTTGTTTCTATGCTTCTTCATTTTACTTTTTGTGTATTTTAAGTGTTTGTATGCTCTTTGCAGTTTGGTCCTCTAGTAAGTCAGATGGTGCCTATAGTGGAAGCATCTCCAGTATATTCACTGGCTACAAGCGCTTCAGGTGATTGATTTCTACTTAACAATAAACAAATTTCAATGCCTAACTTCTATTATAACTAATGCTTAACACTTTCGTCTTTCTTTTTGGGAATGTTGTTGTTGCAGACGAGAAGTCACTTGTCTCCTGTAAAGAGCCAACTTAGAGTTTATTTCTGTAGTTAATACACTTTTAGTTATCTGTTTGTGAAAAATCTTGTAAGGTTGTGCTGCAAAATCAGTCATTCATACGAGTTGGCCTAATTTTATTTTTTTTGAGCAAAGAGTTGCTTTTCTGATTTTGTCGATGTGCTTGTAAATGGGTATGTTTGTTTGTAATAATGCAGTTTCTTGATTTGGAAACGAGAATGTGATGAATTGCAGGTTCTATGATGTAACAGTGTATTTGCACATATATTGTCGTTATCAAAATTTCTAGTAATTTTCAAATGGTCTTGCTCCAGGTAGGTGAATATAGGCCTTTGGATCAGATGAAATAAACACGTGGAACAAATCTAAAAATATATGTAATAATTTGAAAATAAAGGGACAAAATGGTAATCTAGGCGGACGCATGAAAGAATATAATTCGTTGGATCTCAACTCCACGTGTCACCATCGTATGTCACTAGTTATATTCGTGCGGTTCACACAAGTGGTGAAGGATAAATTTGTCTTTAAACTCGCATGTGCAATCCACATGTGCGAATATATTGACTAGTTAACGCCTTTGGATGGATTTTTGGATGGCCGGGGCTTATTCCCGAAATCTAGAATCCTGGGGCATATCCCCAACATTACAGTCCATTTTGGGGCATATTACCAATTTTCCCAATTACAAACCCAGAATGGATTCAAGGGAACAGTTGTGCAATAAGGATTCATACATAGGATCTACTCTCTCACTGATATTTTCCAATGAGCAATAAGGATGTTGATCAACTCGATATTCAGCCGGAGGATAAAAAGAATCTATTTTAATTTGATACTTCTGATCTACATAGTTAATAACATGTTCTCAGAGTAAGAACTTATTACTCCAACAGAATACAACAGCATCAAACAACAGAAAAAGTTATAACCAAAAAAAAGAAAAGAGTACTTTTACACTATTACTATCAATTCTTTTTGTAATTACAACCGATTATTTTAATGACGATGGAATCAATAATTCTCCAATACCCAAACCACCATTTTTCTTTGTTAAGAAGAAGAACAAAGAACAAACCCAAAAATCCAACTACATACCCCAAAACGATAACAAGGTAAAATAATAGTCTTTCATTTGCATTCTCTTGAACATCTTCTTCGAGTTCTATGGTAGGGTTATTATTACCAGCACCATTATGGCCACCCTTGCAAACTCTATCTATTGGGAATCCACACAATAAATCGTTCCCAAGAAAAGCTGAACCATCCCAACTCAAAGTCTCAAAGTGACCTCCTCTTGGAATCTTGCCAGTTAATTTGTTGTAAGATAGATCCAGAAATCCAAGAGAGTCTATTGATGTCAAAGATTGCGGGATATGTCCGGACAATCTATTGAAACTTAAATCCAAAGACTCTAAACCAGACATATTTCCGAAATTCGAAGGAATATAACCTGAGAAATGATTATGGGATAGATTAAGCATATAAAGTCCTTTTAATAAACTTATTTCTTTTGGAATGTTTCCATCAAGATTGTTGGACGATAGATCGATTGCTGAGGTATAGCTGAAAAGTAACACAATCCCCATCTCGTTACCTTTGATCGACATATTCAATCGTACTCCCCCCAAGTCATAACTAGAAATCGTGAAAGTGTCATTAAGCCTACTTGTTAGCTTCTTCAGGTTCCCTATGCTGCTAGGAATTTGACTTGTGAGATTATTTTGTGATAAATCCAAAATACGGAGCTGACGCAAATGATTAATCTTCTCGGGGATTGACCCGTTGAACTTGTTGGACTTTAAAGAAAGGATCTGAAGGTTACGTAGAGAAGAAATCTCAGTGGGTATATTTCCTTCGAACTTGTTATTGGATAAGTGGAGAACTTCCAAGGATTGAAGCTTACCAATGGACTTAGGAATAGGACCGCTGAGATGGTTGTCATTTAATAAAAGATATTTCAATTGCCGAGCTGTTTCAATCTCATATGAAATACTTCCAGTGAGATTGTTGTTGCCAAGGTTCATATATGTAAGATTGGTACAGTGCCAAATACTAGTGGGTATTATCCCCGAAAAAGAGTTGTTATCCAAAGCTAATAAAGTCAAGTGGTTTAGTTTGTTCAAATCTATAGGTAATGACCCAGTTAACTGGTTGTTAAAAAGAGTCAGCTCTCTCAAATATTTGAAGTTACTTAAAGAAGCTGGGATTCCACCGGTGAGCTTGTTCTGACTCAAATACATAAATTCCAACTGTGTTAAACTTTTGATTTCTATCGGCAACGAACCAGTTAATTGATTTTGAAAAAGACATAAAACCGTCAAATTTCTCAAATTACCCACAGTAGCAGGGATTGAACCAGTGAGTTTGTTCATGGACAGATGCAAGGAAGTTAGGGAACTTATCTTCCAAATATCTGGAGGGATGGCACCAGTGAGCTTGTTCTGGGACATTAGTAAGGTATTTAAAGACCTTAGCTTTCCAATATCCCGAGGGATGGCGCCAGTAAGTTCATTTCGATAAATTGATAAAAAGGTAATGTTGGTCAAGTTGCATATAGAAATAGGGATGGAACCAACAAGATTATTTTGATGCATACCTAACATTGTAAGAGAGAGTAGTTTTCCAATATCTCTAGGAATGATGCCAGAAAGCTGGTTATCAAATAGGTAAAGAGTGCTCAGGCGAGTCAAATTTGTTATAGAAGTAGGGATTGAACCACTGAGATTGTTTTCAGACAATGCTAACAGGGTAAGAGAACTTAGCCTTCCGATATCTTGAGGAATAGCACCGGAGATTTGATTTTGATGAATTGATAATATGCTCAAGTTTGTCAGATTGGATATAGAAGTAGGCATTGAACCAGTCAGATTGTTCTCGTTCAACCTTATATCAAAGAGAGAATATAGATTGCCAATATTCCGAGGGATGGATCCACGAATTTGATTTTGAGAAAGGTCCAAATATCGCAGGCTTGTAAGAAAGACTATTTCTAGTGGAATATGTCCATTAAAATTATTGGAATGAAAATCAAGGTGGGTGAGTTTCGTAAGATTACTGATCTGGGACGGAATGGCTCCGAAGAGTTTGTTCAGGCTCAAGTCAAGACTAACCAAGTTTGAGAAAGATGAAAAGTTGAAATTATGGAGCGTACCTCGTAAACCCAAACCGGTTACGTTCAGTTCAGCAACACCTCCCTCGTTGTTACAATGGATTCCATACCACTCGCATGGACTTGTTGTGCTCGCAGTAGAATTCATCTTCCAAGAAGTGAGAAGAGAATGATGTTGATCTATGAGGCTTGATTTCCACTTCAAAAGAGCAGCTACTTCTTCTTCAACTAATTGTATTTTGTGAGTTAAAGAAATAGAAGAATCAGAAGCAAAGACAAAAACATTGGAAGATGAAACCAACAGTAATATTGCAAGAACTAACAACGCAGCAATGGCAACGCTTACATGTCGTAACATTTTCAAAATATCAGGTGACCAACAGTTCTAATTTTAGAGTACTGATTATGTAACCAACAGGTGTTATATAATGTCATTTCTTTCTGTTTGTTGTTGCTATCAGAAACTTACTATCAACTTGAGGATGGACTTCCATCTGTCCCTTTCCCTTAAATATCTTGCTTCCCTTTCCCTTAAATATCTTGCTTCAATTTTTCTTTTTGTTGACTATGATACCAATTAAGTGGCTGATAGGTGTAGGTTGAAATCTGACCCCCAAGAAATATCCCCACCAACGAACGGAGAAAGAACCTCCACCAAGAACGTATTTCCTCGTATATGGTCAAATTTGTCGATTGATAAAATTCAAACACGTCAACTAATTAGAATGCACCAACTCATTTCTTTGGTATGGGTCAATTCTGTAGATCGATAACTTCAAACCTGAAATCTCTCATGCCCCAGACTATGAGAGACACGTAAAGCTGGTTTGCGATAATGTTTAGTCTTGACATGATTTGAAGTTAGCTGTTTGTAGCCGCTTTTACACTAAAAATGGGCTTATTTGGGCCTAAAAAACTCCTCTCTTTAGCTAAATATGGTTCATTATTTTTTTTATTTTATTTTTTTTGCTAAATCACATTTTTATTCATAACAAAATAATTTTCAAATTACAAAATAAGAGAAGCAAAAGAAAGCTAAAAGAAGCTAAAAATTACACTTTTAAAGTAAAATAATAAAAGCCTAGCAAAATCTCAAGTATATTTTTCCTGGTACTTCAACTTGAGAGAGGGATAAAGATTTTCCCTTACTAATTGTCACAGACCCCTGAAGTAATCTTGCACCTTGTTTAGCTAGCTCAATGGCAGAGAAATTTACCTCCTTGTAGCACTGCTCATACTTAATTTCAAGAATCCTCTTTTTGGCTTTCATCCATCTTGGCATCAAGCACCAAAGCAACACTCCTTTTTTTGCATCTTCTATTACAGCCACAGAGTGAGATCTGATAATAATTCTATTACAGCCACAGAGTGAGATCTGATAATATTTCTACCACATTGTAATTTAACTGCCCATTCAATAGCCCACGCTACAATAATTGCATCTGCAATATAAGTACTAGTGATACCACCCCCGCCTGATACAGTGCCAATGATCTGACATGAGTGCTCTCTAGCAATGATACCAAAACCTCCCATACCTGGATTACCAACAGCCATACCAGCACATGAAAATAAACTATATCCTTCTTCTGGTATGATCCACTGACATTTTTGGCATCTTTTAAACTTCATATTTCTCTGACCAAGATTAAAGAATTGAAGGATTTCAGAATCATAATTTTGTCCCCATCTTGTACCTGTCATTCTGAAACCTCCATATAACACCAGGCTTTTGATTCTTATTTTAAATCACTCCAAATTACGGGTTGTATGTTCATGAATAAACTTTATTTTTCTGGAACCACAGTTCTCTCATTGTAGCACATGCTGTTGTTATCCATACTTGCTTAACAATTGAGCTTTTATGTTTTGCAAATTTAAGGATATCTGAGAATGAAGTAGGAATCTGGAATTGAAAAACATTAAATAACCATTGCCAAATGTGCTTACTGGAGTTACAATACCATAGGATATTCTCCATGTTGTCTTGAGATAGCTTGCAGATGCAACATTTTGAAGAAAGATAATAGCCCTTTTTCAGTAACTTTTCATCAACAGTGTACACTCCTTGTTGAATCTTCCACACATTACTATAGATGCTTGGATGCAGGAAGTGGTTCCATATTTTGTTAGGCCATTGTAATCTGGGTTGCTTGATTCTAATTTTTTTCAACTGCAGATGATATAGTGAAGAAACCTTTGATATCACCACTCCACATAAGCTTATCCTTCTCTCCACTTATTATTGGAAATGCATCTGGAATGAGATTTTTCAAAGCACTTGGTATGTACCAGTCACCATTGATTATTAGATCACTCACTGTCATCTGCAACAAATTTTTATCAATGCAGCTCAGAGTCTCAATTAGAGGTTTATCACCTAACCAAGTATCAAACCACAATGATATTTTTTCACCATTACCAACATTCCATCTCAAATTAGATTTCAGCCCTGTCCAGGCCCACTTCAACCCTGGCCAAACCGATGATAATTTCCATTGAGAACTCCACTGACCATTTTTATCTTTATACTTAGCAACAAATAATTGTGAGCATTCATCATTGGAATTTATAAATCTCCACATCATTTTCATAAATATCGCTTTATTGATTACCTCCATCCTCCGAATCCCCAAACCTCCTTTATTGAATGGTGCGTACACTTTACTCCAACCAAGAGTTTCATGCTTTCTAACTTCACAATCTCCAGTCCATAAGAAGTTTCTTATGATTTTTTTCACAAATTTTTATAACTGAATTTGGCCATTTATAGACTGCCATGTTATAAATAGGTACACTGCATAGCACAAATTTTATTAGCACTAGTCTATCATGAAAAGAAAGCATTCTACACTTCCAAGCAGCTAAATAACTTTGCATCATTTCCACCATTGGCCACACTGTTTCTGAGTTCACTCTCCCAGGTTTTAATATGACACCCAAGTATTTATCAAGGAATGATGTAAGCTCCATTTGCATTAAGTTTGAGATTTGAGCTTTTCTTGGTGGAGTACAACCATCTACAAAACATTTTATTTTTTGTTTATTAATTATCTGACCAAAGTTGTCTTGATATTTCTTGAGCAAGGTGGTGAGGGATTCTAAGCTTTTCTTTGAGACATTACTGAAGATGAATACATCATTTGCAAAAAAACAGATGAGTGGGGTACATATCCTTCCCGATGACCATTGGTTGCAACTCTCTCATTTCAACCAGCTTGGTTAAGTTCCAACTTAATACTTCTTCCATAAGCACAAAAATAATTGGAGATAATGGGTCTCGTTGTTTTAAATCCCTCGTTATTGAGAAAAAACCTTGAGGACCACCATTAATCATAACAAAGATTTTAGCAGATGAAAATAAAGTTCTCAACCAATCACACCAACTTGTAGAAAAACTATATTTTTGAATCACTATAAACAAGAAGTTCCAACTCACTGAGTCATATGCCTGTGATATGTCAAGTTTCAACCCAACATTCCCTCCTCTTCTTGAATGTTTCATTTCATTTACCAACTCAGAAGCTAGCATAACCTACTCATGTATGCTTTTACCTTTTATATAAGCTACTTGTTACTTTGAAACTAATTTACTCATTATATCATTCATTCTTGTAGCAAGTAACTTTGTAAAGATTTTGAAATTGAAATTACTCAGTCCAATGGACCTGAACTGATTTGGTTTCTTTTCACCCTTGACTTTGGGAAGTAATACTAAGAACTTGGAATTCATACCTCTTGGAATATATTTTATCCTCCAACAGTATTGAATTGCTGCTAAAAGATCACATTTGATAATATCCCAGCAAGACTTGTAAAAAATCCCAGAGAAACTGTCTGTACCTGGAGCTCCATCTGCATTTATACTAAATACTGCATTATTTATTTCTTCTAGATCAGGCACTGCCTCAATCATAGCTTGCTCTTGTTTTGAGATTAAATTGGGAATAACATCCAATAGGGAATCATCTATGTTGACTTCCTTGAATTGAAATTTTTGTTGGTAGAAGTTAACTAAAATATCAGCTATATTTTCTTGATCTGCTACAATATTTTCATTATCATCCTCTAGCTCATAAATCATATTCCTAGTTTGTTTTATTTTCACATTTGTATAGAAGAAGTTTGTATTGGCTGAGCCCTCTTGAACCCATTTGATTCTTGATTTTTTCTTTAGCATAGTACACAGCTGCACTTCTTTTGAATTGAGATCATTTAGAGCCAAAACCAAGTCTGATAAAGCTTGTTCATTATGAGGATTAGAATCATAAATTATCATATTTTCATAAACTAACTTTTGTGCTTCCTTAATCTTGACTTGAACATTATCAAAGATTTTCCAGTTCCATTCCTTTAATATTACTTTTAACCTCTTCAACTTATGCATTAAAATAAAAGAAAGATCTCCAGTAACTGGTTCTGCCCAACTAGCTTCAACTACTTTCATGAATCCAGGGTGCTCTAACCACATCTTCTGGAATCTAAGAGGAGTATTTGCAGGTTTTGGAATGTTTACACAACCCCCCATTAAAGGAGAATGATCAGAAACAACCCTAGCACCAACTTTGTAACCCAAATCACTATATAATTATAACCATTCTATATTAAACATTACTCTTTCCAAAATACACAGTATTCTATTACTTTCATGTTGACAGTTTGACCAAGTAAAGTTTAAACCCACCTTAGGAGCTTGTATCAAATTACAAGTATTTAAACATTCACTAAAGTCTAGCATTGACCTTGTTGAAGGAGATTTACCACCAACTTTATCATCAACTGAAAGCATTGAATTAAAATCACCAATGAGTAACCAAGGTTTCTTGAGATAACCAATTAACTGCATTTCAGACCACAGAAATCTTCTTTGAACAATTTTTACATTAGCATGAACTCCAGAAACAAAAACATCCCCAACTGCCACTGTAATCATTTGACTTGAAATAGAAACAACTGAAGGTACTGCAATAGAACTACTCCAAAATAACCATATGTTACTTTTATGTGTTGGTGAGGCATTGTGAATAACTATAGACTGCATACCAGGAAGATATAATTTACTACAGAAAGAGTCAGAACATTTTATTTTGGGTTCTGCAATCCACAGAAGTATAGGCTGAAATTGACTGACTAAATTATGTAACTTTTGTTGGGCCCTAGCTCTTCTAAGACCCCTTAATTTCCAAAATAGGACTTTCATGTTTTGGTTGGGGGAGGTTTTGGACCCCCCTTACCAACATTTTTTCTAAAGTTGTACTTTACTGCTGCTTGAAAGGTTTTATTTATATATGAACTATTTTTCACTACTGGAATAGAAGTACTTGCTTGAGTTTCTATCTTCTTACCAAATGAATTAACTAATGAAGACCAAGTAGTAAAAGGTACAGGCTCAGTTGTGACCATTCATGGAGAAGCATTCACAAATTTCAACACACTTTTTTCCAAATCTGTAACCTCTGCCATGTGAATTAGTTTTTGAGGCTCCACTTCAGTTAAAATTTCCTTATCCACACTGATGACATCATCTTCTTTTGGTTCCATATTATTAAGAGCATTGAATCTTCCTCCATCAAAATTGAGTAAAATTGGATCACCAACATCTTGAAATGCATTCGGAGATATAATATTAGAAATGATAGAATCTTCAATAGGATATTGATTAATAAACATATTAGAACTACTATTCTGCAAAATTTCACCAACTTCTGATCTATCACAAATATCAAATGATTCATGAGGCTTTCCATTATTTAGAGGGTGCAGGGGAGTATTCAATGGAACCTGTTGTTGTTTGCTAACTTGTTGATTCTTATTTTTGCTAACTTGATGAGTTTGTTGTACCTTAGACTTCTCTACCCTGCATTCAGTGATCAGGTGACCAACAGCCTTACAAGTTGGATAGAATTTAGGACATATAGGAATGGATAAATCTTGGAAAAAACCACCATATTTGGTACCAATCCAAATCTTATTTGGAACTTTTTTAGCAAAATCAAATTCAACAAGAACATTTGCATAATACCCAATATCACATTTAGAAGTTGCTTTATCAAGCTTGATAGGATCACCAATTTCCTTACATATCTTAAAAAGAATTTTCTCGTTCCAGAATTCAAGTCCAAGTCCTGGAAATCTTACCCACCCCATATATTTGGAAGTTTTTTGACTTTCAGGTCTGAAATTGGAGATCCATTTTCTTACTCTCAAAATCTGATCCAACACCTCCCATTTCCCCTCCTGAATATACTGTTTATCTGTTACATTATCAAGTTTAATCGTGAAAAAACCTCTTCCTAATGGAATAAGCTTGCATCCACCAGTTAACTTCCATTGTTGACGAAGAATAACAGAAACATCCACAAATTTAATTTGTTGTAAATTAAATCTACATATAAGAGAAAACTTCCATGGATTGATACTTTCTTCAAATAAATCATCAGGCAATTCAATCGAAGGAATCACGTGCGAATAATCATTTTTATTAAAACCTAACATATCTGTTTTGAAGTTTTCGAAATCAGTGGAATCAGAATTTCTAGGATTAGAATCCATAAAACCACTAGATTCAATGATTTAACATCACCTGATACACTCAAAACAAGAAAAATCTGGACGAAAATCACCTGAATTAATGAAGATTAACACTGAAAATGTTGAATTGATGAAAGAAAAAAGTCACCGAGTTGATCGCCGGGTTGCAGAGCGTGACTCGGCCGTTTTCCACTGTAGTTATTATTTTTCAAATATGGTTCATTGGCCTAATTAATGAATCATTTTTTGGGAACTACTCAAAAAAGGTGGGGGACTACTTTGTGATAGAAATGTCCACCCTACAATGATAAGGAGTGTCCTAAAATATGGAAATGACTAACCTACCCTTAACCTATATATATATATATTACCACCTCCTCCCATCACCCCCGCCGCTCACCACCACTGACCACCTCGAACCACCACCACAGCGACCTCTATATATAGCTTAATTTAAATCATTAACAAAACAAAATCAAAATCAAAATTATAACAAACCCATTACTTGTCATTAAAATGAGTTGAAAATGTAAGTTGCAGAGAGAAGTTCGGCTAGGAATTATGTGAAAATCTTTGTCGAACTAGACGAACTCAACTTTTAATGGAGGTTTTTTTTTCAGAGAAAAGTTCGGTTACGTCGCAATTTTTTTTTCTAACCGAACTTTACGTCGCAATTTTTTTCCTATATATTGAGTTCGGTTACGTCGCAACTTTTTTTGTTTTTTTTTCCCAGCCGAACTTTTAGTTCGGTTACGTCGTAATTTTTTTTTTCCTAACTGAACTTTTAGTTCGGATTTCTCAGCCCCACTATGGGCTTATGCAAACTTTCTTCTTGGGCTTTGGATTTGTACTCATTTGTTTGGCCAACCATTTTCATCACTTTGGTTAATTCCATAAACCCGTGAGGAAGATTCTGGAAGCATGCACGACCAATCAATACAAGTTATGACAGGGAGGCATGTAGGGCTTGTTACTACAGGAGGCATGCAAGGGACAGCTATTACAGGAGGTATGCATGGCCAATTATTGCAATTCATGCCTGCATCTAAAACGGAATTTTGTAACATATAAATGGACGGGTTTACAATAAGCAATCTTCCACACAAAATCTCCTATGAAAAACGCAGTCTAACTTTAGCATCGGAGGGTTTTTTGTAGGTACCCCTCCTATATTGTTCAATAGGAGATTAAAGCAGCGGATCGATCTTCGACAAAAACATCATCAAATTTGTGTTTGGGGTAGAAGTAATTTTACCATACAAACATTGGCGCCGACCAAGCGGATCGGGAAAATAAAATTGTGCTTTCCAAAATCGAGTTATGGCAGTAATCAAATAAACTGCGCGCATGGTCGATTTTGTTAACAATTCTCAACAGCGGAGGAGACGCGAATCTAAAATGCACGAGATTGAGGTTCTTTCAGCTCCAGCAGTACCCATTGGAAACAGGCAGAGTCAAGATCGTGCTCATGACAGAGCCCTAGATCGAGATCGAGATCATGCTCATAACAAAGCCCTAAATCGTGGACGAGATCGAGATCGTTTCTGTGATATAAATCCAGATCTAAATTGGAGATTGGAAAAACAACCAGTTATCGAAGACGAAGGAATGGATGTGGAGTCCATATCTGATGAAGAAAGCCGATGAGTTCGAGATGACAAAGGGAGTGTATTCGGCATTCCATCAAGGAAAAATGATGATCGACGGGACCTGCGAGATGGACGAACCGCAACTCCTAATACATAGGAAGAACTTTTGCGCAATCGGCTGAACGAGTTGGAGAAAGAGAACGCTCTCCTGAGATTAGAACGTGAGAACCAGTCTCGACCTAAGACTGGAAAACTGAACAACCAGAGGGGTTGGTCTGTATGGAAGCGCCTTGGAAGTCGAGTTAGACTACAAGATGAAAACTAAAACAGAGAAGTGGTCGATCTTGATCGACCATAGAAAAATATATTGGTCACTGGAGATCTACCTAAACGAAGGTGTGTTCGACACCGGCGAACAGGGACCCGAACAGCTGCAACCTAGTAGAGTGCGACCAGAACTACCACCCATTCAAAACGTCTCAGTAATGATGAATATGAGGTTCGAGATAGGCACGATGAGAGAGAATTTTCCCATGATTAATATGCTCGTTCGGAGTAAGGAGAATTTGGAAGAGAGACCACTGGACCCCAAAGGAAAAGAATGAGATCTAAAGCTCATATTCCAGAGGCCGAGATTATGAGTAGGAAGACAGTTCCTCAGATGGCGACGTAAACGCAATAACGGATGCTCTCCTTTGCAAGATGATCGAGAAAGTAATGTCGAGAAAGCACACCAGAGAAGAAAAAATAGATAGGCTGCATCGAACTGAATGAGCTCCTTTCAAACTGAATATCAGAGAATTTCGTCCGCCAATGAATATTCAAGTTCCAAAGCTGCCAGAGCTCGATGAGAAAACAGATGATCTAGATCATCATATTTTACATTATGAAACTTCCAATGACTCTATGAAATTTCCGCGATGAGTTGATATGCAAAATATTTCCATAGTCACTAGCTGGTGGAGCAATAAAGTGGTTCAATCAACTCCCAGCATAGTCAATTGGTACTTACCATGAGCTGATTGGATAATTCTACTATCACTACAAGTACAAAAGATGTGATTGGAAGGGCTGCCATTCATTGTTCCTTTTAGTAATTCACAAGGATGAAAGCATCAGACAGTTTACTCGGCGTTTCAAGCAATAATTGGCCGATGTGGATGGTGCCAATGACCAACTCATCATTGAAGCTTACAAGCAGGCATACCAGTGTGATCAAGGAGGCATGTACGGTTCCTTGGTCAAGAGACCACCAAAGACTCTAGAAGAACTATATGATCGAGCAAAAAAATATGCTCTATTGTAGGATGAATCCAAAGCCCGAGAGACGAGATATTTTAACAGATCAATCATCCAAATGATGGGTAGGAAGACAATTCAAAGAACTATTTGAGCAGATAGCACAACAATCGAGGTGAAGTCCGAGAGAAGAACCAAGGAGAATAAAGGAAATTGGGTATCAAAAATATCATTATATGAATCAGACGCCGTTGAACATATGGCTTACAGAGTTGTACGAGAAAATAAGTAAGGATTTGATCCCCCCCCTCAGCCTTTGCCATCAGAGACACGTGATAAAAATGATAATAGAAAATACTGCAAGTTTCAGAAATATCATGGTCAAGACTGAGAATTGCCGCTCTTTAAAGATCAAGGCCCAACGAATGATAGACGCTAGAAAACTACAAGAGTACATGAAAAAGGAATTTGGGAAATGTCCTAGATAGTTTGGCTCAGCACATGTGAATAACGCACATGTAATTAATGTCAGTCACGCCAGGATCCATTCAATGACTAGGAAGGCATCGGAAGATGAGACCAGTAGAAAGCTTAGGCAGTTAAAAGAATGGTACCTCACAAATTACATCGATTTTATCAGTGGAAATAGAGCAGAAATTCGGGAGCTTGGATACACAAACATAGAGTTCTATGAAGCATACATGATAGGTGTATATGCTCCCCACAATGATGTTATCGTTATAACTGCTTGGATTGGCATGTTTCGTGTACACCGGATTCTAGTGGATACATGAATCTCACTGAGTGTGCTGTTTTCAGGAGCCTATTACTCTATGAATCTCCCATATAACTTGATCGAGGAGGATGAAAATACAATTATCGGTTTCAGCGACGAAGTTACAAAGGCGATTGGAAAAGTGAAGATACCTATAACAGTGGCTGACAAGTCCGTTTTGGGCTCTTTCTTATTACTGGATTTCTCATCACCCTACAATGCAATCGTAGGACGATATTGGTTGCATGATATAGGTGCATTCACATCCTCATATCATCAATGCCTGAAGTTTATTACCCCTGAAGGAGTTGTGAAAGTTAGAAGTGACCAGGTGGCCGCCCACAGGTGTCACGAGAGTGCAATGGATGAGTATAAAAGGTCAGAAGTTAGCGGGAACCAGATTATGCGAGTCGAGCAGAAATATCAATTACAGAATCCTCTCCCTCCAGAATCATATATGGGAGAGGACGCAACTGAACCCCCAATAGTTGAAACAATGATCGAGGTCCATATTGGAGATGAAATGCACAAAACAACGTTCGTAGGGGCAAATATTCCTGCACATGAATGTGATGGTTTGATTACATTTCTGAGGTTAAACGCCGATGTTTTCGCATGGAGTTTTTCTGAGATGCCTGGGATAGATCCGAACGTAGCCTGCCACATGCTGAATATAGATGAGAAGTTCCATCCAGTTTGTCAGAAAATTAGGAATATGGTGCAAAGCAAAAAAAATATAGAGTTACCACAGAAGTCGAAAACATATTGGAATCAGGCTTTATTCGACCAGTATAGTATCCTCGCTGGCTATCTAATGTTGTACCCGTTCCAAAGAAGAATGGTAAAATTCGTGTCTGTATCGATTTTACTGATTTGAATAAAGCATGTCCGAGTGATCCGTACCCGCCACCGCGGATAAGAGATTTTTGGTGGATATAACCTCAGGGTATGGGAGACTATCATTCAAGGATGGTTTTTCGGGGTATAACCAAATACCTTTGTTCGAAGAAGATCAAGTTCATACTGCATTCATGACTGACAGATGAGTTTACTGTTATATTGTAATGTCGTTCGTGTTAAAGAACGCAGGGGCGACCTACCAGCATTTGGTAGACCATATGTTCAAAGATATGATTGGGAAGACGATGGAAGTACATATCGACGATATGGTAGTGAAATCTGAGCAAAAAGAGTCACATTTTCTTGATGTGCAGAAGACGTTCGATATCTTGAGGCAATATCGTATGAAGCTCAATCCAGCAAAATGTTCATTCGGGATGTCATCGGGAAAGTTCCTTGGATACTTGATGACGCACAGAGGAATCAAAGCGAATCCGGATCAAATCAGATCCATCATAGAGATTCCATTCCCAATAACGAATAAGGAGGTCCAGAAGCTAGCGGGACTATTTGAATCTTTAAATCGTTTCATTTCACGCTCTTCAGGTCGATTCAAACCATTCTTTGATGTGTTGAAGAAAGTAATGAATTTTGGTTGGACATATGAGTGCGAAAAGGCTTTTGATGAGATCAAACAGTATTTTTCAACTCCTCCGGTTTTGGTGAGTCCAAAAACTGGACAACCTATCGGAGTTTATTTGGCTGCAATAGAGAACGCGGTAAGTGCAGTACTATTTTTTTAGGGAACCACATGAAAAGCTTGTTTACCTCGTCATTAAATCTTTGACGGGGGCGGAAGCACGGTCTAAGAAAATTGAGAAGATAGCGCTTGCACTTTTTCATGCATCTCGTCGCCTCAAACCTTATTTCCAAGACTGGAAGATCGAAGTCTACTAGAAATACCCGCTGAAGAGAATCCTGGAACATGCTTATGATTCCATTCGACTAGACATATGGTCAAATTTTCTGGGGGCATATGAGATCAAGTACGAATCCAGAACTGCAGAGATGGGACACACCCTCGCTTCACTTCTAGCATATTTTCCTATGGACGATATAGAAACGGTTGCTAGAGAAGAAGAGGAATTTTTCAAACCCATAGAGTTAGTCACTGATCATGCTGGGGGAAAGTCCGCAATGGAGGTTAATACACCTGAACCATTATGGACCGTATTTACAGATGGGTCATCAAATGTTGGTAGAGATGGAGTTGGATGTGTCATCCTTAATCCTGAAGGTTCGAGGATCTAGAAAGAGACCAGGCTTTCAAGCATCAAACAATGAAGATAAATATGAAGAAGAAATTATCGGTTTAAAGGCTGTCAAGCAGTTAGATGCGAAGAACGTGAAGCTGGTAACTGATTCCATGCTAGTAGTTAACCAGTTTCTGGGGACATATAGAGCCAAGGAAGAGAGGATGGCCCTATATTTGGATAATCTAAGAGACCTGGAAAATGAGTTCGACCATTTCTCAGTGACCGCGGTTGGAAAACATGAACACATATGCTTTAGTATATCTATCCTTCGCAGTTCATACTGATACCACCCGTTTCGTTGTGGTGGATTTCCAAAAGTTACCTAGCATCTCCGACAACGACTTTTTTCTGGCTCTCGAACACTCTAGTGGGGGCAAGAGGGCAACTACATCATCACAGGGAGATAATTCAAGCAATCCTGCTAAAAACACTTCAGACTGGCGTCAGTCTTATGTTCGGTATTTGATAACCAGTTGTTGATGGTGGTTTTTAGTTTAGGATTAAAATCGTATAACACTAAACCCTAATAGACAGTAATGTCATGACATTTAAAGCAATAAGCATTTACTAGGAACATTTACTGAAACTTTTAACGTGTCTCTAAAATAATTACCCGAGTATATTTTTCAAAATTAGGGTTACGACGAACCAAACCATAATTCCCACGTGTGCCAATGGAGAATCATGCTAGCCACACCGACCACGCCAAGGCTTTCCAACCATGCTAGCCGCACCTCTGTGCCAATGGAAAATCATGCCAGCTACACTAACCGCGCCAAAGCATGCCAACCATGCTAGCCTCACCTATGTGCCAATGGAAAATCATGCTAGCCACACCGAACGCGCCAAGGAATGCCAACCATGCTAGCCGCACCTCTGTGCCAATGGAAAATCATGCCATCCACACAAATTGTGCCAAATCATTCCAACCATTCTAGCCGCACCTCTATGCCAATGGGAAATCATGCCATCCACACCAACCGCGCCAAAGCATGCCAACCATTCTAGACGCACCTCCGTGCCAATGGAAAATCATGCCAGCCCAAGGTAGTCGCGCCATGCCAAATGCACTCTGCCTTAGCCCTAGCTATGTTAGTCATACCAAGCCAAGCCAAACGCACCTACCTTGGCCCTGGATGCGCCATGCGAAACATGTCTCTCCATGGCCCCTAATGCCAAGCCACCATGCTGGCCTTCTTCATGCGTCTACCAAAATGAATCCAGGCGACAATCAACGGTTGCCCTTCAATCCCAGGAGCAAATCATGGCCGTCTAAAGTCCAATCACGACTTTAGGCCCAAAACCCTAGCTTGGTCACGTACCATCCAAGCTAACCGCGCCATGCCAAACATGTCTTTCCATGGCCCCTTATGCTGCGCCACCATGTTGGCCTTCCCCATGCGGCTACCAAAGTGAAATCAGGCGACAATCAACGGTTGCCTTTCAATCCCAGAAGCAAATCCTGCCCGTCTAAAGTCCCCTCACGACTTTAGGCCCAATATCCTAGCTTGGTCACGTACCTAGCCAACCATGCCAAAAATGTCTTTCCATGGCCCCTCATGCCACTCCACTATGCTGGCCTTCTCCATGCGGCTACCAAAGTGAATCCAAGAGACAATCAACGGTTTCCCTTCAATCCTAGGAGCAAATCCTGGCCGTCTAAAGTTCCCTCACAACTTTAGGCCCAAAACCCTAGCTTGGTCACGTACCTAGCCAAGCTATCCGCGCCATGCCAAACATGTCTTGCCATGGCCCCTCATGCTGCGCCACCATGCTGGACTTCCCCATGCGGCTACCAAAGTGAATCCATGCGACAATCAACAGTTTCCCTTCAATATCAGGAGAAAATCCTAGCCGTCTAAAGTCCCCTCACGACTTTAGGCCCAATACCCTAGCTTGGTCACGTACCTAGCCAACCATGCCAAACATGTCTTTCCATGGCCCCTCATGCCGCGCCACCATGTTGTCCTTACCAATAATTCTACCAAAGTGAATCCAGGCGATAATCAACGGTTTCCCTTCAATCCCATGAGTAAATCATGGTCGTCTAATGTCCCCTCACGACTTTAGGACCAAAACCCTAGCTTGGTCACGTTCTTAGACAAGCTAGCCACGCCATTCCAAACACGTCTTGCCATGACACCTTATGCGGCGCCACCATGTTGGCCTCTCATGTAGCTACCAAAGTGAATCCAGGCAACAATCAACGGTTTCCCTTCAATCCCAGGAGAAAATCATGGCCGTCTAAAGTCCCCTCACGACTTTAGTCCCACAACCCTATCTTGGTCACGCACCTAGCCAAGCTAGTCGCGCCATGCCAAACACGTCTTTCCATGGCCCCTCATGCCGCGCCACCATGCTGGCCTTCCTAATACGGCTGCCAAAGTGAAGTCAGGCGACAATCAACGGTTTCTCTTCAATCCCAGGAGCAAATCATGGACGTCTAAAGTCGCCTCACAACCTTAGGCCCGAAACCCTAGCTTGGTCGCGTGCCTAGTCCAGGCTAGTCATGCCATGCTCCCATGGCTACCCCTTGGCCCCACATGCCAATCCAAACCAAACCTAGCCAATCTAGCCGCGCCAAGCCTTGTCCCTAGCCGCGCTAGTCACGTCACGACTAGCCAAGCGCCCTTTCCTTGGCCCTAACCATTCCATACGACCATGGAAAACCCTTGGCCCCATATGCAAAGCCAAACCTAACCTAGCCAAGCTAGCCGCACCATGCCAAATGCACTTTGCCTTGGCCCTAGACATGCTAGTCACGACATGCCAAGCCAAGCGCCCTCTCCTTGGCCCTAGCCATGCCATACGCCCATGGCGAACCTTTGGCTCCTCATGAAAAGTCCAAACATAACCTATCCGTGCCACCCTGTTAGACCTCACTACGCGGCTACCATAACGAAGGAGTGCAACGATGCAACATCTCGACCGTCGAAGGTCACATGGATAGCAAGTTCCCCAAGCTCGACTTGCCAAGCCATAACAACGTTTTATATGTTTTCTAAAATATTAGAGACATCAACACAAACTGGGGGATCCTTTTTGGGTATTGGTTTGGCGGTTGACAGCGTGCGGCGTACACAACGCCCTTCATAAGGAAGTGTCATAAGGGTGAGGCGGCTAGTAAATTTGGGAAGTTATGTGGGACATAAAGTCGTGCGTTAACAACTTTATGGAACATCAATTCCATAACATTAACAGTTTCATGAAAACTAGATTCATGCGTTAACCACTTTATGGAACATCAAGTCCGTGCATACGGTTACCACCTCCTCCCATTTACTTCCCAACTCCTTAATGAGACCTGGGTATGTTTCTACTTCAACTTGTATAGATTGGTCTTACCTATTTCCATTTGGACAACGAGTTCATACGGGACAAGACAACACTCAGAAATACTTACTTGCTAGCTCTCCTCGTGAGCTATCTTACTTTTCTGATAACAAGTCATAGTAACCCAACTACTATTCCAGAATCAACTATTCTGGTCTCACCACTTTCCTTGCTTCCCTCCTCAAAACCAACCCATTCTCCTCCACTTTGTGACCGAAGCAAGTCTGGAACGACCATTTCTTGGTTTAAGCCGAACTTGTACATATTGATCTCTCGGATCTAAAGTACTCCCTTGCAGTACATTGTTTAGGGTTTAAACAGTTTTTCACCTTCACGCTCGCAATTACCGAAATCAGCAGAAACTATTTTCACCTATAAACAATTGGCGACCACAACAGGAGGATTGATCTATCGGATACAATGTCAATTGTCGACTGTCGATATCGTTCTTCGACCCAGACATCAAGATGGCAGAGAAATGCGACACACTCCGACTCAGTTACTCGACGACTCGACTATCAGTCATGACATGACAAGGGATGGCTGGAGACTTCCCAGGGGTTATAAGTAAAACGATTCTCCCAGGGATTAATGGCTTGGTTATTAGACAACTAAGGAACGAATCAGAACATTGGGGACTTCCCTTGGCCATGTTTTCCGTAAAACTTGGTCTTACGCCCTGAAAGTCTATTTTCATCAGAAGACCTGAGAAACCGTGTAAGTCTCATCTAGAAAAAATACGATGGATTGATTTTTCAAGTTTTGATAAAACCTATAACCATGTTTCTTCCAATGTCATCTACCAACACATGGTTCCATGGTTTACCTGGAACGTCTGTGTCACTTTCATTCATAGCTAAAGACAATTCAATCCTAAACATTTCATTCAAGAAAAATATGTAATCCAAAACTGTCAAGGTAGCATTTATCTATTAACCCGAGAAAACCAAAAAATCAAAAAACCAAAAAAAAAAAATAGGCACTTCATTGGCCTTTCAAAAAAAAAAACCATAAAGATAATAGGTCCAAAAGAAATATATATATATTCAAGGGAAGTTTTCCAACAGCGGCTTGCTCCTCTTGGAAAAGTCCTCCTTTGTACTCTGGAGAGCCCCCCTTTTCAATTTCAACTGCCGGCACAATTTCTTGAATTCTTCTTCCTGCTTCTTCACCATGTATGCGGATGGACCTTCGACTGTTTCGACCAGCAACCTTTCCATATAAGAGAGACCTTCAATGAACCAAGAAACGTTGAATTCGAAGCCCATGCACATGTCACGATGGAACTTCCAGCTCGAGATTACATCCTCATAAACTGTATGACCAGTCACATTGCACATCTCATCAATAGAAGACAAGGCCTCCTCCACACGCTTGACCAACGCATGTCGACTAGTGATATTCTTAGTCGTGGCAATGTGACCATAGCTTTCCCAAATCTTGGTGTACAATGTCGCATGTTTAGCTGGAACGCTAAATCCCCTAATCAACACATGACTGGGAAAAGGAGCCAGATACGGAGAATCGAAGGTGGTACCTGCTACTGAATCAGCAACTGGCAGGGGATCCTTAACCACAATTCCCCCCCCCCCACCCCACCCACCCCGAAGTGCCCTCCTCCACCTGAGTCACGGTGGCGCCCTCAGGACGATGAATCTCCATGTCCAAATCGCTAGATGGTGCAGTTTCCGCAGTAGGAAGTACGATTGTGTCTTTACTATGGTGGTCTTCCATTTCAAGATCATCCCCAGGAATGGTTTCTTCCTAAAAAATCAGGATTTAGTTTTACTGCAAAAAAAAAAGGGAAAGAAGAAAACATGGAGAAGACTCACTGATTCACTTTCAGACTGACTAGAGGAAGACTCAGCATTGCTGTCATAAGAACCACTCTCACCATCACTAGACTCAGAACTTTCATCCTTCTCGGATTCTTCATCACTATGGATAGGCTCGACAACGCCACTCCATGTCTCGAAAAATGGTGCTTTTTGACTGGTCGCGAGTTTGGAAAAGAAGTTCGTACTACTAAGACCCTGGACGGAATACAAGGATGCATTCTCAGAAAAGGAACAAAGATATAAATGTTCCAAGCTAAAGTCAAAAGTAGAGCCTTGCGTACCCGCATATTGGATGAACTAAAAGTCGGTAAATCTGTGGAGTCTGATCGGAAACCTCCTGTATGATTTTTAGACCTTCGCTCCTTCACCTGGGGACTGTTCGCTTCTGGACCGACAAATTTTGTTTTAATTGAAGAAGTATCCCTCAATAACGAATGCTTTGATAAATCTCGACGGAAGGTCTACCACGGGTATTCTCCACCACGGATTTCACAAATTCCTGGATGACAAGGAATTTATCTTGCCAAAATGTGTTATATTTGGAGATCATTGTTGGATTTCGTTCCTCGAGAAAAGGAAGACTTTTACCCGACATAAGAGCACTAGCATCAAGAACAATCGATAACAGAATTTCTTGAACACTCGGTTGACGAACAAGTGGGACCCCTTGGTCAAAACCCATATGTCGAGCAACCCTGTCAACATTATAAGAAATCTCTTTGCAAGCTCCTCGAAATAAGATGGCACGTGACCAGCCATGCAGCTAAGCATGAACACCATTTCTCCAATGCTCAGGACTTCACCAGCTGAAGACAAAGACATGTTCGAAGCGAGATCAAAGGTACTAACCTGAGTTATGGACGCATGCACCGGGGCCCATGGATGAAAATTAACTTCATACGAGTTATCAAGAAACCTAATCAGTTCCGGACCAGTTTTTTAGCGCCTATTCGACCAACGCAGTATTCTGGAGCCACCCCAAGACTTGGGAAATATGGCCAACGGTTTCGGGGCATACTTCTCGAAATGCTCCCACAACCATGCCTGGAGAAAAGCGGCATGAACATACGAATCCACCTTCATATGACCATTCGAGGTGCGCATGTCCGAAACCAGCTGGTCCGGGTGTACATACAGGGAACCAAGAAACAAACCACCGAGGGGAAGAACGACACTTTTTTCCAATTTTATGGCAAACTTGATAAGTCCATGTCTTATATGTTTCTTTCTCGAGCCGTCATCAAAAATATCTCTGGATATCCAAAGAGCCAAGAACGCCGCAACATGAAGCGTACTATTCTTCTGGTTTGGCTCTAACATGTCAGGAAACCACTGGCACACCCACCAGTCATAGAAGCACTTCGTCTCATTCTGGAAACAAAAGCAACCAACCCTGGAATGTCTTTCCTAATATGAAGTACTGCAGAAGCTGCAACAGCACCGACAATTTGCGCCTTGGTCAAATTGGTCTTTACAGGTTCCTGGTCCATCATAAATCGAGTCCATTTCTCAAAGGAATGCAACAGACTTGCAGGGATTTTAAAATCGATAGAAGAAGAATGATATTCTTTCCTCTGAAGGCAAAACCTTATTACGCCTCCTGGCCGAACCGATCGATCCTCTCCTTCGCTTTCTGAGCAAGTCAGAAGAATCGACACATAGCTGGGATGGTTTCTCCTAATCGTGGCCGATGTGGTGAAGAATTCATCATATACGTTTTGTTTGGAATTGCAAATGTCTTTCGATACATCAAAACTCTCCTCAAGTGACATCATAACGAAGGTTTTCTCAAATAACTACAATTGAGCAATGTGGAGGGACATTATTACAGAAAGTGCACAAAAATTATTTTCACCCAAGACGCAAGCCAATTTGTTTCAAGGCCATACCCCATGGCATAGAATTCTTGTCCAACCAAGAAGGAGTGACCCACCAGGGAAACCATACACACGGCCATAGAAAAACGAGGAGCAAACCCTAAAAGCTTGGTTTTCGTGAAATGACAGGGGCATTACTATCAAGTGCCTACCTTGTACAGTGGGTAGGGGCGGTCAACATTACTGTGGTATCCATGCCTAAGTGTTACAACAAGATAGGGAAAAAAAACACCTAAAATCCACGCCAACATCTCTACAAGATAATGAAAAGGTACGCCAACAACTAGGGTTTACACCAGCAAAAAAAAAAAAACGAGTTAAAGAGAAATATTGGAAGGCGTACCTGGGATTCACTAGTCCGCTCTGCTTTACTGTTATCACATGGCTGGGAGGAATAAGTAGACGTGAAAAAGAGAGAAGCTGGCCCTCCTTTTATATACACATGGTATGCGGGAGTTTGAACGAAGAAAGGATTTCATATTTTGAGCCGAGAAGGGAAAAGAGGAAACCGGTCCAAGAAAAGGCCAATCTCCACGTCCAAGACCTCGCTCCATACCGCGTCCCAAATGCGCCCATTCACTACCACGACTCCGGACAAGACCTCGCTTCATCACCATGGCCCCACCACGCCTAGTCGCCCCTGCACGTTTCACCATGCCATTGCCGCGGCCAGGACCAAGCCACCTCTTGGCCCTTCGAGCCAAGCCGTCCACTTGCTCTTCCATCCACAAAAATTCCCCCTCGCCTTGGAGGTGTACGACCAGACCAAGATGGTAACTTTCTCCTCACAGCTCCACGGTCTCTATTCCTAGTACAACGTACCCAGGGACGCAATCCAAAACTCTTTTTACCACTCAAAAAGGTTAGTCAGATTCTCCTGACCATCTTTGCAATTATTTACACCTCAATTCCGTCCTTGTCTGTCACCATCATATGCTTACCTCGCAACAAGGCACATGTTCCGAGCTAAGCAAGGGACTTAATGTTGATGGTGGTTTTTAGTTTAGGGTTAAAATCGTAAACCACTAAACCCTAATAGATAGTAATGTCACGACATTTAAAGCAATAAGCATTTACTAGGCACATTTACTGAAACTTTTAATGAGTCTCTAAATAATTACCCGGGTATATTTTTCAAAATTAGGGTTACGACGAACCAAACCCTAATTCCCACGTGTGCCAATGGAAAATCATGCCAGCCACACCGAACGCGCTAAGTCATGCCAACCATGTTATCCGCACCTCTGTGCCAATCGCAAATCAGTCCATCCACACCAATCGCGCCAAAGCATGCCAACCATGCTATCTGCACCTCTGTTCCATTGGCAAATCATTCCAGCCACATCGCCCGTTCCAAGGCATGCCAACCATGCTAGTCGCACCTCTGTGACAATGGCAAATCATGTCATCCACACCAACCGCTCCAAAGCATGCCAACCAAGCTAGCCGCACCTCTGTGCCAATGGAAAATCATGTCATCCACACCAACCAAGCCAAATCATACCAACCATGCTAGCCGCACCTCTATGCCAATGGAAAATCATGCCAGCCACACCAACAGTGCCAAAGCATGCCAACCATGCTACCCGCACCTTTGTACCAATGGAAAATCATGCCAGCCACACCAATCGCGCCAAAGCATACCAACCATGCTAGCCGCACCTCTGTTCCAATGGAAAATCATTCCAGCCACACCAACCGCTCCAAAGCATGCCAACCAAGCTATCCACACATCTGTGCCAATGGAAAATCATGCCATCCACACCAAATGCGCCAAAGCATTCCAACCATGCTAGCCGAACCTCTATTCAAATGGAAAATCATTCCAACCACACCAACCGTGCAAAAGCATGCCAACCATGCTAGCCGCACCTCTGTGCCAATGGAAAATCATGCCATCCATACCAACCGCGCCAAAGAATGCCAACCATGCTAGACGCACCTCCGTGCCAATGGAAAATCATGCCAGCCACACCTAGCCCAAGCTAGCCGCGCCATGCCAAACGTACTCTACCATGGACCTAGCTATGCTAGTCATACCAAGCCAAGACAAACGACCCTACCTTGGCCCTGGCCGCGCTATATGAATATTCTATGGGACAATTGTCTAGCATTTTCTCCGATTCTATGCAAGGAATTGGTGATGTTCCTTTAACTAACACCTGTAAGGCTATGGATAACATTTGTGGTTCCCCCCTCTTAAAAAATAATGAATCTCTTTGTGGGGTCTCTAGATCTGTAACTGTAAGCTTCTTACACTCACTTAATAGTTTGGTAAATTTTCATACCTATATTTCTCCTTTTAATTTCTACTCGAAATTATAGTTTGTTTTGATAATTCTTTGTATTTTTTTGCAGGCTGGAAAAGCTTCTTATGCAGTTAATTCTGACTTAGTTAGGAGATGTGGGAACTTTGAGAAGAAAAATATTCATCTTCGCAAGAAGAATGAAGATTTGGAAGTTGAAGTTGTCAGTCTTCGCGAGAGGAACAAACAACTGTAAATTCAATCTTCCACACAGAAGAATAAAATTTCTAGTCTTCAAAATGCAAATGATCAAGTCTATGGTATGAAATTTCTCTTCTTTATCTTTGTTCCTTTGCCCCATTTCTTTCCCTTATTTGATTAATTACTTTTGAAGACATCTATGATCTTTCTGACGAAGCCATAACCCTTAATTTTAAAGACGAAATTAATAAACTAAGAGGCAAAATTAGCAATCTTATTGATGATAAAGATCGCATCACTACCCAAGCTGCTGAAGCATTAGAAAAATTACACCAAATGCCCCTTGAAACTAAATTGAGCGAGATGAAGTTACCCGCAAAAATGCTACTCTTATTGAAAGGGAGAATCAAGTTCGCTCCCGTATTCTTATAAATAATAATGATGAGTTCGCTTGGTATGG
The DNA here is from genome assembly GCA_023529315.1 of Papaver bracteatum. Taxonomy (NCBI): domain Eukaryota; kingdom Viridiplantae; phylum Streptophyta; class Magnoliopsida; order Ranunculales; family Papaveraceae; genus Papaver; species Papaver bracteatum. The sequence continues at coordinate 20,526 of JAJJWX010002688.1, read as the reverse complement.
GAAAGTCTTAGATGATGCCAGAAACAATTTAGCTGTAAATGTTAGCCTTCAAGATGATCACTCTGCCCTGGTTAGAGATATGATTTCTGACAGAGAAGGTTGTGGACTTCACTTTCTTATTAATTGTTCTTTCTTACTAATTTAAATTACACTGTTAACTTGCTGTTATATTTCGCAGAGTCTGCGAGAGAGTTTCGCAAGAAGATTGAAGAGGTTGAGTCTAATAAAGATCTTGAAGATGCAAAAGCACTGTTCGAGAAGAATTTCTCGGTTCACGATAATATATGTCGCAGGCTCAAGAATCAGCTAAATCTTACTGTCTCCAATTTTGAGAAGGATATTCTTTATTTTCGCAATCGATCTATCAAAAGTTTCTGCGATGATAACAACATTCCTCACTCTAAATACCCTTGTCTCTTTGAAAAAATTCGAAAGAATGTATCTCTTCCAGATATCTCAGATAGTGATGAAAGTGAGAAGAAAATGAGGAAGAAGAAGTTAATGAAGAAGAAGAATTTTAACCACGCGAAAAATAGTTCCTTTCCCCCTTTTGTAATATTTGTACATCTGTTCTCTAACTTTTTGATCTTTGTAAATCCATGGCTGCAAACTTCTTTAACTTCCAGAATCTCTTAATATAAGCTCTATCTTTTTTGGCTTACCTTCATGTGTTCGTAAAGCAATTCTTTTTCGCAGTATTATATAATTAATCAATCATTTACATATAAAGAATTTCTTTTTCTCAGAAGTTTTATATAGTTAATCAATCATTTACATACAAATCTTACTTCATGCGTAAATCTATCATATGGTGGTAAATAACACATTCTTAAGTTTGTTATTTGCATTCCCATACTTTCCTCTGTTATTTGCCTCCAAATGAAAGATTAAGCATGTTATCTCTTGGTAAGATTATCATTTATACCATATACTTACTGTTGTTATATTTTCTTTTTGTGCGTCAATTTCGCAGTCATTGTTGTGTTTACCTGCACAATTTCGCAATAAAAATTTCGCTATCATTTTTATCTTGGAATTTTTCCAAAATTCCACTCATTCTGATTCTCAGTATTATTCTCTCATGTGGTCTTATTTTTCCTTCCTAAGTAAAGGTCTTATTTTTTCACTGTTTCTTTTTGCGACAAAATCACAAGACGTCCTTACACTTTCATGTACTGACCCCTTGATCTTATCTTATCGTTTATCTTAGTATTATTTCCTCTGCAGGATATTTTTCATGCAACAATATGATATGCCTAAATATTCTTGCGAATATGAAGCCCCATGACATTTCCGTCTTGCGACGAAACCGCAGGACGTCCTTACACTTTTGTGCATTGACCCATTGATCTCGTATTATCTTTCTCTAGTATTTTTTCCCCTTCAGGATTTTTGCACAAATATGACAATCCTTAATACTCCCATGAGTAAAAAGCCTCATGAAATTTGCGTCTTTGACACTTATCAACTCCCTAATAGAGGGTGTCGTCCTTATCATCCCTCTGGTTGCCCCTTCTAGGAGACGTACTTCTACTATACAAGGTTGGCTCCTCCCATCCGGTCTTAAAAATAACCAATTGTTTTTGAAACCTCTTATCCCTTTGCCTATATGGCTCATAGTTACGAGACTGCACCCTAAGTGGGGTTTTCTTCGGATCGAGTGCATCATAGCCAAGACTTGTCAAGGGTGGTAAAGAATCTCCAATGCCCCCCGTACTCTTGACTCAACCGTGTACCTAGGCGCCTTGATCGAATTCTGTACTCCTTAGGAGAGACCCTCAGTCGTCCAACCTAAATCATAAGCTTAGGTTGAAAATCTAAGGTACCTCTCCTGAATGGGCTTTATTGACCCCAAATCTCCATGACCCAGGTTCTAATGGCAATGTATCCTTCTCATGAGACATGTAATAGGTTCCCCCTTTTATGACGCACTTTAGGTCTTACATTTTCATCTTGCGAAATTTTTATTTTGCGAACTAGGGTGTACGCCATAGTAGGATTTCCTCTATCTTTGTGTTTCTGCGATATTTTCGCGTTTCTTCAAAATATAATTCTTGTGAAATTATCGCATATATTCATTCTCATTTCTGCAATTTCTTATTTTTCTTTAATCAATAAAAGACATTTTTCAAATACAACTTTTGTGTTCAAATTTGTTTCTTTCTCTTCTCAATTTCATCCATTTCATTTCACATTTTAAGTTTCTTACCTTCATTACCTTGCATTTGTGCCTCTCTAAGTTCGTGAACACTATTATGACCGCATTTCGCAAATTACTTTCTTCTTGCTCTCGCAACACTTCCATCTTATCCATGTTCTACTATGTCCACCATCAACCTTTCACTTCTTTGTCTCTTCCTGACGTGATGACTCCAATTGCTCTTCTTTGCTGCTCGTTCTTCGCATTTCTCCACATCAATCTCATGAAATTTCTTCCCTTCAACCCATTATCCTCTTATGATTCCAACACCACTAGGATGAGGAAACTTGATGTATTGGTGGAAATTTGATGCTTCTCCTAAAATTCCATGCAGCCAATGTCAACCAATCAGAGCATTATATGGTGATTCCACGTCAACAACACATAATTGAATTTCAGAAGACATCCCTTTTAGAGGAATTCAAATAGTAATCTCCCCCTTTGGTTTATTTGCATTCCCATTAAAGCTATAAATCTTGTATGTCAAAGGTATTAAGTCCTCATCCTTTCCACCCATTATTTTGTAAGTATGATGAAACAGAATATCCACAGAACTTCCAGTATCAATCAATATTCTATTAATTTCCCAAGAATTCTCAGCTTCATTATCTTCATCATCATTTGGCTTTGGGTTGATCTCTAATCTTACCACCAAAGGATTATCGTGCATTTATCCACCTTCAGGAATCTCTTCTACTTTGAAGGAGATGGACTGTTTCTGCCACTCTTTTAATGGCGAAACCTTCGCAATATTCATAATCTCTCTTCCATCTACATCCATTGCAAAAACTCTGCTTAGAACATTATCGTGAAAATCTTCTATCGTTCTGAATGAATGAATAATTGAATTACAGAATAGATTTTTTTCCTTTGCACCAACTTCAATTAGAAACATGTCTCCTCTTTTCTCTACATTTTCTTTATGGTCTTCTGGTCGTGGTGGTGGTGGAGGTTGTGGTTGTCTTATCGGAAAATGGTTCAACTTTCCTTGATCTATCATTCTAAGAATATTCTCTTTACATTTCTGCAATCATTTGTTGTATGTCCATGGAAGTGATAATATGCGCATAATTCATGATTTCTATGAGTCGAAGATGGCTCATTCCCCATATTCCAAGGTGCTGGAATGTTCTCCATAAATATTATGGCTTCCCATATCTTCTCCACACCAGTATTTAGAGGAGGCATTATTTTTTCTTCCCAAACTACCTTGTTAGTTCCTTGTCCTTTATAGTAGTTGTACTTCTGACCTCTATAAGTTTCTTGTGGTTGGTCAAGTCGCTGAATCTTACTATTTCCTCCACGATTATTAAATCTTATTTATTTCCAAAATTCTTCTTGATCACGACTTCCCATAGCCACCAACTTCTGCTGATTTTCGACCACTATCTTTCCTTGTTGTTCTTGCGAAGTGCTCGCCACTACATTTGTTAACTTGGGTAATAAACTGGCATTTGTTACCTTTGAGCTGGTGTTCGCAACTGGATATGATTCCATTTCATTCTGATTTTTCTCAAGAGTGATGTATTCTTCTTGATATTCGCACAACTCAGTTATCGTGATAATATTCTTGATTCTGAAGATTTGAACATACAAAAAATTTGTTGCAAATATTGCATTGATGAATGACAAAATGAGGTATCTTTCATCCACACGGATAACCATATTGCTACACATGGTTTTCCAACTTAAAGTTAGGTGCTTCAAACTTTTGCCTACTATTTGCTTCAATCCAAATACATCTTCAATGACTGGACGTGATGAGTTGTTACTTATATAAGCTCCCAAAAAAACTATTTGCAGATGATTGAAAGATGCTATTGTAATCTTTGGTAGACCTTCAAACCACTTCAACGCCTCTCTTGTTAAACTTGATGCAAAGTATTTGCACAACACATCGTCATGATTTTCCCACTGTAACATGCATCTTATATATGATTTAATGTGCTGGATCGCACAACTTGTTCCATCAAAAATGCTAGCTAAGGAAGGAAGATTTCACTTTGGTGGTATTCCCCTTATCTGTACTTCATGGGTGAATGGTGTCTTCGCAGCTTCTTCTTTTTCCTCATCCAACTTCCTCCTACCTCCTTCTTTTCTATTATTGAGCATTCCCTTCATCTCTGCTAATTCTCTCAAAATTGTTCATTCGCAGATGACCCTTGGTATATTGGTATCTTTAACGCTGCTTCTCTTCTTCTTCTAGCGCCAAAATGTAGTTTCGGCAAATCCTACAACTACACCCTAATTAGATCTCACAAATACTTAACCAAAATTCAAGAACTACAAACACAATTTTATTAAACTTCTTAATGATCTTACAATGAAAATATGAGTACTAAGAAATCAAAATAACTCTCGGACTTTCTCTCTCCTCTTTTGCTCTCTAATTCTCACCAAAAAGATTTCTCCGTCTCTCAAACCTGCTTGGCCCTATATATAGGGTATTACATAGTGGATGACAGCTAAGCTCTCATTTATTTTCGGATCTAGCTTGCGGCATTCTCGCGAGTGTATAAGGTTTTCTTCGCAAGGCTTCTCAAATCTCACAAGATCTCCACACTTTCCTCATGAGTATGCTGGCGTCATCTGTTACATCATCAGATCTGCGAGATCTTCGCAAATGCTTGTTAGTTATAATTTTGCTGGCATCTAACTGTTGCGAGATTCTACTCCTACAAGAACACAATAGTAAACATCATCTCCCCGTGCGGTTTTCCAGTAAATTCCGATCTCCAATTCTAAACATCATTTATCATCTTCACTTTATTTTCCTGATTCCAAATCACATTGTGAGGTGTTGCAGTCTTCAGTTATGCTCTTTCTCATTCGATCCCGCCATATGTAGCAAATCACCCCCGCCAAATATAAAGCTTCGGTACAAAGTGCCCCTAATCCTATACATTCAACAACGATCCACTTTTTATGAGATGATGGTACACGTTTGTTATCTGTCGCACTAACATGACCATCGATCCTTTCCTTTAATAAATTAAAATCCCCTTCCGAATCTAGTGTCGCTCTGTAACTAGGGATGGCAATGGGGCGGGGACCTTGAATCCCATCCCCTACCCCGTTCAAAAAAACAAAACCCATCCCCTACCCGTTCCCCGTAAGAATGGGGCGGGGACGGGTATGGGGAATCCCCGTAGGGGATGGGTTTCCCATGGGTTACCATAACATTACACTTAAAATACTAATAATTTAAAAATAATTATAAAGGTTCAGACAACAATAATAATAACCTAAGCAGTGCATTCTATAATTTTAAGTTTATAATAATCAACTAAAACTGAAAAATAAAGCAAACAATTGATCCACAATTAAGTATTATGGTTCTTTAATCCTCATTATTAACTATTTTCCTCCATGTTAATCATGTCATCATGGTTCTCTTCATTATCTTCCCAAAAAATTCCCCGTTCAGATTTAATCCACGCACTGGAATATAAAGAAAATATATCACATAATAATAATAAAGTATTTAAACATAAAAATTGCTTTATTTCAATAAATATTCATCTTATCCCACATCCAATCGTGAATGCACATCAGAGCTTCCAGTGTTTCTGGATGAAGTCGATTACGTTGGATACTTACAAATCTACCTCCAGTTAGGGATGGCAATGGGGCGGGTATGGGGCGGGGACCTTGAATACCATCCCCACCCCATCCCCGCATACTACTTTCGGGGATTCCCCGTTCCCCATTTATGCGGGTAAAACCCTAACCCATAGGAGCGGGTCCTCACGGGGATGGGTTTGGGTGGGGCAAATTGCCATCCCTATCTGTAACTAGTATCGTTGATCGAAATAGAAAGAGACAAACTGTTGAGTACTGATTGGCTTCTCTATCCGTAATGCATGAATGGCCCAATTCTGTCAAACGATCTTATACATAATTTGATGCCAACACAGTCTACGATCACTTTTGTTAATTCTTCTTTAAGATTAATTAGTGGACTAGATTGTCCATTTGGACGAGCTTACGGACCTTGTTGTATGAATAGTGAGAAAGAATTCAATTTCAATTTCGACTTTCAATTTTTCCAATTCCAGTTCCGAATTCGAATTTTGCTTTACCCAGTTTTTCACTTTCCCAATTTCAAGTGTTACATTACTCTGTGTTTCGATTCCAACTGGAAAAATACCAATTGGATTCCAATTTAGTGAAGGACGTGCGAGCTCAACTGCAGGTCCTTCGAGTTTGGCATAACAAAAACTTAATATGACTGGAATCGAAAGAAAACACATCTACAAAGCCTTCGAAATTGATATCGATGTGACTGGAATCGAAAGAAAGCACATCTACAAAGCCTTCGAAATTGATATCGATGCTTCTTATTTTCCCAACCAATTCATACGAAAAATTGATACTTAATTTGGGGGAATTTTCAAAGTGATGGAAGTTGAAATTTTACTGTTTGTGAAAATGCAAGTGTGAAATATTGACCCACTGTTAAATTTATTCGGTGCTCTTTCAGTTGTTGAAATAGTTTCTCAAATATTGGAGATATATTGGTGCTTTGGTGGTGCAATTATAAGCTTTAGGATTCTCAAATCAAGCAACACCTTGGAGGTCCAGATTATTGAATTTGAAGTACTCATATTTGAACATGTTGAATGGTGAAATTCCTTATTGAACACATTCATATGCTATGTTAGTTTATCCACTTTCATTCCTTTTGTAATTTTTTGTGTAGCAGTATAGTGATCCACTACATTTGATATGCCTGAATGTCTACTTTTTGTTCCTTTTGTTGGTATACAATGGAGGTTTGATTTTTGGTGAGTGTATATTGGTCGAGGTGCATATCGTATATTTGGATCATGAATCTATTTTAATTTTAATCTATTCTAATCATGAATCAATCAATTCATTATTAGTTTGGCTTTGGTATATCGTCATGATTTGGAATTATCTCATGCGTAAGCGGATAATATTCTGATGAATTGAAGTTACTTAATGAACAGGTGGGAGGATGCACTCAAGAATGCAAGGGACATGATACCCCACTGTATAAACCAAAGCTCACATGTCCAGTTTTCAGAGCTTACTCATTATCTGTAAGTCCAATGCCAACTCTAAAGTAAAAAAACATATGAAAACATTTTTTTTTTTTTGTGTAAATTCATTTTTGATTGAAAAAATAAAATATTGAATGAAAAAATTCAGTTTGCTTTTAAACATAACGGCACTCTTATCGCACTTGCATCTTTGTTATAAATTACAGTGAATTAATTTAGTAGAGATTATTTTTGAAATTTTCAGTAAACTACTAAATTATGTACTTATTACCTGTTTGTAGTAGTTCCTCAGTGGAAAGTGGATTACAAATGAAGTCTTCATTCCCGTATTAGTTGTAGAATAGCAGAGTAAGCTCGAATTCAAAAGTTGATAGAAACATCAACTGAACACAATAGAGTACCATATGAGGTTAATACTTTTTCTCTTTTCGTCTCTGATTATTCTCTTTTCAGCTCTGATTATACATGTATGATTGATTACTTCTGAGGGTGATTCTATAATGTTTTAGGTTCCCAATCCAATCACCATATGAGATGTTCACGTAATGTTTACTTTTGTGCTGATTTATCTACCGGTTCGGATTCAAGGGAAGTCTTCAAAAGTATCCTAGGGTATGGATATTCTTTTTATTTTCGCTAAACAAGATGTACCACAAGGAAACTATGGTTGCTGTGGACATATCGTATGAGGAGTATCATACAAATACAAATAAGAAATAGTCCTTCAAGATTTCAAATGCTGATGAAATTGTCAGTAAATAAGATGCTTCATAATGGTTATCGACTCAATCATTTTAGTTCGTATTTCAATTTGGTTTCATGTTTAACAACATCAAATCAAATGAATATTTTGTCTTTCAAAGTAATATTTCATTAACTTAATTAGTTAAGCTTGATACGACTGTTTCTGTTTTATAACGCTGTAGGTGTAAACGCACATAGAAAATTATATGAGAAGTAAGGATGTTCTCATGTGCGAAGACTATCGCACACATCAAATTCAAGATGACGCATCGGATGACCTCAGCAGAGTCACGAGTAAAGTGTGATGTGCTATGAAAAGCATAATCTGTGCGAGAGTGAGTGAATGTACATGAGCGAATGTAACGCACAGTAATTCCGAAAATAGTGGATCTCTTAGCTGTCCTCCGCTATGAGGAGTCCTATATAAAGGAAAGAAGCCTTCACATGAAAGGAAGATTCTTAGTGAGTGCTAGACAAGAAACTAGGAGAGAAAAAGTTATTCCGGAGATTAAGTAAACTCTTATAATCCTTTGTAAACAATATTAATCTTGATATTCAATAAAGAGATTTCCATTATGATTACTTGATTTGTCTTAAAATACTTTGGGATGTGGTTTTAAGATTTCTTACAACTACATTTTTGGCGCTAGAAAACATCTTTGGATGATAAATCCGGATAGTTAATTGGTAGAATCTTGGAAAAGTTGGGATATGGAAATTCAAGATGGTGAGAATTGAACCTAATGATGAAGAATGAATACTAGCAAGAAGGAGTAATAGAATTGCTGCAAGAAGGATAAATACAAATCAACATGAACAGGAGGGAAGGATAAGAGAAAATCAAGTAAACGACATTCCAATTGAACCTCAACAACAACAAGAACAGAATGAAGACACAGATGGAATGAGCGTTCATACTTGGCAAACAAATTCAACTGAAGAAGAACCATAGAGAACTGAGAATGTTGGAGAAAATGATGGAATTAATGAGCACATGACAATTGCGGAATTTAAACAAAGAATAATTGCTGAAATACAAAGACAAGAGGAGGAGTGTGCGAACTTGATACGTCAAAATGATGGTTTAAGAGGGGAGAATATTAGGTTGAGAGAACAAAGATCAAGAAGTAAAACGCGATCAAGTAGGAGTACATCAAGACAAAGTAGATCCAATCAAAGGGACGATAGACGAAGAGATCACATGGAAACCGTTGAAGAGAACCCCCAAGTAGAGGATAATTTACGAGATAGACATGAGGGAAGAAATGTAGATCAACTTATGGGAACTATCAGATATGAGCATCCACGTGAAATTCACTGGCATTCGAATGATGATTTTGAAAGAGATGAAGAAGATCCGAGAATAGGAAATATGATATTACATGAAAGAGAAATGTTGAGAGAAAGAGATAGACAAAGAATGGAAGAAATTAAAGAGAGAGAATTAGAGGATACTTTGCGTCAAAATGATAATCGAATAAGACATCATGATCACTATCGCATAGATGACACAAATCAGGGAAGAATGGCACCACAAGAAAGAAGAAGGATAAGACATGGGCATAATCGCATAGATGCAGAGGAAAGGTATGTTGGAGCACAGATTGATGCGAATGTTGATAGACGTAGGATAAAGAGAGAAGAATCTGAAGAATATGAACTACAAGAGGCAATATGTCAAAATAATCATAAAAATATACTGAGGCAATCTAGGTTAAAAAGGCCTATGCGAGATTATCTAGAACAACCTTCAAACGCAGAACTTCTTAAAAAGATGGCAGAATTGAGAGAAATGGTGACCATGCGAAGCAATGGTAGTTGGAAACAATTGGAAGAAGCAGTTTAGGAAGCTGGGAAAACTCCATTTACAAGGAGAATTCAAATGACAGTAATACCACCAAAGTGCAATTTACCAACATTCACTAGCATATTTGATGGGAGTGATTGCGCGATACAACATGTGAAAGGCTACATTCGGTCTTTGTTACAATGAGAAAGAAATAATGCAGTAATGTGTAAATACTTTGCCGCTAGTTTGGCAGGAGAAGCTCTGAAATGGTTTGAAGGATTACCAGTAGAGTCCATTGATTCATTTCTCCAATTGCAAAATATCGTCTTAGGATAATATATAAGCAATAATGTGTGAAGAATAGGAATTGAAATAGTATTTGGACTGCGCAGGAGGATAAATGAAAGCTTGCGTCATCTAACAATACATTGTAGAACCATGTGTAGTGAAATGGAAAGACGAGTAGATGAAAGACACCTGATTCTAGCCTTTATTAATGTTCTTTTTCCTACAAATTTGCTATACACCTGATATAATAACAATGACAAAATTGCGCGAGTTTCAAGAAGAATATATAACACTTGAAGAAAAACAAAGGGATATGGAATCTTATCCAATGGAATTTCCAGATGCAAAAGGTGGAAGTACCAGTTTACTACCGAGAATGCAAAATGCTTCTGCGAGTGTTTCGCAAGGGAATCAAGGATGGAAAAATACATAGTTGGAGCGAAAACAAGTAGCAATGGGTAGTGCGGATCAGGCAGAATTTGAAAAAGAGCGTAGAGAAAAAAAATCTCAGAATCAGGGAAGAAATGATAAAGTTCAAAAAATGGATAACCAGTATGGAAATTTTGGAGGATAACAACCAAACTATAACAAGAAAACTGGAAGAATAGTTTGGGAGCAAATAAACTTGCCAAAGTTGAACACTAAAATAGATAAAGTATGAGAAGCTGTTGTTCTAATGGAAGAGATCCCTAAACCACACAATGTGGGGGATGATCCACCACCAGGAAGGAGAAGCAATTACCGAAATGTGTTCATCATCGCTTTCATGGTCATACAACGCGCAATTACCGAAATGTGACAAAAATCATACTGCGAATGGTTGAACAAGGAAGATTGGACCATTTCTTAGCACAGCAAGCACCAAATTTACCACCTCCGCCAGAATGAAAAGCAAATGGAAGGGAAATGGGAAAGAATGTACATGTAATCGAAGTAGGCGCGAAAGCAAGAAACTTGTATTGTCATTCAATCATACATTCCTTCAAGAACATAAAGGACTTTCATGATAACATTTTAAGTCGGGTGTATGCGAGGGATGTTGATGGACGAGAGATCTTAAATATTTCTAAAGTTTCTCCATTAAAGGATTGGCAAAAAAAAAATATCTTTTAGTGCGGAAGAAACATCAGGTGGGGGAGAATCGCATGAATGTCCATTAGTCGTAAAACTGGGAATTAATCTAAAACCGAAACTACAGGATGATAAAGAAGATGAGGCGAACACTTTCGCAGTGAATAGAATACTCATTGATCCAGGATGTTCGGTGGATATTCTATTTTATTCTACATACAAAGTGATGGGTGGAAGAGATGACGAGTTGATTCCTTCAACATATAAGATTTATGGCTTCAACGGAACTGCAAATAAGCCAATGGGAGAAATTACTATGTGAATTTTTCTTCAAAACTTGCCGACAGAAATTCGATTCAGTGTTGTAGATGTCGAGTCACCCTATAAAACTTTAATTGGTAGACCTTGGCTACATAATATTTTGGGTGTCGCATCAACCTTCCACCAATGCATAAAATTTCCGTTACCACAGGGTATTGGCATTATAAGAGGAGATCCAATGGAAAGCTGAAACTGCCATACAATTGATGTTGATAGATGCGAAGAAAGAGAACATAAAAGAAGAAATTAGAAGAAACATATTACAGATAATCAAAGAGCTAAAAGATTAATGGTGGATGAAGTATACAAAGTTCACAACAATGGTATGCAGTTCACTGGAGCCAGAGCATCTGCTAGCGATAGATCTAAGAGGGTTAATGATGTCAATTTCACAGAAGATGAAGGAATGCAGAGGAATAAATTATGTATGAAAGGATCAAGTGAAGAATATAATGGTTATCACAAAGAAGAGAATATCAGGTGTATGCGAGATAATATCATCAATAGCATTTGTGAACTTAAGGAGATATAAAAAATGAAATGAATACCAGAGTTACATGGAGAAGATGGAACAACATTTGAGATAAGATATCATATGAGTCAAGTTTTACTTGTCAAAGTTTTTCTTCGCATAAGAGAAATTAATAAGAACAATTTGTACTAAGAGTTGCATAAACTCAAGGATTGAAAATATAATGAAATATTCAAATTTAGTGTGTGAAAACGACTGAATAATTAACAATAAGACCTTAATACAAGGAAACGGAGATGATATTTATTATCAGATTGGCTAGGAATCCGAATGTGGCATGTAAGAGGCAAAATAGTAAGACCTATCGAACGTCATACTGGGAGAAACCTAGAAGGCATGACTCAAGGAAAGGCTACGCCGACCCCGGAACTTGAGTCATGGATATTTGGGGTGAGAAAAATGATGATGCCCATCCGGGAGAGGTACCTTAAATTTCCAGTCTAAGTGAAAAATCCTATATTGAGAGACTAAGGTGAGAAAGTCTCTCCTAAGAAGTGCAGAAACTCGATCAGGGCGCCGAGGTACACGGTTGAGTCAAGAGTGCGGGGGGAATTGGAGCTTCTTTACCAATCTTGGCAAGTCCTGACTATGATGCACTCAGTCCGAAGATACCCCACTTAGGGTGCGATCTCGCATACATAAACCATATCGGTAATGGAATGTGAGATTGTGAAATCAACTAGTTGTTGAAAGTATGGATGGGATGATCCATAATCTTAACCCGATAGAGGTAAACTTCCTTGAAGGGGAAACTAGAGGGAAGATAAGGACGGCACCCTCCATTAGGGAGCTGAGTTGTGTCAAAAGATGTAAATGTTATGAGACTTTTTACTCATGGGAGTATTAAGACTTATCATATTTCTGCAAAAAAAAACCTGAAGAGGAAATAATACAAGAAAAGGATAAGATGAGATCAATGGGTCAATACATTACGGTGTAAAGACCTCTTGCGATCTCATTGCACAAAAATAAGGCATGGTAAAACCTTTACATAGAAAGGAAAAATAATACCTCATGAGAAATACATATATAAACTAACTGTTGTTTTACAGGAGATTTAAATTCATTAAGTATCACACATGCTATACACAAGAAATATGATGGCATTAAGTCTATCAGAATGCGTCAACTAACAGAGGCAAGAATGGGAATTCAAATAAAATATTACTTGCCTCATTTGATAGCCTGATTCATATGCCAAAAATAAATACATATTGAGCATAGATGCGAATAAAGAAAATTTTCATTTAAGAAGGTGAAAATAAATTACATGAAAATATACATAAGACAAAGAAGAATTTACAATAAGGAAGATCTTCAATCTTCATGTTCTTCATCTCGCTCAACCTCAGAATCACTTAATTCTTCCTCAGAACCTTCATCCTCAACTTCACTGTCCGAGATATCAGGAATGGGTTTATTACTAGGAAGGGATACTATTCTCAAGACAGACTTTCTTAACAGCAGCTTCGCGAGCACGATTAGCATCATTACTGTTATTTTGGACCATCAGGGAAAAATTCTTCTTCAATTGATGGTACTTCGAATTACGAGCAGTAAATTCTTCTCCTTTAGAGGTCAAGCGATTCTTCAATTCTTCAATCTCCTTAAGATGATCCTTCTCTTTCTCTGCAAATTTTGAACAAACAAATTAAGATAAAAAAAAAGTGTTATTTTAAAAGAAGAAACAAGAATCAAAAGAGCAATATATAACCTTCATAATTGGAAATAATGTTTTTGACCATTATGGAATGTTCAGCTTGAAGACTCACGTTTACAGATAAATTATCCTAGCATCATCCAAAACCCTAGTAGCCCATCTAAATTTAGCTTCGCTCTCTATGAGAATTCGAGAGCTAATCAAGTTTCTTTTTTTGATAAGTACACTCTTTTCGCTCAGAGCTAAGTCCCGTTCTTTCTGAAATTCAAGGATGGATTCGTGGAATTTTTCTAATGCTTTCGCACCATTAAGAGAAATCTCATCTTTTTCAGAGATAAGTTTATTTTTTTTTCTTCAAAAAGTTGAACAGCCTCCTGGCTTTCATGAAGACGTTGTCTAAAGTTGTTAAATGAATACAATAGGCATCTATGACTTTTTCTAAGAGCAACATATTTTGGTTTTAAATCATCCAAGCCAAGGTTTTCCAATCCTTGAGTAGGAAAATTATTTAAAGAAGAATTAAGATGTTCTAAAAGGATTTAGTCAGCAGGGAGATTCGCAGCTTCATCAGAAAGGTTATAAAGGTCTGTGAATATAGCAAGATAAGAATTGCGAATTGTCGCATAAAATATAAGAATGAGGAGGAAAAGACGAAAGGGATACATACCAATAAGTTCATCATTTCTTTCTCGAGATTTGTGAATCCATTCAGAATTATTCGGATTTTCACTTTTAAGCTTAGCCTTTTCCTCTTTAAGATTGGAGTTTTCTCGGTTGAGTTTAGAGATTTTCCTTTGGTAATATGAGGAGGTTACATAAGCTAAACGAGCACCCTATGAAGATTAAAGAAGGAATTATGGTTAGAAGAAAAATAAAACTAAAGGGAAAACAAAAAATAAAGGTGAAAATATTACCAAAGAACCAATAGGGAATTGGAGGTTTGGACTTATCAAGGAAGCAGCTCCACGAAGAGATGGATCATCCAAGTTGTCATTGCCAATAAGAGTCATAAAGTCTCCAGCAAAGAGATTAGATAAATCTTTTAGATTAGAGTCGATTGATGAATCCTCAAAAGCAGAGATGTCCTCCTCACTAGACTCTGAACTCGAAGAAGAATTGTATCTTTTGCGCTTTTTTGAAAGTTCATCTATCGCAGAAACCTTCTCAGAGGACATTTTGGATGTAAGCCTCTTGCCTTTACTCGAAGCTTTGGCTCCTAAAGATTTCACCTACACGAATAATACAGATAAGAAACAGAGGCAACAATATTCGTAAAACTAAAGGAATGTTTCTTACTTTCTTATTCTGCAAAGGTGACGCATCGTGTACAACATTATTCTTTTTAGCAACCTGAAAGTACATATGTTCGAAATAAAAATGTATGGTTCCGGGAAAGAAATCATGCGAAATTTGAAAATATATGTATGTGAAATTCTCATACCGTCTTTTTAACCTCAGCCTCGGATAATATGAGTTTCCAAGGATGATAAGAGGAAATTTCCTCAGGAAGAAGAACATCAGAGCCATCTCCATAAATGAAAGGGCCTTCCAAAATAACAGGGCAGTTAAGACAACTTGAGTCATTAGATATGCGAGCGCTATTATTGGACTTATCGTTCCAATCAAAATCTCGCATAATCATGTCATCTTCAGCAATATTATCTTTTCTTCTTAAGCGAACATCCCATTTTGTCCGAGTATTTTTCATAATCGCAACATAATAATATTTGAAGAAATTATCAAGGGTATATTCGTTAGAATCAATGACTTTATCATGGTATAATACATTTCGCACATCATAAGAGTAGGAGGTCTCCAATCCATCTGCGCGACGAGAATATTATAATGTTATTCTTATCGCATCACCACTTAATTGGAAAACTCCCCGTGCGAACCTATCATCAGCAAGAATTTTATAAAATAGAGGAATTTCTGCATTATACAAAGGAATTGGAAGAATTTGAAGTTTTCCTAATGAAACTATGACTCTGTGATTGTTCCATTGTTCAGAATTAATCAAATCTAAATTGAGTTTACATGAGTAGGAAGATGATGAAGGAAGAGATATCGAGCAACCTTTAAGATGAAGTTCATTCTTTAACCTGTTAAACTCTGTCTCCATATTTTTATTGATGGGAGCCATTAAAGAATGGGAATGAAGATGATGAAGATAAAATTGGTTATCTGATGAAGATTAAGATGAGTAGCAAAGAAGGTAAAAGCAGAAAGTAAAAAGAAGAGAAGAAGAAGAAGCAATAAGATATAAAAAGAAGATAAGAAGATACACCCATTTTTCGAGATTTAATTTCATTAATGCGAAGAATGGATGGATAAGAGTAAGCGGTTAAAAAGACGTGTCAAGAAATAAGTGGTTATGAATATACGTGTAATAAAGGAGAACGGGAATTCTGGAGAAGTGTCGGCAAGACAGAATATGAAGAGATACACGGGTGCGATATTAAAAGATATAGGTTTCTCACATTTCTCACTCTATAGAATAAGCGAAATGAGACGAGGAAAAATGTAGGAGTAAAATATCGCACATAGCAAATTATATGCGAAGTATGGATGTTCTCATGTGCGAAGACTATCACACACAAAAAATTCAAGATGACGCATCGGATGACCTCAGCAGAGTCATGAGTAAAGTGTGATATGCTATGCGAAGCATAATCTGTGCGAGAGTGAGTGAATGTACATGAGAGAATGTAACGCATAGTGATTCCGAAAATAGTGGATATCTTAGCTGCCATCCACTATGAGGGGTCCTATATAAAGGAAAGAAGCCTTCACATGAAAGGAAGATTTTTAGTGAGTGCTAGACAAGAAACTAGGAGAGAAAAAGTTATTCTGGAGATTAAGTAAACTCTTATAATCCTTTGTAAATAATATTAATCTTGATATTCAATAAAGAGATTTCGATTATGATTACTTGATTTGTCTTAAAATACTTTGGGATGTGGTTGTAAGATTTCTTACAACTACAAACGCTGTATCTTTGTATACTATAACAGGGATCTGTTATACAAACAGCTCAAGGTCAAACCAACTTAATGAAGGAAAACCCACCCCATCTTCGTCAATGTCCAATCGAGCTACAAAAACAAAGAAATAAACCACCCCATGGCCATTATATGAAACAGTAAACAAAGAGAAAAACCAAATTTACAGGAAATAGAATTGTGAAACAGTAATTTGTATTTTGATGGAGGTTTAGTGTTGGGAAAAATATTGTTTGGTCCTTTTTTAGGTGGGCCCATGTCCGTTTAGTCTTTTGGTCAAACGCCTTTACTATTTGGTCCATAATTATTTAAAAATATTTAAATAGACAAAAATACCCTTCCGTGTTTTTTTTTGTAGCAGTTCATTCTTCAAAATGAACTCCTGTCAATTTCTATTTCTTTTTTTCAAAAATCACCTAAAAAACAGAGTTCATTCCAGAAAATGAACTCCATATAAAACCTTAAAAAAACAGAGTTCATTACAGAAATGAACTCCATATAAAAACCTAAAAAAAACAGAGTTCATTCCAGAAATGAACTCCATATATAAACCTAAAAAAATAGAGTTCATTCCAGAAAATGAACTCCATATAAAACCTAAAAAAAAATAGAGTTCATTCCAGAAAATGAACTCCATATAAAAACCTAAAAAAAACAGAGTTCATTCCAGAAAATGAACTCCGTCATCTTCATCTTCTTCATCAGCAGCAGCAACTCATCTTCATCATCTTCATCCTCTCCATCATCAACAGCAACAACAGAAGAAAAAACATCAAAATCTTCATGACAAACCAGAGTTCATTCCTGAAAATGAATTCCGTCATCTTCAACTTCTTCATCAGCAGCAGCAACTCATCTTCATCATCTTCATCCTCTCCATCATTGATGCGTGTCGTATGCGTCAAAAATAATTCACTTCCTCACTTTACTAATTATAAATATAGTATTCGATAAGAAAGAGTTCGTATCCACAGAGAGGCGATTGTTGTTATGCAATTTTCAGATTCTTATGTAACCAAATAACCCAAGGTGTGTTTTTTTTTTATCAAAGTAAAAATAATAAATAAAGCAAAGTAAATAGTTGGAATAATCAATAAGGAGAAGATATTGGTTAAGGGATAGTATCATTCATAAACATGTATTTTTCATCTATGATTAGAATTTGTATTTAATCTCTCAATTATCAAAAGTCCTAGGATATCTTGATCGCAAGAGTATCTCCCGTTTATTTCCTAATTTTATCACAAACAACATTAAAATATGCTATTGTGAAATCTACTTAAAAAGCAACCTAAAGTGTAAAAGCACAATTAGATTTAACTCCCTAAGAGCAATAAGTTCTATGAAATAAGACTAATCGATGCAAACAAACGTGTAAAAGAACTAATTCGTTTTAACAAAGGTTATGATTCAAATGCGATTAAAAAGATGTATCACTACAAGTATTAACCACAAGATGCTACTATAAATCAGAGATAACAACTTTTACGTATTGAAAACCCTAATATAGCTATAGAGATGAAAACAAATCCAATTGATTCCGGACTCAACCAAACTAGCATTCAAATCATATGATAATATAAACGATGAATCATAAATGATAAAATTGAGACAAAACTAAATTATAGAATCAAATAACATGCTTGAAGAAATCAACTTTTATCCCATAACCAATTATTGTATTTAGCTACTCATATTCATGGTGTTCATCATCATAATATTCAAATAAATAAGATGAAACATAAAAGAAAGCAAACCCTAGAAGTAGTTCTCTGCAAAAATCTCCAAGAATAGAATAATACGTTATATATTAAATTGTGTAGAAAACTTCCTTTTTATAGCTTTTTCTCCTTCCAAAAATAGGTTTTGTCTTCAAATTCCATTAGTTGGAAATCCACCAAGCCCACGTGTGAGAGAAACCCATGTAGAAAATCTGTCCCAAAAACGCTTGCCGGAAAACTGGGTTTTTGGCTGGAATCCGGCGCTAGAAAGTCGCCGCCGATCACCTGAAAATTCTGTCAGTCGGAGGAATATTCGACGGAATATTCTGTCACGGCTCCGTTAAGGTTAACTGTTGACCTGACGGTCTTATGTTAGTCAAATCGGTCAAAGGAGCTGAGTTAAAACATGTCAGAACCGAGTCAGCTGGCTAACTCAACTGACTAGTTCTGACCAAGCCACTTGCTACGCCAGAATAGTTCACGGCCAAGATGGCCATGCCTCCTCATTACAGCTGCACTTCATTCCCATCCATGATGGTTGTGCCAATGCCCCTTCCAACACCTGCAACTTTAATTCCAGCTAAAACTCCTGTCATCATACCACTTCACATCTGTTCAATCTCCAGTCATCCTAGCCATTGTCCCCAGCCAAGCAACCACCAATTAGCATTACCAACATCAAAGCCATGTCAAACTGCATCACTCATTTCAGTAAACATCTTCAAATCCTCCCTGCAAACCCATTTCATTCTTAGCTATTCCAACTTCAGCTCCATAACCTTGGAATTGCATCCACCTTGCTTCTGTCATGTCTGCTCAGTTTCACTTCACATCTCATGCTACCTCCACCTTAGTTGCAACCTTGAGCAAGCCACTGCCAATGAATGGGAACATAAACCAAACCTTGCAAGCCATTTATTCATCAGTTCCATAGCTTCTAGCCAACTTCTCTCATTCCTTTAGCCAACCAACCCATACTTCCTTCATCTCATAACCACTAACACCTACAACTGCAATCTGTTGTAGCTTCCATTCCACCTACATCATTCCAAGTTGTAGCTCCATGAATTCCATACCTTCACATCCATATGCAGCTTCCTTTGCAACAGCTGCAACTCCAACTAAGTGACTTATTAAACACCAACTCAGTTCATACTTCAGCTGTGAAACAACACCAACTGCCTAGCATAATCACTACAGCAACATCTATAACTCAAACCTCTTATAACCTTCAATTTCATTATGACAAAACCACAACATCCATTTCATGCCCTTGACCCGCCCCTGTGAATTCCTTGCACAGCTGCAACCTTTGCTAGCAACCCACCAACACCTCTACTTCCAATACAATCCTAGGCCACCAGGCCATGCTGCTTCTCAGGCCATAGCAATCCATCTTTTTCAGTTCCAAATTCAGTTACACAACATTCCTAGCATTCATCTAATAGCAGCAACCCACCATATTTAGTTAGCCACAGCACCAACTCCAGCTGCCAGAAAGCAACTCCATTCCAGAAACACCACCAACAGCAGCTCAAAACCCATCAGCAGCTTTATCACAGTAAACTACCCATCACTTCCATCTCAGCAGCAGCTACAATCTTCCTAAACTCTCAAATCCCTAGCTTCCCGCCATCTGCAGAACCTTCAGTGACATCTTCCAATCAACTGCAACCACAAATACCACCTTCCTCCCTGAGTTCTATCACCTGCAACTCTAATTGTTGTCAGCCACAGCTTCAAAGACCACCAACTGCTGCTCATGCCTTACCGCATCACAACATCAGCACCTGCAATCACCACAATCATTTCAATACAGACTCAACATCAACTAAGCTGCAATTGAATCTCCACCAGAACCCACTCTTCTAATTCTCAGAATTACAGAAATATCTATAGCTTCAACTTCATCTCTCCATTCTATTACTTCTGTAATCTACCAACACAAATCTAGCTGAGCCTATTATGTCTCTGAACTTCTTAAATTGAGCTTTGTTTACCCAAAATCGCAGTAACATCAAGTCTTATTTTGCTAGAGAAATTCGAACCCTAATCTGTTTCATCAATCTCTCAGTTTGAATCAGAAGCTGTGCTGCTTTTCTTTCTTTTCTTCTCGATCTCAAAATAATGATTGAGAAAATAAATGAAATGAGAGACAGAAACTCTCAATT